>CM075979.1:49956253-49980070 GCA_038087875.1 Malacoraja senta | reverse complement strand
CACACACACACAGGGTTAAATCTCACCCATACCCCGGCCTGGACATTAACCCCGACACCAATGTTAATACAGACTCAAACCTCCAACCTGGTGTGCTGTTGTACCGGCACCGAACGAGTTAACACAACCCCCAGATCTATTTATCCACAGATTGTCTCCCTCTCGCACTTATCCGGCCTGTTGTCTTTCATTTCTGCTTCAGGTCTTTTAACTCTATCCCCCCGACCAAGAGTGGGCCGGTACGCCGCCGATTTCATACAAATCTGACCCTTTTTTCGCCCCCCCCCCCCCTCTCACACCGCCCGCCTGCCCGCTCCCGGTGTTTAGCGTTGAATACTCACGGCTGAGTTCGCTGCGGTGCTGGGGCTTGCTGCCCTGTTTGCGCCAGGCCAGACTCCCACCCCCCCCCCCCCAGAGCCCGGTACTACCCCCCCCCCCCCCGGTCCAGACCAGAGTCTCGGCCGCTCCGGCGGCAGCGAGTCAAAACACAATTTAACGCACTTACTGAGGAATGTGGATCGACGCATTGATGAACCATTGTATACTTGTTAACTACTGGCTGTTAACAAGTGCTACAGTAGCAGTTAACACATCGTTTGTTATCCACAGCGGTTGTTATCCATGTTCGTTTTGTAAAAAAAATCCGTATGGCGAATGTTTAAAAAAAAGATTTATTGAACAAAGCGAATTTGTATTTCCATATGAAATACGGAAAATTAACGCGGGGCATCCCTTGGGCGCGGGGCCCAATTTGGAAAAATAGGTCCAATTGGCCTAAGGCCGGCCCTGGCGAGAAGATTAAAGAGTTAAACGCGTGGCTTAAAGATTGGTGTGGGAGAAGTGGATTTGAATTTGTGGGACATTGGCAACAGTATTGGGGAAGGAAGGAGTTGTTCCGATGTGACGGACTCTACTTGAACCCGGCTGGGACCAGGGTCCTGGCAAACTATAGCTTTAAGGGCCTGTCCCACGGCGACTGCTGGCGTCATATCAGTGTCGCCAAAAGATTTTGAACATTTCAAAATCCAGCGACGACAAAAAAGAATGTTGCGACACTTAAAAAAACACCGCGTGTCATACGTCATCACGCCGCAAATTTTTCAGTCAATGATGCCAGCAGTCGCTGAAAAGATCGCCAAGTGGGACAGGCCCTTTAAACTAAATAGTGGGAGGGTGGGGTCGACAAATTGGAAGAGATAAAGGGAAGGAGAGTGCAGGAGAGGTTACTGAAGTCTCCACAACTAACGGGACAGAAAGTTTAAGAAAGGATCAGAGTCTAAGGTCAGCAAAAATCGGGACCAGTGCGAGAAGAGGAGTGGTGAATACTGAACTAAAGGTGTTATATTTGAATGTACACAGTACACCGCAAAGTGGATGAGCTTATAGTGCAGTTAAAAATTGGTATGTAGGACGTGGGCATCGCGCAGATTTAGCTGAAAGTGGATCCGAGCTGGGAGCTGAATATCGAAGGTGATGTAATATGATAACATTCAACCTGCCGTTTGAGAGGATGAAACAGATGCGTCGGTATTACTGTTTAGTCAAAGAGGCATGTGAGAGGAGCTGGTTAAAGTTGATTGGAAAGAGACCCCAGTAGGAATGGCGGTGGAGCAGCAATGGCAGGAGTTTCTGGGAATAATTCGGAAGATGCAGGATCTTTTAATGGCAAAGAGGAAGAAAGATTCTAAGGGGAGAATGAGCCAGCAAGGGAAGTCAAAGACAGCATTAAATGCAAAGAGAATGTATTGCAACGATTAATAGAGAGCTAGAGGATTGGGAAGGTAAGTAAAAATGCAATACGGGGAGAAAAGATGAAATATGAAAGTATGCCTGCCAATAATATAAAAAAGGATAGCATAAGTTTCTTCAGACACATAAAGAGTAAGAGAGAGGCAAGAGTGGACATTAGACCACCGGAAAATGATAGTGGAGAATGGGTAATAAAGAAATGGAAGGGGAATTGAATACTTTTTTTGCGTCAGTCTTCACAGCAAAATACACCAGCAACATACCTGAAATTAAAAGCAGCCATGGGGCAGAGGTTAATGGAGTGGCTATTACTAAAGAGAAGGTTCTTGGGAAGTTGAAAGGTTCAAAGATGAATAAATGATATTGATTAGATGGACTACACCCCAGGGTTCTGAAAGAGGTGGCCTTATGCCCCTGTCCCACTTACACGATTTTTTAGGCAACTACAGGCGACAAGGCTGTTGCCACATGGTCGCTGGGGTGTCGCCTGTATGGTCTCCTCAGTCGCCCAAAGAGTCATACCATTTTTCTGGTAGCCGCTGGATTTTGAAATGTTCAAAACTTTTCGGGGACAGTCGGCGCCCGTGGGCTTGACGCCAACGATTGTAGCCTGGCGTAGGTGCTGTCACCAGGATGACGAAGGTTGTCGCCAGGATGACGTGGGTGTCGCCGGTGCAGACTTTGGTGAATTCCATTGGTGACTACCTACATCAACCGGCGACTGATACCGGCAACTGAATTGTGTTACCTTGTCATAGCTTGTCGCGGGTGGATGTAGGTGTGGTCGTAGGTGGACGTTCTAATGGTCGGCAGTTGTTGGTAGCTGCCGTAGCATGACATCGACTAGGAGGTAGGTTGTTGTAGACATTTTTTTCGGCGACCTGCTATGACTATGACAGTCGCCGAAAAAAATCGCCTAAGTAGTACAGGCCCATTAGAGGTTGTGGAAGCATTAATGGTGATCTTTCAAGAGTCATTAGAGTCAGGAGTGGTTTCAGAGGGCTGGAAAATTGCATTGTAAAGGGCCTGTCCCAGTTTCACGACCTCTGCCGTTTGCCCTTGACTCACACTCGCAGCATGGTCGTCAGGAGGTCGTAGGTAGGTCGTGATGCTAGTCGTAGGTACTCGTGGCATTAAGTAGGTCGTGGCGTTTTTCTAGCCTGATGAAAAATGTCCACGAGTAAAAAAGGTCGTGAATTAGGTCGTGAAAGTGGGACAGGCCCTTTCCTCTGCTGTTCAAGAAGGGGGCGAAGCAAAAGAGGGGAAACTATAGGCCGGTTATCCTGACGAGTGGTTGGTAAGATTTTTGAGTCCATTATGAAGGATGAGGTTTCCAAGTACATGGAAGCACATGACAAAATGGACCAACGTCAGCATAGTTTTGTGAAGGGGAGATCTTGCCTGACAAATCTGTTGGAATTCTTTGAGGAAGTTAATAGCAGTTTAGACAAAGTCAGTGGATGTTGTTTCCCTGGATTTTCAGAAGGCATTTGATAAGGTGCCGTACATGAAGTTACTAAAGATGAGAGCCCATGGTATCAAAGGGAAGATACTAGCATGGTATGACAAAAGCACAACATCTCCAGCTTGGTCTGTGGACAAACTCTTCTTTGTTCCCACACTGAGTCATCCAAAAGCAGAGCTGGCTTATGCTATCCTGTTGTTGACGTCATTGTCAATATTGACTGACGTTGAGAGAGTGCAGCCAAGGTATGTGGATTTGTCTACTATTGAAAGCCTCAGACCATTCACAAGGATGTTTAGTTCTGTGTATGATGGGGTGTTGGATGAATAATTTCTGTTTTGGAGTTATAGAGTCATTCTGTGTGGAAACGCCCTTCGGCCCAACTTGCCAAAGCCAACCAACATGCCCCATCTACATTCGTCCCACCTGCCTATGTTTGGCCAATATACCTCAAAGCGATCTTTTCCATGTATCTGTCCAAATGTTTTTCAAACGCTTTTAAAGTATCTGCCTCAACTACCTCCTCATTCCATATACCTACTATCCTTTGTGTTAAAAACTTTCCCCCCAGGTTCCTATTATATCTTCCCCACCCACATCTTAAACCTACGTCCTCTGATTCTTGATTCCCCTAATCTCAGTAAAAGACTGCATTTTACCCTATCTATTTCTCACATGATCTTACACCTCTGTAAGATCACCACTCATTCTCCTGCACTCCAAGGAATAAAGTCCTGGCCTGCTCATCTCTATAGTTCAGGCCCTCATGTCCTGGCAATATCCTCGTAAATCTGCTCTGCACCCTTTCCTGCCAAACCCCAATTTTCCTATGACAGGATAAACAAAACTGAACACCACACTCTAAAGTGGCCTCACCAATATCTATCTATACTATTACTAAACCTCTCACCTTGACCACTTCCGGTCGGCGTTGTTTTTAAATTTGCGCAAAAATGATCCCGCATTGCGCTATGATTTTTCGCCAGCTTACTCACCATTTTCCTCTGCTGCAAGCCAAATAAGTTTTGGTCCGATCGGTGAAATACTACAAAAGTTATGAAGGTTTAAAAATCGTAAAAACCGCCCCTTCCGGAACCCGCCGCCAATCCCCATCCCCCACCCCCTTTCCCCACACCCTCCCCTTTCCCTCCCCACACCCCCCTTCCCCCTCCCCCACCCCCCTTTCCCCACCCCCTCGCCACCCCCCTTTTCCCACCCCCCTCCCCATCCCCCACCCCCCTTTCCCCACACCCCTTTCCTCACACCCTCCCCATCCCCCTTTCCCCACCCCCTCCCCATCCCCCACCCCCGTAGATTGTGCGAAATGCCACAACTTTGAATGTGAAAAAAATGTGATATGCCGTATTTACTGGAGTCAAAGACGCACCCCCATTTTTTTGAGTTGCCAAACTTTGAAAAAAGGCTGGCGGGACAGGATCAAAGGTTTGGTTTAGTCAGTAGAAAGGAAGATGAGAAACTCCTTCAAGGAGGCAATGAGGACCGGGGAGCCTCCATCTTCGCCTGTCCCACAATGCGCTGAATGGTTCAGGTCTGAGGGACGGGGACTTCCTGGCTCAGGGAGATCACATAACGGGGGAGAGAGAGAGAGAGAGAGGCCGGGACGGAGCAGCCAGCCTTCCGTCCAGTAGTTACCCGCCAACCACCACCTCCATCGTTGTGCCTGTGACGAAGGACACCGTGGCTGGCTGGCGGGCCGGCCAGCAGAAGGCAATGTGGTGGCGGCCGGTTCCGCTGTCCGGTCCCAGGTCCAAGGCGTGGCAGTCGCTACGAGAGTGGCATTGCTTGGCCTAACCTTCGGCCTCCAAGATGAAGGTAATATTTTGGCCTTATTTTAGAGTCAGAAATAGCGTCTTGGACGCCGGGAAATACGGTAAGTATAATATTTGTAGTTAAAAAGCATTATTTCATTATATTTTGCAAGTAGTCGTTTTGAAAGCTACTTCACTCTGGTGTCATCATCTTTTTGACATAAGATGTGGAAATCATGCAGGTTGAATTTATAAGTTCTGTTCTGTGGACAATTTCCATCAAGTTAGTTCTGATTTTTTAGATTAGAGATGCAGCGTGGAAGTGGGTCCTTCAGCCCACCAACTCCATGCTGACCACTGATCATCCATATTCTAGTTCCATCCTACACACTAAGAACAATTTACAGAAGCTAATTAACTTACTACAAACCTGCCGCCTGGAATGTGGGGGGAAACTGGAGCACCCGGATAAAACCCACGCGGTCACGTGGAGAATGTGCAAACTCCGCACAGACAGCACCCGTGGTCAGAATCAAACTCGTGTCTCTGGCGCTGTAAGGCAGCAACTCTACCACTGCACTACTGTGCCTATTTATTAAAGAAAATCTAAAATTAAATAGTGTTCATTACAAAAGAAACTAACATAAAAAACAAGACCAGGATTCCTTCATAAATCAGTCTTGAGTATGCTTGGTTGTTTAATAACATCGTAGCTAATTTGATATTGGCCTCAACTTCACTTCCTGCCTGAGTCCCATAATCCTTGAATGCCCTATTGTCTAAAAACATGAAGGTAGACACAAATACTGGAGAAACTCAGCAGGTGAGGCAGCATCTATGGAGCGAAGGAAATAGGCAACGTTTCGGGTCAAGACCCTTCTTCAGACTGATGTGAGGGTGGGGGTGGAGGGGGGTGCGGGAAGAAGAAAGGAAGAGGCGGAGACAGTGGGCTGAGGAAGAGCTGAGAAGGGGAGGAGAAAGCAGGGACTATCTGAAATTAGAGAAGTCAATGTTCATACCGCTGGGGTGCAAACTGCCCAAGCGAAATATGATTTCAGCCATCATATCTTACAAATTAAGCTATTTTCCTGCCCAAACACAGTTGTGTAGTGTAGAGAAATAGGCCTTTCGGCCCACCGTCTGAGCCGATCAGCGGCCGCCTGTACATTAGTTCTATCCTACACAGTAGAGACGATTTACACAAACCTGCACTTCTTGGAATGTAGGTAGAAACTGGGGCACAACATACAAACTCTTACGAGTCTGGCACTGTAAGGCATCAACTCCACCGCTCCTTTTCGTACATTCCCCAAAGTTCACACTTATCCTTATTCATAACTTGCCTCAGGAGTTTTTCAATGTTCATCAATATCATCTCCTTTTTATTTAATATTCAGTCAATCACATTACAGGCATGTACATGCCATTGGCAAGCTTTATCTTGCCCCATGAACTTAAAATCAGTACCAGCGTTTCAAAACCTGCCTTTTGGTTGGGCCAAATATTCCCTGACAAAATATCAGAGACTACGGAGATAGTACACAAACTGTACAAAGAACCTATTCTTAACTGCACTGCATCCTTCCCAACCATTGGTAGCTGCCGAATCTTTGGTCATGATTTTGTAACCTTTAAACTTAATTTCATGTGTGCTTTATCGGCCTCCATCGTATTCCTAAGATTAAATTTAGATAATAAGGTCATAAGTGATAGGAGCAGAATTAGGTCATTTGGCCCATCAAGTTTACTCTGCTATTCAATCGTGGCTGATCTATCTCTCCCTCCTAACCCCATTCTCCTGCCTACTCCCCATAACCCCTGACACCCATACTAATCAAGAATCTATCTATCTCTGCCTTAAAAATATCCATTGATGGCCTCCACAGCCTCTGTGGCAAAGAATTCCTCAGATTCACCAACCTATGAATAAATAAATTCCTACACATTTACTTCCTAAAGGAACATCCTTTAATTCTGAGGCTACGACCTCTGGTCCCAGACATTTGCATGCATTTGCATTTACACAAGTAATATTGAACATGTCTGGAAGTGAAATTTAATTCTGGTAGACAGTTCCAGCAGGTAGCACAGTAGTCCAGAAAAAATGACATGTTAATGCAGTGTGAGCATGCAATCGTTTACTTTTGTTATGAAATGTTAAGACTTTACAGAATATAGTTCATATCCCACAAATGGCAAGGTTATCACCACAAACTAAATCTACATAATGTGTTTCTGTAAAGTCATCAACAAATACCCTTCGGAAAGATACAAATCTAAAAGTGAAAGAGATGGGTGCAGAATCATAGTGGTGTTATGGCGGAGGCTGATCGACTCATGAAGTCTGTGTCCATTTTCCAGGGCTATCCCCTTAGGCTGCAAATTATTTTCTGCCAGTTACCTACGTTTCTCTTGTGAAATTTGTAATTGGGTCAAAACAACCTCTAACTGAATATCAGAGATCAAGGCCACCCTTCATTGCCTTGACGTAAAAGTTACCTGCTTCGGAAACTTTTGTTGATAATTTTGTCATATTTTAATGTGATCTCTCCTGTTTCGCCACCCTGAACGGCATTCCATTCCAGTTCGTAACTGTGCTCTCCATTTTCTGCACATTCCCCTTGTTATTCATGGAACAAAAGGTTAAATATGTGTCCTCTGCATTAGGGATAAGCCTGGTAGCTATTGGCTGGTGAGCCTTACATCGGTGGTAGGGAAGTTGTTGGCGAAGATTCTGAAGGAAAGGATTTATGTTTACTGGGCAAGGCAGGGACGGATTAGGAGAAGGAAGGGACAGATTAGAGAAGTCAGCATGACTTTGTGCAGGGGAGATAATGTCTCACAAATCTGATTGCGTTTTTTAAGGCGGTAATTAAGAAAATTGATGAAGGCAGTGCGGTAGATGTGATTTACATGGACTATAGTAACGTTTTTAACAATGTCCCAATGTAAGCTGGTCCAGAAGGTTACGGCTCAAACTATCTGAAACATTGGCAAACTGAATCCAAAATTGGCCTGATGATGTGAGGCAGATGGACATGGTGGATAGGTGTTTTTCTACCTGGAAATCTGTAACAAGTGCTATAGGTCATAAATGATAGGAGCAGAATTAGGCCATTCGTCCCATCTAGTCTACTTCGCCATTCAACCATGGCTGAGCTCTCTCTCCCTCCTAACCCCATTCTCCTGCCTTCTCCCCATAACCCTTGGCACCCCTCTACCACAGGAATTGGTGCTGGCACCTTTGGTGTTTGTAATTTCTATAAATGACTTGGATCAGAATGTAGATGGTTTGATTAGTAATTTTGCAGACAGCACAACAATTATTGGAGCAGTATATAGGAAAGAAGATTTTCAAAAGATTCCACAAGGCATGGATTCGCTGGAAAGTGAGGCAGAGTGGTGACAGATGGAATTTAATCTAGGCAAGGGACGGGTTATACACTTTGGGAGCAAATTCTAGCACAGTATATTAGAATGAATGGTAGCATTGATGTACATTGGGACCTCAGCATACAAGTCCACAGCTTCCTAATAGTGGCAACATAGATAGATGGGAGAGTGGAAAAGGCATTTAGTGTACTTGCCTTCATATGTCAAGGCATTGACTATAAGAATTGGTAAGCACGTTGTGCATGTACTAATCATTGGTGAGACTGCACGATTATTATGACAGTTGTGTTCACCGTACTGCTGAAGAATGTGGTAGCAATAGAGTGCAGGGGAGACTCACCAGGATTTTGACTGGAATGTAATGCTATAGTTGTAATTGTATAGGCTGGATTTATTCTCTCTGGCACGTTGGGAGATCCGCATTCTGCTTAGGACCAGATCCCGGGCATTCGGGTCTGGTGACGCAGAGGTCTATAAGAAGTCCAGATACGACCTTGACGAGGCCATCAAAAAGACCAAAAGGGACTTCTGCTCTAAGCTGGAGGATGAGGCGGATGTTCGGCAACTATGGCAGGGCTTGAATACCATCACCTCCTACAAGGCGAAATCAGGAGGCAGCTCAAACGACAGCGAAGCATCACTCCCTGACGAGCTCAATGCTGTGATAGGGAGAACACTGATGTGCCTTCCCAAGCCCCCTCTCGCCCTGATGGTATTACAGTCACAGAGGCCGACGTCATAAGATCCTTCAGGGCGGTGAATCCTCGGAAAGCGCCAGGACCGGATGATGGTATACCCGGTCGAGTTCTCAAAACCTGTGCAGACCAACTGGCTGGAATTTTTGCGGACATTTTCAACCTCTCACTTCTGAGGTCTGAGGTTCCCACCTGCTTTAAGAGGGCATCAATAATACCGGTGGCCAAGAAGTGTAAGGTGACGTGCCTCAATGACTATCGACCAGTGGCACCAACGTCAGTGGTGATGAAGTGCTTTGAGAGGTTGGTAATGGTGCATATCAACTCCTACCTCGACAAGAACCTCGACCCACTACAGTTCGCCTACCGCCATAACAGGTCAATGGAGGATGCGATCTCATTGGCTCTCCACTCCGCATTGGACCACTTGGACAATAAAAACACTTACGTCAGGCTGTTGTTTATAGACTACAGCTCGGCGTTCAATACCATGATCCCCTCCAAGCTAGTTACCCTCTGGGGGATTTCCGGGACCGCCGGGCACCACGGGGTTGAATGCATCCTCAATAAGGATTGTAACACAGCTGTATACTAGTTTAGGATATTTGTTTGTTTTGTATTATGGTGGTGGGTTCTGGTTTGTTTTATTGTATTGTAAATATTATTTTTAATAATTGAATACATTTTTTGATTAAATTAAAAAATAAGCTGGTAACCAAGCTCACGAAACTGGGTCTCAGCGCATCCCTCTGCAATTGGATCCTCGACATCCTCGTCCACAGACCACAGTCTGTTCGAATTGGCAGAAATACATTCATCCTCAGTAACAATCAGTAAGGGAGCACCTCTAGGCTGTGTGCTCAGCCCCCTGCTTTACTCACTCTATACTCATGAACTCCATCATTAAGTTCGCCGATGACACCACTGTTGTGGGACGTATCACTGATGGGGACGAGTCAGAGTATAAAAGTGAGATTGATCGATTGACCAAATGGTGCCAGCACAATAACCTGGCTCTCAACATCAGTAAAACCAAGGAACTGATTGTGGACTTTGGAAGGGGAAGGATGAGGACCCACAATCCTGTTTATATCAATGGGACGATGGTGGAGAGGGTCAAAAACGTCAAATTCCTGGGCGTGCATATTTTCGAAGATCTTTTCTGGACCCAGCACACTGATGCAATTATAAAGAAGGCACATCAGCGCGTCTACTTCCTGAGAAGATTACGGAGATTCGGTATGTCAAAGAGGATTCTCTTGAACTTTTGCAAGTGCACAGAAGAGAGTATACTGACTGGTAGTATCGTGGCCTGGTTCGGCAACTTGAATGTCCAGGAGCGGAAAAGACTGCAAAAAGTTGTGACCACTGCCCAGTCCATCACCGGCTCAGACCTCCCCAGCATCGAAGGGATCTATCGAGGTCACTGGCTCAAAAAGACAGCCAACATCATCAGACCCACACCATCCTGGCCACACACTCATTTCACCATTGCCATCAGGAAAAAGGTACAGGAGCCTGAAAACTGTAACGTCCAGGTTAACATAGAAAATAGGTGCAGGAGGAGGCCATTCGGCCCTTTGAGCCAGCACCGCCATTCATTGTGATCATGGCTGATCGTCCCCAATCAATAACCCGTGCCTGCCTTCTCCCCATATCCCTTGATTCCACTAGCCCCGAGAGTTCTATCTAACTCTCTCTTAAATCTATCCAAAGGTTCAGGAACAGCTTCTTCCCTACAGCCATCAGGCTATTAAACACGACAACAAATAAGCTCTGAACTACAACAGACTATTATTATTATTGCACTATATTTGTTTATTTATTGAGTATGCGTGTATGTGTACATATACTCCCGTTATGTACTATGTTTACATATTCTGTTGTGCTGCAGCAAGTAAGAATTTCATTGTCCTATCTAGGACATGACAATAAAACTCTCTTGACTTTTGAGATTCTTTTAAGTGAAGTCTACCTAAATTTAACTATGATACAAGCAATTTGCTGCAGCGCAAGGTATATGTATGAGGACAATATGTTTTACGGCTGAGTATTTTGCAATCCACGGATTTTTGATGATTCCCACATTCATAATCTTAGTTTAGTTTAGTGATACAGTGCGGAAACAAGTCCTTTGGCCCACCGAGTCCACACCGATCAGCGATCCCCGCATACTAACAACATCCTACACTAGGCACAATTTACATTTACACCAAGCCAATTAACCAACAAACCTACAAACTGGAGTGTGGATGGAAACTGAAGATCTCTTAGAAAATCCACGCGGAGAACGTACAAACTCCGTACAGACAAGCACCCGTAGTCAGGATCAAATCCAGGTCTCTGGCGCTGGAAGGCTGTAGCTATACCAATACGCCACCGTGCCGCCCAAATTTAGTTTAAAAGCTGCATACGAGGTACTCGTTATTTTAAATATGTAAATATGCCCTGATCCATATGCAGCTCCTTGAATTACAATAATCCTCTATTAATTATCAAACTGTTAATGCTTTGATGTGATTGCTGTTATGGTACAGAGAATTGCTCCCATAAATAAAAATGCCTTGATTGGATAAATGGTGCTGATTATACTGATACCTTTTAGAACTTAAGCAAAATAAGTTACCGCAGATTTCAAGTTTGATTTTACATTGGTTATTTAACTGAACATGTAATCCTGAAGTTTGACCAGCGATATGTGACATCAGTTGAAATCCTACCATCACAACTTCTCCCGTACATTTCCTTTAAACTCTGCCCTTCTCACCTTAAACCTATGCCCTCTACTCTTTGACGTTTCAATCCTATGAACAGGTTCTGACTGTCTACCCCATCTATGCCTCTCATAACTTTATATACTTCCCTCGGGTTTCATCCCAACCTCTGACGTTCCAGAGGAAACAATCCAAGTTTGTCCATCCTCTCCTGATAACTAATATCCTCTAACACACCCTTTCCAAAGCTTCCACTTCTTTACTGTGATGGAGCGACCAGAACTGCACACAATCCACCAAATGCAGCCCAACCAAACTCCTATAAAGCTACAACATGACTTCCTGACTCATAATCAATGCCCCGACTGATGAGGCCAAGCATATCATGCACTTTCTTTGCCATTCGATCTACTTGTGTTGCCATTTTCAAGGCGCTATGAACTTGGACTACAAGACTTTCCTCGTACATTTGACCTCCCAAGGTTTTCTGTAGGTGATCTATATCCTGCTGTGTACTTTGACAGTTGTCCTCTCTGCAACTTCCTTTTGCATCCTTCACACTAGCGGCAATTTACAGAAGCCAATTAACCTACAAACTGCACGTCTTTGGAACGTGGGGGGAAACCGGACAACCTGGAGAAAACCCACACGGTCACAGGGAGAAGGTACAAACTCTGCACTGACAGCAATAGACAATAGGTGCAGGAGTTGGCCATTCGGCCCTTCGAGCTAGCACCACCATTCACTGTGATCATGGCTGATCATCCACAATCAGTACCCCGTTCCTGCCTTCTCCCCATATCCCCTGACTCTGCTATCTTTAAGAGCTCTATCTAACTCTCTCTTGAAAGCATCTGGAGAATTGACCTCCACTGCCCTCTGAGGCAGAGTGTTCCACAGATTCACAACTCTCTATGTGAAAAAGTTTTCCTCATCTCGGTTCTAAATGGCTTACCCCTTATTCTTAAACTGTGGCCCCTGGTTCTGGACTCCCCCAACATCGGGAACATGTTTCCTGCCTCTAGCGTGTCCAAACCCTGAATAATCTTATATGTTTCAATAAGAACCCCCCTCTCATCCTTCTAAATTCCAGAGTATACAAGCCCAGCCGCTCCATGCTATCAACATTTGTAGTTAGGATCGCACCCGGGTCTCTGGTACTGTAAGACAGCAGCTCTACTGCTGCACCACTGTGCTGCCCCTTCAGGAACTATCTACCGAGAGTGACTTTGTCAAATGCCTTACTAAAATTTGTGCATTCATCATTCACTGCCTTACCCTCATTGATCACCTTCATCATCTCCAAAAATTCCATCAATTGCAAAATATAAAACGTTGCAGATAAAGCCAAAGATAGACACAATGCTGGAGTAATGCGGGACAGGCAGCATCTCTGGAGAGAAGGAATGGGTGACGTTTTGGTCAAGACCCTTCTTCACACCTTGACTACCCTAATTAGTTAATTCTCTTCCAAACACGAATGAATTCTATCTCGAAGAATCCTCTCCAATAGCTTCCCTACCACTGATGGGGTAATTGGCCTACAATTTCCAACAATATGAATTTCAAAATCAAAAACCTACCACCATTGATATTTGTCAAATAAAATAACAAATATAATTTATTAAATTCTCAGTACTTTCTTTACCTAACTTTTACAATTGAGCAATGAAACCAATAATTATCTGAACTAATAAGGTAGATGAGAAAAGCGGCGGTACAGTGGTACAGAGGTAGAGCTACTGCCTTACAGCGCCAGAGACCCGGGTTCGATCCTGACTACGGGTGCTGTCTCTACGGAGTTTGTACGTTCTCCCCATGACCTGTGTGGGTTTTCTACGAGATCTTTGGTTTCCTCCCACACACCAAAGACGTACAGGTTTGTAGGTTAATTGGTTTGGTATAAATGTCAAATTGTTCCTGATAGGATAGGGGATCGCTGATCGGTGCGGACTTGGTGGCCCAAAGGACCTGTTTCCATGCTCTATCACTAAACTAAACTAAAAGGGAGATGTTTAATTTTTATATATTTGGAGGAAGGCTACTCCAATTAACTATGTTTAGATTATTGAGAAGTAAAGCAGCTGGTTTCTTGCTGGGAATGCACATAGAAACATAGAAAATAGGTGCAGGAGTAGGCCATTCGGCCCTTCGAGCCTGCACCGCCATTCAATATGATCATGGCTGATCATCCAACTCAGTATCCTGTACCTGCCTTCTCACCATACCCCCTGATCCCTTTAGCCACAAGGGCCACATCTAACTTAAATATAGCCAATGAACTGGCCTCAACTACCTTCTGTGGCAGAGAGTTCCAGAGATTCACCACTCTGTGTGAAAAATGTTTTTCTCATCCTCAAGGATTTCCCCTTTATCCTTAAACTGTGACCCCTTGTCCTGGACTTCCCCAACATCGGGAACAATCTTCCTGCATCTAGCCTGTCCAACCCCTTAAGAATTTTGTAAGTTTCTATAAGATCCCCCCTCAATCTTCTAAATTCTAGCGAGTACAAGCCGAGACTGTCCAGTCTTTCTTCATGTGTTGAGCTCCGGTGAAAACCTAATTCTGGCTTGACCCAAAGAATTTAATAGTCTGTCAGTCTATGAACACTAACTGCTGCAGTGTACCTGAAAACTAGATACGAACCTTGACACCGTCTAACCATTCATCAGCAAGAACCATGGTTTTAAGAGCTGAACTCATGGTAAAAATGAATAGCTGGGATAGATTGATGATAGGTTTGCCATTTCACTGTTTGAATTGGGGCTTTTTGAGACAGCCTGATCCCTTTAGCCACAAGGGCCACATCTAACTTAAATATAGCCAATGAACTGGCCTCAACTACCTTCTGTGGCAGAGAGTTCCAGAGATTCACCACTCTGTGTGAAAAATGTTTTTCTCATCCTCAAGGATTTCCCCTTTATCCTTAAACTGTGACCCCTTGTCCTGGACTTCCCCAACATCGGGAACAATCTTCCTGCATCTAGCCTGTCCAACCCCTTAAGAATTTTGTAAGTTTCTATAAGATCCCCCCTCAATCTTCTAAATTCTAGCGAGTACAAGCCGAGACTGTCCAGTCTTTCTTCATGTGTTGAGCTCCGGTGAAAACCTAATTCTGGCTTGACCCAAAGAATTTAATAGTCTGTCAGTCTATGAACACTAACTGCTGCAGTGTACCTGAAAACTAGATACGAACCTTGACACCGTCTAACCATTCATCAGCAAGAACCATGGTTTTAAGAGCTGAACTCATGGTAAAAATGAATAGCTGGGATAGATTGATGATAGGTTTGCCATTTCACTGTTTGAATTGGGGCTTTTTGAGACAGCCTGTTATTTGAGGCCAACCTTGTATTTGATTTATTATCTGTGATAATCAATAATTCGCTATTGTTGAATGTACTGCTTGCTATTTACTCAGAGCTGCGTTACTAGCCAGTTAATAAAATGTATAGTCTGAATGGAGATTGAAGATTGTTCTTTATCTTGTTCTTCTTTATCAACGATAATACTTACTGTTTAGAATTGTACTCTTTATTTGATGATCTGGGATGCCAATGAAACAATTTTATCTATCAGTTCTAGTTTATCCTTCTACTTACTATTTACTTCAGGTTCTGTAACTCTAGCACTGGTTGACCAGCTTTTTGCATCATTACACTAATTCTAACTTTCCTATTCTCGAAACAAACTTGTAACTCCAAAGAAAATTTATATTCTTCAATGTGTAGGAAGGAACTGCAGATGCTGGTTTAAACCGAAGATAGACACAAAAAGCTGGAGTAACTCAGCGAGTCAGACAGCATCTCTGGAGAAAAGGAATAGGTGACATTTCGGGTCAAGACCAGTCTGAAGAAGGGTCGAGTCCTGAAAAGTCACCTATTCATTTTCTCCAGAGATGCTGTTTGACCCGGTGAGTTACTCCAGCTTGTTGTGCCTATCTTCGATATTCTTCAATGTTCCTCTACCAGAATAAGGAGCTAGAAATTGCAAATTTAGCATCCTTTTATTATGTGTTTATTTAAGATTCTATCTTATTGTAAAATCAAGCTCTGTTACTTGTTCAAACTTCAAACATCTGAGGTTAATTTTTTTCTTGTTGGCAATGAAAGAGTAATGCAAGAGAATATTGAAGCAGAAAAGTGCCAGGTGGGAGTGAGGTTTATCGAGTGTATTGCAAACCTTCATTTTATTTAATGTACACACCTTTATTTCAACCTTTAGAGCCAGAAGGGAAATATTTACATACAAAGTGGTACATGTAGTTCATCGTAGGCCCCCTCGGTCATGACTGACCTTGGGTGATGGATCCTAGTTGTTGGCTGCTTGCTCCAAACCTCGGCTAGAGCAGCGTCGCTTACGATGATGTGTGGGCGAGCCTGGGTGATGTCATATGGAGGACAGTCCCACCTCTCCACGTCGCTGATCGATCCAAAGGAACAGCAGGGCTGTTACAGTTTGAACTACAGAACATGTAGTTCATTTACAAGTTGTATTTGCCTTATGTGACATTTGAACTGCAGGTGCAGATTTTAGTCGGTATCTCCTCACTCATACACAGTAGTTAAGATCAAAGCAGACAGATAATACTATCTTTACAATTTATTGTTTGATATGAGATTGTAGAGGATCAGCTCTCTCCCATGAACAATTTTATAACAAACTCACCCATTTATTATTTGTTTATTATTGCACATAAACATATGAATGCCAAGTACTTATGAATAATTGATCACGCATTTTTTGAATTATTTATATTCACTTGTGTATGGTTGCTGATAATATCCAAACTTTTATTTTCCTCAGTCTAGCTTTTATTTTTTCTTTTGGTCTCCATATGAACTCATGCCGAATTTTATAAAAGGAAAAAAGAAAAAAGAAAGCTTTGTTTGCGTTAGTACAATAATTTTTAATATATAATTACAATAGTCCTGTGATCTTTTGGCTATGAATGTAGTTGGTAGAATATAACATAGCAAAATGGGGCAACATTGGTTGAATTTTCCAATTGTGTACCCTGGTGTGATTTTGGCATTTGGCCTCGTGTTATATGACAAATAATTAACTATGTGAAATGATTTTTTGACAGTTTGTTGCAGAGTGTCCACTTTGCTGGAAGCTTTACCTAAATTTTTCAATTGAACAATGAAATGCTCACTCTAGAGCACAGACATTCATGCAGCATTAAAAGTAACTCTGCCAATTTCTTTTTTGTTGCTAGCTGTAACTTTAATTTCTGCTAGCATTGTAGAGTAGCCTTTTGGGGATCAGTGGGAAGGTATATTACAATACTGTTGGTGCTGGTGTCTCTCCAGCTTTATGTAGATTCGATCAAATGTGTACAATTAAATCTAAAGGCACTGCAAGCAATCTCAGGTCATCAAGATCATTCAAGATAAAATTCCTTGGCTTTGAACTAAACGTTTTGCTTAAGTTTGTTTTTAAAACAATATTGTACTTGGGAATCCAATTAATGCTTTGCTAATGCTAACGATTCTGGAGAGAAAAAAGGTAGAAATTGGTTGGCAGAATAAATGGCATTCTCCTTTGTCTTCTGTTATTCCCACAAAGAAGCTGGCAGAGTGGTATTAAATGAAAGCATTTATAAAGGTCAGCAAATGACAAATTCATTGGACTCTTGTTATCTAACAATGAAGAGTTATGGTATTGCTTTTACTTTTGTGCCTTGGGAAAGTTGATCTAAACTTGTAAATTAAGTTTCAAAAACATGTTTTTCCTTTATAGCGTTACTCTGTGTATATTGTTAATGTTACTGTTACACTAATGATATTGCAGGATGCCAAAATGGCTGTACATGGCAAGTCATGTTTCACACTCCTATTGCCTATTCTACTCAACTAAATCCCATTCGATTAACCACTTTTGTACAGAAGGCAATGGTTTTTAATCATATAAATGAGTACTATTTAATTCCTTAATACTGCTTTCTTTTGCAATGTGCTTACTAGTTTTAATTTGTTTTCTTTCAGCCAGTAAAAGCATATGAAATAAAAAACATCCCACAAGATAAATCATCTGTGTTTGAAATATCAAAAAATGATAAAGAGGCAAGCACATTGAAAGAAGCTTTATCATCACAAAATTCACGTTTGGTTGAACAAATTCTGAACTCGGGTAAGGATAATGCCATGTATTAAGGATTTATTTATTTCATTTTCCATGCAATTTACTGTTTGGGGCGGGGCGGGCTGCTTGGGGCGGGACTGCTTCAGGTCCCTCCGAAAGTCCGATTGGATACCTCCGCCGGTCACCCTCAGCTCCAGTGAAGGCGCGATGGCGCAGGAAGGGGCGGACCGTCCCGGGGAGTGACAGGGGAAGAGACTAATCCGTGCGGCGCCGACTGGCAGGAGAAGAGATCGATCTGCGCACGCGCATTTTTTAGGATTTTTAAACCTCGCTAACTTTTACAAAACTCAACCGATCGGAACGAAACTTGGTGGACTCGCAGCACAGGAGAACGGTGAGTGAACTGGTGAATAATCGTAGCGCTATCGCAAACCGTTTTTGCGTAAATAGAAAGACCGCCAAACCGGAAGATAACAATATCAGAGTTTTGGTTCTGTATAGATTTAAATAATGCCAAGGAATAAGTTATATTGTTTGGAATTTGTATCATGACTAAAATAACTGGTTGGTATTTACTTGAAGACAACCATTACTGATCATTTGAAATCTAGATCAAGAAAAAGTTGATTTAAACAAAAATTACATAGATGAACATAACTTAGGAGCAGAAAAATGCCATTCATTTGGGAGCCAGAAATGATACCTGCTGTGCCCACTAGTTGGAGCCAGTCAAGCTGCAAAGACATTATGTGTGAGAAGGAACTGCAGATGCCCGTTTACACTGAAGATTGACATAAAATGCTGGAGTAACTCAGTGGGTCAGGCAGCATCTCTGGAGAGAAGGAATAGGTGCGACCTGAAAAGTCACCAATTCCTTTTCTCCAGAGATGTTGCATGACCCGCTGAGCATCTCCAGCATTATGTGTCTATTTTAGAAGATCTTAGTTATTCTTACCCTAAATCCAGTTTTCAGTCTATGCCATATAATACTCCCAAGTCTTTCTCAGGTTCACAATTTATTTATTTTATTTATTTATTTATTTATTTATTTATTCCGAACAAGTAAAGACATTAAAGACATTAATATTAACAAAATCGAAATTATCAAACAATTGGACATTACAATCAATATTTCCAAAGCAATGAGAAGAACAAAATCAAAGTTCCAATGTCCAACTCTGTGTCTGTACAAGCTCGAAAAGGAGTGAGAAGAAGAATAACTTATTAAATCTCACCCCTTTTCCCCAACACTTCTATCATATTTAAAAATCAATTCATTACTAATAATAATACTACCCTAGGCAATTTCCCATAATACCTACAAACATATATATACATACAACTATTATGTACATACAAACTTCATATCTGAAGTACCCAAACATAAGTAAACAATAGTAAAGCAAGATAAACATCAACCCCCACTTGTCAACCATCCCCTCCATCCCTGTACCCCTTGAGAATTATTTTTTTATATATCATTTTAAAATGATTCATGTTTGTGCATTGCTTCAATTCCCCGTTCAATTTATTCCACACTCCTACTCCACAAACCGAAATACAAAAGGTTTTTCTAGTCGTACGGACTTTTTGTTTCTTAAAGTTAAATATTCCTCTTAAATTGTAACCCCCCACACGCTCGTTAAATATTTTTTGAATGTTTCCAGGTAAATTTTTATTTTTGGCCCTAAACATTATCTGAGCTGTTTTGAATGTGACCAAATCTTCTAATTTTAATAATTTTGACTCTAAAAATAATGGATTCGTATGACCCAGATACTTAGCATTATGGATAATACGAATTGCTCTTTTTTGCATCATGGTTAATGAGTGTATCGAATTTTTATAATTATTACCCCAGACTTCTGCACAATAATTTAAGTAGGGTAAAATTAATGAACAATAAAGAATACGGAGTGATTTGTAATCCAGAGCTTGCTTGGCTTTGTATAATACAGAGATACTTTTTGACAATTTTAATTTTACATGTTTAATATGTGATTTCCAGCTTATTTTATCGTCAATTATAACCCCAAGAAATTTATTTTCATGCACTCTTTCAACTTCCACCCCATTTATCTTTATACTTACTAGTGTATTTATTCTACAATTACCAAATAACATTATTTTAGTTTTACTCAGATTTAATGAAATTTTATTCCTATCAAACCATATTTTCAATTTACCCATTTCTTTTATTATTTTATCCAATAGCTGTTTTAAATTTTCCCCAGAACAAAAAATATTTGTATCATCTGCAAACAAAACCAGCCTCAAGACATTGGACACATTACAAATATCATTTATGTACATGATAAATAATTTTGGGCCCAGCACTGACCCCTGTGGTACACCACACACAATGTCCAAGCATGTAGAATTATGACTACCCAGATTTACAAACTGTTGCCTGTTACTTAAGTAGCTTTTAATCCAGTCCAGTACTATTCCTCTAATTCCATACCTCTCCAATTTTTTAAATAAAATATCATGATTAATTGTATCAAATGCTTTTTTTATGTCAATGAATATCCCAGCTGCATATAATTTCTTATCAATGGCGTTTGTGATGTCTTCAATTAATTCTAGTATTGCAAGTGATGTTGATCTATTTGTTCTGAATCCATATTGACTTTCTGTGATTAATTTATTCTTTTCTACAAATTTGTCTAATCTATTATTAAACATTTTTTCTAATATTTTGGAAAATTGTGGGAGTAAGGAAACAGGTCTATAGTTTGTAAAATGATGCTTGTTCCCAGTTTTGTATATTGGTATTATTTTTGCTATTTTCATTTGAATTGGAAAAGTACCGGTTTGGAAGGATAAATTACAGATGAATGTTAAAGGTTTGGAGATCCCCTCAATGACCATCTTAACTAGCGACATGTCAATGTCATTGAAATCGGTAGACTTTTTATTTTTACATGTTTTGACAATATCCAACAGTTCTTTTTCTTCTACTGCCGTAAGAAACATAGAGCAGGGATTTCTCTCCACTAAATTCTCAGGAGTTTCTCCAGATGTCCCTGAATCAGGGATTTGTTTAGCCAGGTCTGGTCCAATATTTACAAAAAAATTATTAAAGCTATTAGCTATATCTTCCATATTGTAATTTTCCTTATCCTTATCAATAAAATACTTCGGGTAATTTGTTCTCCCCGGACCATTTCTGATAATGCTATTAAGTATGCTCCATATTCTTTTTATATTGTCTTTATTGTCATCTAATTTCTTCTTATAATAATCTTTCTTGCTTTCTCTTATGATGTAAGTTAATTTATTTATATGCTTTTTATATTTATTTTCTGTATCTTTAGTTCTCTCTCTTATAAAATCTCTGTATAGGGCTTTTTTTTTTGTACAAGCATTTTGTAATCCCTTTGTAATCCATGGACATTTAGTATATTTTGATTTTCTATTATATTCTTTAATTGGACAATTTTTATCATATAATAACTTAAACATAGCAATAAATGTTTCATAAGCACTATCAATGTCTCTTTTTTGGTATATTATATCCCAGTTTTGTGCCAATAGATCCTTTTTTAGTGCATTAATAGCTTCCTCCGATCTCACTCGTCTACAATCACCATTAACAGTGTGGCTGACGTGCCAACCTGTAATATTTCCAGATTTTCTTATGGCATAACATTAAGTGGGAATGTAAGAGGTACAATGATATAAAGTGTTTTAAGGGGATGTGAACAAGCTAAGTGAGTGGGTGACAAACAGTAGATAGAATACAACATGGAACAATGTGGTTTCCCCTTCAGAAGCCATTCATTAAGGGTCAGCAACCTCCTTTGCAGGACCTTATTGAATGCCTTCTGAAAATCCAGCTACACATATTCATTAATTCTCCTCATCTACTCATCTTCGAAAGACCCCAGCATTAAATTCACACAATGGTTTTGCCAGTTCTACTGTTCTAGGGGACAGTTACAAGATTTGGATTAGTTTAGTTTAATTAACTTTAGATACATCATAGAAAAATGTCCTTCGGCCCATCGAGTCCACAACAACCATCGATCACCCGATCAAACTAGTTCGATGTTACCCCAGTTTATCATTCACTACCTACACAGGGTTAATTTACAGAGGCCAATTAGCCTACAAACCCAGAGGAAAGATTGTGGGAAGAACGTGCAAACTCCACACAAGCAGCACCCACGGTCAAGATCAAACCCAGGTCTCTGGCACTGTGAGGCAATAGCTACCAGCTGCACCACCATATTTCCTCCTTTTTTGCTATCTCTTGCATTATACTAGTACTGCAAAAGAACAAAGTACTGTAAATATACTGGGCCATTTGGTCTGATGTGAATTGTTCGGCAGAAATATTAATCTTCCTCAAAAATGACATGAATATGTATAGAAGCATTCATATAAAGCCAGAAATGATAAATTCTACCATTGTTCTCGAAGAGAAATTCGGCAATAGGTCATTACTTGAATCATAGAGAAGAATGGGGCTTGCCTATGGTTTCAGATCTTTACGTAGACCATGAAATAAACATCTGATAATAACGCACAAAATATCGGTGTATTAAATTGGCATTGTGTCCTCTTAGAGTGTAGGGATAAAGACACATGACAACAACGAGCTTATGATTTACCTCTTTTGTTAAAAACAGTTACTAAAATGTATAAACATAAATTTGAGGTATTTCAAGCCAAGATTATTATTCAGTAATTTCCCTCAAAGTTGAATTGCAGCATTGCTTTTCTAAGCCTTGTTCATTGCTGCTGTGCTATCTGGTCCACATCAGAAACAAATACACTGAGCATGCTCTAATCACTTAAAATGCATTACTGTAAATTTAACTCTGCCAACATTTTAAATCTGCAATGTCTATATTTGCTATATAAACTGTTTGAAAATAACATTTATGATAGCTTTCACAGAAAACCTATCTCAGGAAAAAACTTAATGTGTACGTTGGTCTGTTCTGAGAAAAAGAGTGAACTTTTCAGGAGTTATTCATTGTTTGCAAACTAATGCAAATGTTTTGAAGTAATATTTAATTATATAAATTAAGTATTGTACACATTTTCCAATGTTTAGCCTGCCATCAAACTTCTCTGCCCTGAAGCAGGGCATGTGGATGTGGATTATTGCTTGTGTTGCTATTTTGAGGGAACTATGGGCTTGGGCTTGTAGGTTCTCTCTGTTCATCAACATTTATTGTATATATCTTACCCCTATTTGAGTTTCAAAATGCATTGCCTTGCACTTGTTAGGATTAAATTCCATCCACCAAAGCTCCACCTAATTTTCCATCTGATTTATATCTTGCTGTAGCCTTAGACAACCTTCCTCGCAATCCACAACGCCACCAATTTTCATGTAATCTGCAAACTTACTAATCATATCTCCTACAATCACATCCAAGTTGTTAATGTATCTCATAAACAGCAAATGCCCTAGTAAAAATCCCTGTGGTACTCCACTATTCGCATACCACCAATCAGAAAAACATTCTTCCACCATTACCCTTTGCCTCCTATCCTCAAGCCAATGTTTAATCCAAGTAGCTCACCATGGATTCCATGTGCCTTAACATCATCCTCCTAGCATGTGGGACCTTCTCAGATACCATACCAAAGTTTATATAGACAGCATCTGCCACTTTCTTTTGTGACCTCTTCCAAAACTTTAAAGCGGTAAGAGGATTTATCCCACACAGAGCCTCATTGATAGTCCCAAATCCCAAAGGGCCCTACCTTTCCAATTGCATCTTGATTTTTAGAACTTACTCAACAGTTGTTTACATAAGCTTTTTTAATGGAATTCGAAAACTGAAATTACGATATTACTGGTCCATCAAAATTAATTCATGAATAACATTGGGACTAAAGTTGAGTGAGTGGTGGGAACCAAGTAGCAGTTCGGCAAGTGGAGGGACTGTTGGGGAAGTAGAGATTATGACAAGTACTTCAG
>CM075979.1:49585852-49956053 GCA_038087875.1 Malacoraja senta | reverse complement strand
GTCCCTGTCCCCCGCCAAAGGGGGAGGCAGTTGGGATCTCCTCGCCACCGCCTCCCCTCCTCCGCCAGCCAACAGCAAGGTGCGGGGCCGAGCGGTGCAGACACTTCAGACGGCGGAAGGGGGCCTCTCGCTCGCCCGCCCGCTCGCTCCCTCGTTCCCCTCCTCCCGGCCTCGGCGTGCTGGAGGGTTTGTTTTGAAAGTGCCACTGGCAGAGTGGCAAGCAGGACGGCGGGGTGCGGGAGGAGGAGCCGCTGCTGCTGTGCGGGGCCCGTCATTCGCTCCGATTCTCCGTCACCCCGCACCTAGTTTCTTTGACACGCACTACAGCTGTTGCCGCCGTCGACACGAAACGTCACGTTCCTTTTCTCCAGAGATGCTGCCTGACCCGCAGAGTTACTCCAGTTTTTTGTGTCTATCTTCGGTATAAACCAGCATCTGCAGTGCCAAGCAGGGCAAAATGACTCGGCATTTAGGTTCCCCGGCAGCACTCTGGGTGGTCATTGGCACCCGGGCAACCGCTAATTTCGAGCCCTGATTATGGGTAGAACTAAGTAAGAAAGGTGAAATTACTCTGGGATAATACTGTAGTCTAACCAATAGCCAGAGGGAGATAGATGAACAGATGTAGACAGATTATGGAAATTGTAAAAACAACGAGGTTGGGGCAGTGGGTTAATTTAACTTTACCAATATTGACAGGGACATCCTTAGTATAAGAGCTTTAGATAGGATAGAATTTTATAAATACATTGAGAGATTTTATATATGCATTAGATACAAGAGGGTAACTAGGGAGAGTGTGGAGCCACTTGAAGGATAAAGGAGGAAATTTATGCTTTAAGATAGAAGATGTAGGTGAGGTACTAAAGCCCCTGTCCCACTTACGTGTCCTTGGCACGCTAATTATGCGACCTCGTGGTCGCGTTGAGGCACGATGGTCCCGCGCAACTTCATGCGTCCGCACAGCCGTCTGGAGCACGTGACGTCATTTGAAGATGGACACAAAATGCAGGAGGTACTCAGCGGGACCGGCAGCATCTCTGGAGAGAAGCAATGGGTGATGTTTCGGGTCGAGACCCTTCTTCAGTCTAAAAGAAAGGTCTTGACCCGAAACGTCATCCATTCCTTCTCTCCAGAGATGCTGCCGGTCCCACTGAGTTACTCCTGCATTTTGTGTCCATCTTCAATTTTCTGGCCCCGCTCTGGGAGTAGAAGTGGGGGCAGACCGGATCCGCAACGGCCGTGAGCCCCAGGCCGAGTTCGACGATCATTTGCCTGTTTCTGTTGTTGTTGGAGGTGAGACGTTGCGTCGTGCCAGGGTCTTAGGGCTGACCCACTTTGGCCGTCAGTTACGTGACAAGCCGGTGGCTCGCGAAGATTTTGTTCGCTACAAAATTTCAGAGCGCCGCGCGAACAACTACATACCCCTCCGCGCTTCTCAGTGGGACCAGGCTACACGATGCCCGTGCGCCTGAACATGACGACGAAGTCGCGTAATTTGCGTGCCAAGGACACGTAAGTGGGACAGGGCCTTGAAGGAGTACTTTGTATTGGTATTCACCAAGGAGAAGGACCTGAAGAATAGTGAGATCAGTGTTGGGAATACTAAAATGCGAGATCAGATTGTGGCTATATTTGTGATATATATAATTGACTTGGCTAAAAATATAGATAGGTTGCTGACAATACAAAATATGGCAGAGTTGTGTATAGTTTCATGGAACACAGTAGGATATAGATCAGTTACAGATATGGGGAGAGAGGGGAATAGTAGATGGAGATGAATCTGGGCAAGTGTGAGGTGTTTGGAGATCAATTGTAAAGGGTAAGTATACAATTAATCGTAGGACCCTTAACAGAGTTAATATACAGAGGGATATTGGGATCTGAGAGAGTGGCAACACAAGCAAATACAGTTGATAAGAAGGCACTTGGCAGGCTTACGTTATCAGTCGGACATTGAGTCAAAGAATCAGGAAGTCATTTTGCAGCTTTATACAACTTTAGTTGGACTGCATATTTAATATTGTGCGCATATCTGGTTACCCTATAACAGGAAGGATGTGGAGACTTTGGTGAGTGCGCAGAGGAGTTATGCCAGGATATTGTCTGGATTAGAGACTATAAAGACAATCTGGACACCTGGCGTTGTTTTGTCATGAATGTCGGAGTGAGGGCACTGACCGAAATGTATAAAATTATGAAAAATGTAGGTAGGTAGGTAGACGATCAACTTCTTTTTCCCATGGGAGAAATTACAAATTTTAGAGAGCATGGCTTTAAGGTGAGAGGAGAAAAGTTTAAAGGATTTGTGCATGACAAGCATTTTTTACAAATTACTTGGTTATCAAACTCAAACTCATTTAGTCTACATGCATGGAATGTAGAACAATATTCCATAACACCATTTATAAAGTATTTGGACAAATACGTGGATAGGAAAGATTCAGAGGAATATGAGGCAAACACAGGCAGGTGGGACTAGTGTAGATGGAGCATGTTGGTCGGTGTGGGAAAGTTGAGCCACAGGGCCTGTTTTCACGTTGTATGACTATGCTGGAGATACTCATGTCAGGTGGTGTATGTGGAAAAAGAAACATTGAAATTTGGGCGGCCATGATGGCACAGCGGTAGAGTTGCTGCCTTACAGCGCTTTCAGCGCCAGAGACCCGGGTTCCATCCTGACTACAGATGCTGTCTGTACGGAGTTGTACGTTCTCCCTGTGGGTTTTCTCTGAGATCTTCGGTTTCCTCCCACATTCCAAAGTTTGTTAGTTAATTAGCTATGTGTAAATTGTCCCTAGTGTGTGTAGGATAGTGTTAATGCGCAGGGATGCTGGTCGATGCGAACTCGGTGGGCCGAAGGCCATTTTTCCACGCTCTATCTCTAAACTAAACTAAAACTAACATTTCAGGTAGCTCAGAAGTGGAAAAGCAAGTAAACATGCAGGAAGAAACAGGGTGAAGAGAGTAGGTATATGATATAATAGAGACCAAGAGAATAGAAATGACACAACTGTTGATGCCACATAAGAGTGAGAAATGTGTACAGGAAAAAATATAATTTTGGAATGTGGATGCAGGTGGAAATAGTCTATCCAAGGAGGAATTGAAGGCCCTCCTGGCATGGAGGTGTAAAAAGGACCGAATGTCCATGGTGAAGGTGAGTTGATTGGGATCAGGGGACTGCAACATTGACAGAGAGCATCTGTACTGTCACTGATATAACTGCATACAGAATGGGAGAAAGAGTAGAGTCAATATAGGAAGAAGCAATTTAGAACTTCCTCCTTTGAAATGGTCCAAACAACTGTGACAGGCAGCAAATCTCATCACCCAACTTTGCCAGCTTTTACTGCTTTTTGGGTTTAATTCTTTTCTGAATGTCTCAGATGTTCAAAAATTTTAAAAGATAGAATAACTAAATATTTGAGATATCAACAGAAGACTGTTTTAAAATAGTTGTAGAATGTTAAAACAATTTCTAAAAATGTCCTTGCTGGTTTTTCCTATAATTCTCATTGATATAAGGACGGTACAGTGACGCAACAGTAGAGTTGCTGTGTTACAGCGCCAGAGACCCAGGTTCGATTCTGACTGTGACTTTGTACGTTTTCCCATGACCTACGTGGGTCTCCGTTTTCCTCTTGCACTCCTAAGACGAACAGGTTTGTAGGTTAATTGGCTTGGTATAATTGTAAATTGTCCTTAGTGTGTGTAAATTAGTGTTAATGTGGGGGGATTGCTGGTCGGTGCGGACTCGGTGGGCTGAAAGGCCTGTCTCTGAGCTGTATCTCTAAACTAAAGTGGAAAAGCAAATTCTTTGCCACGTCTAATCTGGCAAAACATCCAAGAGGGGATTTTCCAGTGCAAGTGCCAGGAGACCTTTGTAGATAGAGCTCTGCTGCTGGTCACAAAGGAGTGTGGCACTGTGAAGCATATTCACAAATATGGTGCCAAGTAAGTGTTAGTTGCTTCATGTCTATTGATTTGACATAATCATCCATGTTTGCCTGAAGCTGCTGCTATTTTGATGCAGGTAATTGGTAATAGTTTCATTTGGTCTTTGGCATCACCATCAAAACCATTGGATTGGCTGCATAGTAAATACAATTTTAAAACGTACTTGCACTATTGTGTGATTCTAACTCATGATACCCTAACCTGCAACTTTGCCATAGGTGTTGATGTGGAGACACGTTTTAGCTTTGGATGGACTCCTTTGATGTATGCTGCAAACATTGCTAACTTTGAAATATGTCGTCTTCTTCTTGATCGAGGTGCTAATGCAAGTTTTGTAAAAGGTGAGATACTTTGTTCTGCAATTCAGATTGTACAGGTAATCAACTTGAATGCCCAAAATAATTATTTGCTATATATACAGTGGCTTGCAAAGGTATTCATACCCCTTGAACTTTTCCATATTTTGTCATGTTACAACCACAAACGTAAATGTATTTTATTGGGATTTTATGTGATAGACCAAAGTGGCCCATAATTGTGAAGTGGAAGGAAAATGATACATGGTTTTCAAATTTTTTACAAATAAAAAAATGAAAAGTGTGGCGTGCAAAAGTATTCAGCCCCCTTTACTCTGATACCCCTAAATAAAATCCAGTGCAACCAATTGCCTTCAGAAGTCACCTAATTAGTAAATAGAGTCCACTTGTGTGTAATCTAATCTCAGTACAAATCCATCATCCGAAAATGGAAAGAGTATGGCACAACTGCAAACCTACCAAGACATGGCCGTCCACCTAAACTGACAGGCCGGGCAAGGAGAGCATTGATCAGAGAAGCAGCCAAGAGGCCCATGGTAACTCTGGAGGAGCTGCAGAGATCCACAGCTCAGGTGGGAGAATCTGTTCACAGGACAACTATTAGTCGTGCAGTCCACAAATCGGGCCTATACATATTTTACACACACACACACACCGCACTATACATATTTTACACACACACACCGCACTATACATATTTTACACACACACACACACACCGCACTATACATATTTTACACACACACACCGCACTATACATATTTTACAAACACACACACACAATCCCCAGCTGCAGTATTTCTTCAGCTGGAAATCATCTGTAATGGGTACGTTTTCTAACATTATGGCATGGTTCTGTGTGAAGCAGAGTTCAAGAAGGAACTGCAGATGCTGGAAAATCGAAGGTAGACAAAATTGCTGGAGAAACTCAGCGAAACCCGCCTATCTCCTTCGCTCCATTGATGCTGCTGCAGCCGCGGAGTTTCTCCAGCAATTTTGTCTACCTTCTGTATGAAGCAGAGTTGGCAATATACATCAAGTTGACTCTTTTGATTATGTGCTTGTGTTACAATTGTGATTGGCAAGCAAAATGATGAATGCAAGTAAAATAATGCTCTCTTCAAACAAACTATAAAAGAAACAGGCTTTTTGATTACTGCCAGTGATAGCATGCTGATATATGTTTAGCTGTGTTGGTCACATCAGATTAAATCAAAAATTCTTTTGATACTAGATTACATGGGAAATGAAAAACATTGATAGAGAGAATTTAGTTTTTGCTTCAAACAAAGGTCCATGTTATTCAGCACAATAAAACAATATACTTTGAATAGAAGAATTATTAGTGATGCATTTATGAAAAATAAATTCACTTTAATCAGATTACAGACACATATCATTTTGTTGGATCCTGTTTTAATATTATCAAATAATAAAGGTAAATTATCAATTAGTAAATACAATAGTGTGACAGCGTTCTCCTCCCTCGGATGCCACTCTGATCCCTATCGCTGGCTAACAGGCCAGGAGCGGCCAATCCCCAGCATCACTGGTGCAATTAGCTGACATCAGATTGGCCCAGAACTTTGTCCACCTACTCCTTATGAAACCCAGGCATTTTAACCAGAGGGGAGAAAGAAGAGGGTGAAGGAAGAAGCAGAAAAGAAATAGGAAGAATGATAAAGAAGGAAGAAATACGAGAGAGGAAGCGAGAGAAAGTGGGTCACCTCCCTACTAGCTGTGTTCCCCTGTCGCATGTTCATGGAAGACTGAGTCACTTGGACAAACCGGAGACCACCAGCGCTACCGTGTGGTCAGGACTGGGCAGCCGGGAAGAAGCTCTGGATTGCCAGAGCCTCAACTATGGCTAAAACTGGGTGGCATTGGCAAACCGGAGACACCAGTGCCTCTTCCTGTCCTCTGACAACCAGGGACGGGCCCCACAACAGGCAAAGATTGAGCTGCCAGGATCAAATTAGAGACTGCCAGCACAGACTCTTCCAGCCCATAGCTGAGCCGCCAGGATAAACTTGTGACTGCAAGTGTCTCCTCTGGAGGCAAGGGTGAGCTATAGAGAGATGACTGAGACCGCCACGCCTCCTCCTTCAAGTCCAGGACTGAGCAGCTGGGACAAGCCCCAAAATCGCCAGCGCTACCTCACGTGTGTTCTGACGGCGAGGGGCAGCACCCCATGTGGCCCTGGACTTGCTTGCCACTGTAAATACAATATATTGTGTGAGTTCACATCACTGCGGGTGTCAGTGTGGTCACTGCCATAACGGGAGTCATTAAGGGAAATAACTGCAGACCATTGAAGAGAAACAATTTAATTCTGTTCTATCCTGAGAAATAATAATATCACAGGCCGAAGGAGAATACAAACAATCATTAGACAATGTCCATGTAAGAATAATAAAGAATTCCTGGCATGAAGGGTTGTTAGTCAGTCAAATATGTGAGGCTTTTGTTACAGAAATGTTCTGGGAGACCTGTATATCTAGAAAATCTGATTTTGAGAGTTCAGATCCATTGGACTTCAATCACTTGGGCCATTCATCTTTGAAAAAGTGGGATGTATCACCTATATTTCCTCCGGCTGGAATCAACACAGCAGAGAAAGACTGAAAATAAAGCAACAAATAAATGGGCTGATGGAACCATGTTTCTGGTTAAAAAATGTAAAGTGAAAGCATATATGTAGGTGAACTTTCTTGAAAGATTTCTTCCAATGGTAGGGCTCAGTCCTTTATCGGGTGTGAAGAGAATTCAGATTGTGAGGAGAATTCAACCTTTGATGTCTGAAGAAAGTCCTGACGCAAAATGTCACCTATCCATGTTCTCCAGAGATGCTGTCTGATCCTCTGAGTTACTCCAGCCATTTGAGTCTCTTTTTTTGTAAACATGCATCTGCAGTTCCTTGTTTCTATATTTTACGGCTCCACTGCGAAATCTCCTCATGGTCTGCTCTTCTTGAAGAAGTTCCCCTCCTCTCTTCGACAGGAGTTCCGTGAGACCCCCTCTCTATGCTCCCCCGCTATGATTGCTGCTTCTTTCCTGCTCTGGTCCAAGTTTTTGAACCAGACTCTACCACAGCTTCAACACTCAACACTTGCCTTCGATGTGCCACATGGCTTTCAGCTCCTTTTCCAGCCTCCCAGTTCGGACCCAGCCCAGATTTCAGGTACCTACACTCAATTGTCTACTTCTCGCAACAGTTCTCCTTCTGTGCCCTGCGTTCTACACTCTCCGCCATGGGCTAACACCAACAGACCCCTTGCTCTGTACCTCCCGCAGCTCCCGGCCTCATTCAACCAGACCTGCAGTGGACCTCAACTTTACTTTATTCTCCGCTGAATCCACAACTTCAATCAATACTTCCTCACTTACGCAACCTCCAATAATCAGTCTGATAGAAGGGTCCCAACTTCAAATGTCACCTATAAATATTCTCCAGAGATGCTGCCTGACCCGCTGAGTTACTCCAGCACTTTGTGTCTTTTTTCATTTTTTGAGCATTTTAGTGTTATTGGATATTAATTTAATATCATGGCAGAGGAATGTGAGAATGAGAAAATCCATTGCCGCAGTTATGAATTGTTTAGATTGTGTCTGTTGCCACCTCACTGGCCAGCTATTTGAGCCATTTCCAAAAGTGCTTGAAATTGTGCCTGAGTTCATCAGCTGTAGTTCTTTGTGCCTCCCTTGATCAGAACTTTAAGCCCGTTTTTCACCACAGATTCTTGGGAAACAGAATCCAAAATTACCTGAAAGCTATAAAGTAGTTTGAGGCGCTTGGTAATCTATTCCACAAAAAGCATCTCATATTTCGCTTGGGCAGCTTACAACCATGAATATTGATTTATCTAACTTCAAGTAACCCTTGCATTCCCTCTCCTCTCCATCCCTACACCACCCAAGTCATACCAGCTTCAAAATCGCCTTGAGTCTCATTGTCTGTACCCGTTCTCACCTAGCACACAGCTAACCATGGCCTGTTTCCTTTACCATCATTACTTTTTTGCATATCTTTCATTCATTTGTTCTATATCTCCCCACATTACCATCTATATCTCTCGTTTACTTTTCCCCTGACTCTCAGTCTGAACAAGAGTCTCGACCCGAAACGGCACCTATTCCTTTTCTCAGAGATCCTGTCTGTCCCGCTGAGTTACTCCAGCTTTTTGCATCTATCTTCGGTTTAAACCAGCATCTGCAGCTCTTTCCTACACATCTCTTCTGCTTTGTGGACCTTGAAGGCTGGCTGCCTTATGTGCATAGAAGCAAGGCCAGTGAGAATGCCCCTCCCAATACCAGGCTGGTAGCTGCAGGAGCCATAACAGCAATGGTGGGTGTAGGACCCAATCAGCATGATTCAGGCCAACTGTTTCAAGATAACACAGTTGCTTCCAATCTTCAAATGACTATGTTATTCTCAAGCCGTGCATTTAATTTCCCTCATAATGACTATTCATTTCACAGTGGGAAAAAGTTAATGCAAATGACAACATATGTGGGGATAATCACTCCAATGGTCTTCATGGTCCATTTGCTTTGTCGTGTGGTTGGAAATTATGTTAGAAGTAATGTAACAGACGTCATTTAAGATTATCAGGAACAACTATGTAAACTAAGCAAGCAAATGACATCTGAAAGCAACATTGAAGGAAATAATCCATGGACTTGTTTATTTTTGCACATTAATAAGCCATATCGAACCGAACCTCACGAGTACCTCCATTATGTAGAAGGAAGGAATTCCAGAAGCCAGCTTAACATTTTCCACTGCTGAGCATTTAGAAATCCCCAATATTTTATTTGTTCTTTGCAGTGTTGTCCCGTTTAATACCATTTCCCCTTTCAATATTTGTTTCATTTTAAAAAAATTCTATTCAGAATAAAGATGGGATTTAATGAGCTCACCACAGATGTAGCAGCTGAGGAGGCAAATGCAATGCTAGCATTTATTCTGAGACGTCTAAAATACAAAAAAAACAGGATGTAATCCTGAGGCTTTATAGTGTGGTGGTCAGGCCACAGTTTGAATTTTGCGAGCAGTTTTGAGCCCCATATCTGAGGAAAAATGTGCTGACATTGGAGAGGGTCGAGAGTAGGTTGACGAGAATGAACCTGGGGATGATTGGGTTGACGCATGAGCTGCGTTTGATGGCTCTGGGCCTTTAGTCACTGGAGTTTAGAAGGATAAGGGGGGATCTCATTGAAACCTATTGAATAATGAAAGGCCTAGAAAGAGTGAATGTGAACAGGATGTTTCCAGTAGTGGAAACATCCAGAGGGCACAGCTTCAGAATAAAAGGATGTACCTTTATGGTCCTGTCTCACAGTGCGAGTCCACCCACGAGTGATCCCGAGTTTAAAACAAATCAAACTCGTGGTAATCACGTAGAATTAACGTAGAGGGAACGTCGGAACTCGTAACGCTAACGGCAGGTACTGGGGAAACTTGTTAACTCGTGAAAATCTTTGAACATGATGAAAGATTTCCACGAGTCAAATTTACTCTTGAAGTAAAAAGTTTAAACTTTTAAACTCATTGTAAGACGGTAGTAGCCCGTGAGTTTACCGTAGTGACTCGTGAGTCTACCGTGGGCACTCTTTAACTCACCGGACAGGCAGCATCTCTGGAGGGAAGGAATGGGTGACGGGATGATGTTTCCAAAATTCTGCTGCGTCTTTGTGTTACTCCAGCACTGTGTGTTCACTTTTTGTCAACCAGCATCTGCCCTTTCTAGTGTATGACATTATTTGTATCCGTGGCAGTTGATTGTCGCTCCCTTCAGTTTCCCAGGGGGTCGGGACGGGACTGGAGTTGGGAGGGTAAGGTGGGGGGGAGGGGAGTGGGGGGAGAGGGGGGGGTTGGGGTGACTTAGTACGGGAGACAAGTGTAGGAGAGGTGTACTGACTGTGTGGGCAGACACTTTGGTAGTGATTGCCCATGGGGTTCACTGTCGAGGACTTCATAATGCAGAGAGCATTTAGTGCAAGATAAAGTCCGATTAAAGATTGTTCAAAGTACAAGGGTCTCCAATGAGGCTACAGATCTGAGAGGAGATTAAGGAGAGCATAATTAGTGTAAGAAATGCTGCTGTTTGAATAAAGATTTAAAAGAGTTGAGCGATGTATGATAGCAGATCCTCTTCTGGGAATTCATTGCCACAGATAGCGGTGGAGGTAAAATCATTGGGTATTTTTAAAGTGGAGATTAATGGCCTCTTGATTAGTAAGGATGTCAAAGGTTACAAGGAAAAGGTGGGAGAATGGGGTTGAAAGGGAAAAATAGATCAGCCATGATCAAATGGCAGAGCAGACTGGCCTTAGCCTGTTTAGCCAAATGGCCTAATTCTGCTCTTATGCCTTACTGAACTTATGAACAATAGCTGACAGCATTGTCAATTGTTGTTTTTCAAGAGGAAGAATACAACCTCTGTGTTTAAACCTCTCCATTCAAGCTGCTTTTCCCAACTTTACTTGCCAAGGAGTGTACGGCATTATAAAAAAAATGAATTAAATCCACTTTAGAGTAAGGCTGTAACGTAACAAAATGTGGAAAAAGTGAAGGGGTGTGAATACTTTCTGAATTCACTGTATCACTTTGTGATCACTGTATCACAACATCACTTTTTGACTGTAAATGCAAAGACTTACATTGACGACTGGCGACTTCTGCTTGCCCAAGATGGAGGAGTGGGGTCGTCCACATCAGCTGATGAAATCAAAGACAGAGGTGAAGGTATGGGTGAGTCAGTGGTTGAGGCAGCTGGAGATACCAGATGTCAACGGCTGAGATTCATTGTGGCCAGGTGTTGGACTAACTCGTGATGTTTCCGAGAAATATGTTAACAGTGTGTTTTGGGTGGACTTTTATTTTGTTCTCTTGTAGGATTTCTTCGTAACACTGAACTTTGTAACACGTAAACTGAGAAAACGGTAAGCGGCAACTTGCCGAATGCCGTCACTGTTGTACTGTACAAAACTTTGTCAGCATCGCACACGACTACGCTGCCAGGTGTAAATCTGAGTTCTTGAAATATTTCAAAAACATGAGCGCGTAAATTAGGTTTTGGTGTTAATTAAACAAGTGCGTTATTCCAAAAAACACATAAATCAAACACATAATACAAGAGGTGGCTGTATTTGATTTTTCCATCCTACTTTTGCCTCTCATAATTTTACATTCTGTCAGGGCCCTTCCCAACCTCCGGCATTCCAGAAAAAACAGTCCAAGTCTATCCAGCCTCTCCATGTAGAATACCCTCTAATGCAGGCATCATTCTGGTAAAGCTGCTCTGTATCATTTCCAAAGCCTTCACATTCTTCCTGTATCGGGGTGATGAGGGCTGCATGCAATACTCCAGATGTGGCTTAACGAAAGTCCTAGAAAGCTGCCTCATTCCTTCCAGACTCCCAACCAGTGAAGGAAAACGTGTCATATGTCTTCTTTATCTATCTACTTGTGATGCCACTTTCAGTGAATTATGGACTTGGATCCTGATCCCTCTGTACATCAATGCTGTTAAAGGTCTTGCCATTAATTGTATATTTTCCCCTTACCTCCTAACTCCTAAAGTGCAACACCTCACATTTGTTTGGATTAAACTCCATCTGCCATTTCTCTGCCCATTTCTGTAGATTATTTTTATCCACTGTATACTTTGACAGCTGTTTGTCACCCTAGCAATCTTTGTGTCATGTGCAAACTTACTAACCAACCCATCTATATCACAAACAACAGAGGTCCCAGTCACAAGCATCCAGCCTGAATATTATCCTTCCACCACAATCCTCTGTCTTCTATCAGTAAACCAGTATAACCAAGTCACTGTTCATCTCAAATGAGTCAGATTTGGCTCAGAGCTCAGCCTCTGTGCAAGGGCAAATGTAGACATCACTTGCATACTGAAGCTCAACTATTCAGGTTTGGGTGACATTGCTTCTAATGTGTGGTCTTCATATAATTGAACAGATTCTTATTAGTTTCCTAAAGATTGGCTTCACCCCAGCAGGAATATAGTCCTCTCTCTCAAAATACCCTACACGAAGCATCTTGTCCGTGATAAATTCAGATCCTTCATGTTATAAACTTCAATTTCATTAGTAGTTGCATAAGATTCAGTTAGTGGAAAACTCACTATGCATCTGGCAAACAATTATTCTCTACTGTCAATATGGAAGACGCGAGATATATAATAACTTGTGTTTCTGTAAACTTGTCATCTCCCCGGGGATCATGGTGTAACACAAGGAATTGGGGAGTGAGCACGGAATGTAGCTTTGTCTTATGTTCTCCAGAGGTGCTGCCTGATCCACTGAATTTGATCTTTGTGTCTCTTTTTTATTATTTCTTCTGTCCGCTGTGAGTCCCAGGGATATAGTAACATTCTATACCTTTGAATTATTCCATACCTTCATATTTATCGGTTAGGTTGAGACTATTTTACAATATTATCCATTGCTGGAAATGAACAATTACCAGGTAATAACTTTAAAAATAGATGAAATTACTGCAAGGTAATACTTCTAAAAATGGATCTAATTTTAAGCTGAAATTCCGTTGGAAAGCTGGATATTTGATGTTATTGCAAGATCTCAAAGTTAATCATATTTCAGTGCTTTGGTTATTGCCCACCATGGAGTGCAACAATAATGACTACTGGAAGAGCTAGCTGGGGTGTGGTTTGTGCAAGTAGAAAAGAAAAACAAACAAAATTAGAAAGTCCGTGATTAACGGTCCACAAAACCTTTACCGATTTAATTTTGTGAATGGGTATGACATAGGTTGATGTAAAATCTCTGACCTATTTTGTTCCATTGTATATGTTTTCACTTGTAAATCCTACTTTTTAATTAGCCACATCTTTGAGCACCAGTGGACTGAGCCAAGGCATTCATAGATATTATTTCCAGTTACTGTACAGATGGTTAAGAGTATGCTCAGAAGGGTAATTGGTGCTTGAGGCTTCAAAAGGAAGCAATTAGCAAGCATGCGTCAAAATTCCAAAAGATATTTTATAAAATAAGTCATGCATTTATTGAGTTGAGATTAATGACGTGTTTATTTTATGTTGTAGAAAGCTGAAAGTAGATGTTTTACACAATAAAACAGCATATACAACATTATATTGTTGAAACCTGTTTTATAATTCTGAGCAGTTCTGGACATTCAGCCATATCACCAATATCTTCTGTGGTTAAATACCAAACTTTAAACATTTTTTTGAGAGTTTGGTAAATTATATCATAAATAATATCAAAATGTTTATCCATAATTGATTTTTGATCTGATGAAGCAATTTGGCAATTGTGTAGATTTGCAATTTAAATAATAACAACCAAAATGCTGTTGATATTTTTTTGGTACCTGAATCACTTCATTTCAATACTCCTACGCGGTTTTGATTTTGCAACACATCAAAGTCATATATAATTATTAAAGAGAAGCTTTACTAAAATTAAACAAAATTATTAATTTGTATTGGTACAGGTAGTTCTTGGAGCTGTCTCAATTAGTAATTGCATTTGTAATTCACCCTTCCATCTATCTATGTAGTCCACATATTCCCATAGATATTTGTATTTCCTCTGTGTATTTCCTACTTATCAGTCACGAATTGTTTGTTTTTAAAATCTAGATCAGTACACGGTGTTGATGGCTGCCTGTGCTAGCCGTGAGTCGGATAAAAAAGTGGTGAAGTGTGTAGAGTTGCTATTGTCTAGAAATGCAAAACCAAGCACAACCAGCAGGTATGAGCATCTACTGTATAATTAAAAGCTGCATGTGAAAAAGAGCCAAGCAGTTTAAAATTCTACTCATCAGATTCATTTCCTTTCCTTAATAACAAAACCTAAAATGGTTTTATCTTCAGGTGTACAAAACAAGTTTTAAAATGGCTTCAGCCACAAAATAAAGACAAAATTACAAAAGAAGGTAAAATGCAGAATAATTTAGCATTTGTACAATACATTTTTCGTAACATATCTTGTGATATTCTGCAATTACAACCAATAATATACTCAAGTTTTGATTTCAAGACTTGGCTTTCAACATAGGTTTTCAGCTTCTCTTCATTGCATATCTATGATTAAAATGCCTGGGTGCTTTTGTACTTTGCTTTGGCCTTGCTACAGCCCTGCCTCTCTCCCCCGTCCATCCCTTTCTCCACGACCACCCCCTCAACAAACCTAGAGCTTGAGTCTGATGAGTCACACATATATATGTACGGTATGAAATCAAATTGTCCTTTGAGTTCAAATTAGCCATGTTTCAGGCTAGACACTAGTACTCCACTCTTACGGTATCTGCCATTTTGGCCAAGGTGTTCCTGAGAAGGAACTTGCTCCTTCAGATCAAAAGTCATTTTCAAGCATAAGGAAATCTTTTTTTGCGGGGGTGAGAACTGGTTTATAACAGTGGGTAATGTGCAGGAGTTTTTAAAGCATTACCTCTCACAATGTATTTACAACTTTTAAAACATTTATTCCAAGTGTTAAATGTAAACAGTTGTCCTTCATAGTTGTGGATGTATTGTACAAATGGAACGAATCCTGGTATGTTTCAATTTAATTTTGTCCATGCAGATCTGCAACCAGTTCCTTTATAAAGGTTATCCATCTAGAATTATTATATTCTAGTGCATTTGCTTCTGTTAGTTCTAATTTTTGCAATCTGAAATTGCTCTCAAACTCTTCTCCTCTCAGTCAAATGTTTATCTAAAGCTTTTTTTTAAAGTAAACGAGTTGAGGCTTCTCTATTTGTCTGATTCTATGGGAACTACAATTAAGTGTATCGTTGTACTAGTTTGTAATCTTTATTACTATGTTCTCATTTCTATATTCCTTAACCTTGCTTTTAGAAATCAACTTCATTTTTATTTTACTACTATGTTATCTGTTATCAACCTACTGTCTGTTTTGCCAAGTTTTAAATGCTGTGCAGAAACAAAGCATCCCATTTGTCTGAAGAAGGGTCTTGACCCAAAAGGTCACCTATTCCTTCTCTCCAGAGATGCTGCCTGTCCCACTGAGTTACTCCAGCATTTTGTGCCTATCTTCGATGTTAAACAGCATCTGCAGTTCCTCCTACACATCCCATTCACAGTTTGTTTCTTTAAGAACTTTTAAAGCTCTGGATGGACCTCTGGTGGTAAAGAAGTTTAATGCTTTGCAAACATTTATGAACACATTAGGCCAAAACAGTTTTGAATCTTGATCTTACAAAGAAAACAATTTTGCCATTTTTAATCAGATGCGTTATGGCATTGTTGCGTTTGAGCTAGTGCTGTCTATGCGCAAACAAAATCAAATCAAATCTGATAGCATCCTTATTATAATTAAACTGATCAATTTTTAATAAATCATTTAGATAGCTATTTACATATTTAATCTTCAGAACCAGTTCAGATTGAGTTGCCTGCAAGCCTTCAAATTCTGTGTAATGGAAGGTCATTAAATTTAATCATTATGCTGCTGACAAGGATATAATTTCTAAGAAGAACTTAAAGGAAGCAGAATTGAGAAATGCTACTATTTTACATTATACACAGCTTCAGTATCCAACTGCAGCTTTTCACCATAGATTTTTTTTAAATCATGCACAATTTCTCCAGTGCTATGATTGAATTAATTGTTAAACATTAAAAATTAAACATCACATTTTATATGATTAACTACAAAAATTATTTATGCAATTGCAATTCTTTATTAAATTCTCTTTTTATTATTTTTTTAAAACAGCTATGATTATTTTTATCTCTAACACAATGTTAACCTTTTCCTTCCCTTTCAGTGGTCAGATGACACCACTGATGTTTGCGGCCAAAGAAGGACACACTCAAACTGTTGCACTGCTGGTGGCTCATGGAGTGGAAATAAATATCCAGGATGACAAAGGCTACACAGTATGCAGCTTTGGTCACGTTTTATTGATTATATTTCCTTTTTGAAAGTAACTCCGTTGTTTACATACAGGATTGTGTTATAGACAATAAACAATAGGTGCAGGAGAAGGCCATTCGGCCCTTCAAGCCAGCACCGCCATTCAATGTGATCATGGCTGATCATCCCCAATCAGTACCCCGTTCCTGCCTTCTCCCCATATCTCCTGACTCCGCAATCTTTAACAGCCCTATCTAGCTCTCTCTTGAAAGTATCCAGAGAACCGGCCTCCACCGCCCTCTGAGGCAGAGAATTCCACAGACTCACAACTCTCTGTGAGAAAAAGTGTTTCCTCATCTCCGTTCTAAATGGCTTACCCCTTATTCTTAGACGGTGGCCCCTGGTTCTGGACTCCCCTAACATCGGAAACATGTTTCCTGCCTCTAGTGTGTCCAAACCCTTAATAATCTTATATGTTTCAATAAGATCCCCTCTCATCCTTCTAAGCTCCAGAGTATACAAGCCCAGCCGCTCCATTCTCTCAGCATATGACAGTCCCGCCATCCAGGGAATTAACCGTGTACACCTACGCTGCACTCCCTCAGTAGCAGGAATGTCCTTCCTCAAATTAGGGGAACAAAACTGCACACAATACTCCAGGGCCCTATACAACTGCAGAAGGACCTCTTTGCTCCTATACTCAACTCCTCTTGTTATAAAGGCCAACATGCCATTCGCTTTCTTCACTGCCTGCTATACCTGCATGCTTACTTTCATAGACTGATGAACAAGAACCCCCAGATCCCGTTGTACTTCCCCTTTTCCCAACTTGACACCATTTAGATAGTAATCTGCCTCCCTATTTTTGCTACCAAAGTGGATAACCTCACATTTATCCGCATTAAACTGCATCTCCCATGCATCTGCCCACTCACCCAACCTGTCCAAGTCACCCTGCATTCTCATAGCATCCTCCTCACAGTTCACACTGCTTCCCAGCTTTGTTTCATCTGCAAATTTGCTAATGTTACTTTGAATCCCTTCATCTAAATCATTGATGTATATTGTAGATAGCTGCAGTCCCAGCACCAAGCCTTGCGGTACCCCACTAGTCACTGCCTGCCTTTCTGAAAGGGACCCGTTAATCCCTACTCTTTGTTTCCTGTCTGTCAACCAATTTTCTATCCATGTCAGCACTCTACCCCCAATACCATGTGGCCTAATTTTGCCCACTAATCTCCTATGTGTGACCTTATCAAATGCTTTCTGAAAGTCCAGGTACACTACATCCACTGGCTCTCCCTTGTCCATTTTCCTAGTTACATCCTCAAAACATTCCAGAAGATTAGTCAAACATGATTTCCCCTTCGTAAATCCATCCTGTTACTGCTATCCAAATGTGCGGCTATTTCATCTTCTATAATTGACTCCAGCATCTTCCCCACCACCGATGTCAGGCTAACTGGTCTATGATTCCCTGTTTTCTCTCTCCCGCCTTTCTTAAAAAGTGGGATAACATTAGCTACCCTCCAATCCAATCCACAGGAACTGTTGAAACAAAAGCTATTTTCAGTAAATAACGGTGCAAGGTGGCGCAGCGGTAGAGTTGCTGCCTTACAGTGCTTGCAGTGCCGGAGACCCGGGTTTGATCCCGACTACGGGTGCTGTCTATACGGAGTTTGTATGTTCTCATCGTGACCGAATGGGCTTTCTCTGAAATCTTCGGTTTCCTCCCACACTCCAAAGACGTACAGGTATGTAGGTAAATTCGCTTGGTAAATGTAAAAATTGTCCCTAGTGTGAGTAGGATAGTGTTAATATGAAGGGATCGCTGGTCGGCGCAGATCAGGTGGGCCAAAGGGCTTGTTTCCGTGCTGTATCTCCAAACTAAGTTCTGCTGAGACAGGAGAGGATGTTGTTAAGTCACATTGAATACATTGCCAGCAATTTAATGGAAACATGCCCTTCCTTCTGCTTGACGTTCCAGAAGGAGTCATGAAAGTTTGGTTCACATTGCTTTATTCTTTGATATATTTGTTGTTACTTTTGGAACTGTGTGGATATATCTGCGGTGATTTTTCCTCAAGATTACAGCGTTTTACAAATGTTATAAGCCTGTGAATAGACTTTTCTTCATAGGCACTGACATGGGCATCAGTTCAAGGTCACAAAAGTACAGCATTGCAATTAATCGACTTAGGAGCTGATAAATCACTGAAGACCAATTACGGAGAAACAGCCGCTGATGTTGCTGAGAAAAAGCAACATTCACAGGTAAGCACCAAAATCCAAGCAGGCAAATTAGGTTCATTTATTCTCAGAACCAATTAAGATGTCGAACTTCTGACTTTTATGTATTTTTTCACGACAGATGAAAGCATTAATTAAAGATTGAGGGTTTTAGATGGATAGTAATCAATCTTTATTTTGCCTGCGATTCATTTGGCACTGCTAACTATCATAGTTGAATGTAATGCTTCAATGCAAGTTTTTCATTCAATCCACCATCACATTTCCGATTCCCGGTAATTAAAAAGGTCTTTTTGTTCTCCTTCTAGTTAGCACAGTTACTCAAAGTGACTTCAATTTCGCCATTAGCAGAAACACCCCAGAACTTGCCTAAAGATGAGATAAGTTTCAAATACTCTGTGAATAATTCTAATACAGGAAAAAACAACTGCATAAGGTAATTAACATTATTTGTTTTCTTGTAAAACACTAAGTGTCTATTTTGATCGTTTCATAAGTTTCCATCACATTATATATTTTCTGATCATCCTTGGTTTAATAATTCTAACAATTGTACCTGATTAAATATTGTTCAATTTAAAACGTGTTGATTAGTACGGGTGTCAGAGGTTATGGGGAGAAGGCAGGAGAATGGGGTTTGGAGGGAGAGATAGATCAACCATGATTGAATGGCAGAGTAGACTTGATGGGCCAAATAGAATAATTCTGCTCCTATCACTCACAGTATGATTTTACTTGTGATCTTATGAAAACTTAGCATCAAGAAACCATTGCATGGAATTACAACTAAATGATAATCAGTTAATATAAGGGTGCATAAACTTCTTATATCACTTGGAATAATGAATGATGAAGAAATATTACATGCAAGGTTCTGAATTAATTTAGTGTTTGATACTTGACTGAAAAATTACATTATGATCATTTTTTTAGCAAAGTCAAGTGAAATTAAGAATAATGCATTCCAAGATGTAACAGCAAAATGTTCAGCATATATTCAAAGCTTAGTCATGAGTGTTCTATATTTATACCTAACTAGTAAAATGTCCCCCATCTGATGGCATTCTGGATTATGGAAATCAGCAAAATAATTGAGATATGGAATAAAAATGTGCCATGAACTAACTTACACGGAACAAATAAATGAACACAAAATGTATCCAGTGATCTGAACATAGTTTACCTAGGGCAGTGAATGCAGGCTGTCAGTTTACATCAGAGATTTGCTTGGGAATAAGACAAGACCATCTTTTCTATTGATACTCGTACAACGATACTTTATCAAACAATGTGACGTCTGTTTCTAGTTAATTAAGTCAATAACCCTTCCTCTTTGGTCTGCAATACAATCAGATCTCCCATGTCTATGGACCACGTAAGCACAGGGCATTACTGTAAAGAGAAAACCTTCCCGTAGGAATGCACTGTACCTTATTCAAATTCCACTGTACCGTAGCTGGTTAAGTGACAATAGCAAACTTGAACTTGAACGAACTTTAGAACATGGGAACAATAGGGGAAAAAGGGTATTACAATCATGAGAGACGGTTTTCTAGGAATGTAGTACGGTTACACTGCATTTGTCTATGATTATCAGAATCTTGTCACTTTTTATATTTACATAAAACCCCAAGTTATCTTTGAAAAATGAGTTCAGAATTGTATTTGATGGAAATATCGACTATATTCTTTGGACATTTTTAATATGTTATTCACATTCTTTGTTGTGATGCAAGTTAAAAGATCTCATTAATTTTCATAGTTCGGTTTCAACTTTTGGTGATGTAGAACTATTTCTGTATGGGCTTGAACTGGAACATCTTCGGCAATTACTTAAGGTGTGTTTATTTTTTTGATAATGGTAAATATTATTGTTTATAGATATAACATTGAAACAGGCCTGCAGCTCAATGAGTCCACGCTGACCATCGATCTCTCGTTCACACTAGTTCTGTATCATTCCGCTTTCTCATCCACTCCCTACACACTAGGGGCAATTTACAGAGGCCAATTAACGCACGTCTTTGAGATGTGGGGGGAAACTGGAGCACCCGGAGGTAACCCATACGGTCGCAGGGAGAATATGCAAACTCCGCACAGACAGCACCCGAGGACATGATTGAATCCGAGTCTCTGGCACTGTGAGGCAGCGGCTCTACCAGCTGCACCACTGTGCTGCCCTCAAATATATTATTAATAATGTATTTGTATAATCCCTGAGTTAATTACTAAAATGTCTTGTATTAATGGCTTGTATTCTTAATTTTACTGTTTATGAAGATTTTAAATGAATGTGCACTATTTGTAAACTCTTGTACAGTGTCTAGCCTCTTCCAAAATGTGGTACAGAAAAGTACAAACCAATTGTCATCTGTATAAAAGTGGCAATAGGTTTTAAGATCTCCTGTGGCTCCCAGCTATGTGCTCTTCTATAGAGAGCAGATGTCTCCCGGTTGCTAAATACTTTAACTCCCCTCCCGTTCCCACTGATCTTTCTATCCTGGGCCTCCTCCACTTTCAGAGTGAGGCCAAACGCAAATTGGAGGAACAGCACCTCATATTTCGCTTGGGCAGCTTACACCTCAGCAGCATGAATATTGACTGCTCTAACTTTAAGTAACCCTTGCATCCTCTCTCTCTCCAACCCCCCCACCCAAGTAATTTGTACTAGTTTCACTGTTGTCCTATTGAGATTCATTCTCTGTATAACTCATTATCATCGAGCCCACAGCCAACAATAGACCATTCCCTTGATCATCGTTACTTTTTTGCTCATCTTTCATTAATTTGTTCTATATCACCATATCTATCTGTCGTTTCTCTTTCCACTGACTCTCAGTCTGAAGAAGGGTCTCGACCCAAGACATCACCTATTCCTTTTCACCGGAGATGCTGCCTGACTCGCTGAGTTACTCCAGCTTTTGTGTCTGGCTTCATGGAGTATTGGCTACAAGAGAGAGTGCTTTAATGGCATCTTAGAATGTGTCATACATGAGAAGTCTGTCCCTTGGTTGGAAATTAGGATTTTGGAGCAGTTTTTGTGCAGCGGTGTCTTTTCATCACCATTTTTATCAGTTACACACACACTTTATTTGAGACCAATGCAGAGATTAATTTTTAAGATTAGCAATTAATTATCTGGACATGTTTAATCCACGTATAATTCAACTTGGTTTCATTAGCTACGACAAGTTAACAAGAAATATTCCCAAGAGCTGCTGAACTGTAATTTTATAATACAGTTGTACATCAATTCATCTCATTGAAACAATTATGTCCTAAGTGTCTAGTTCCATGGTTAATTTGTTTGGCCCAGTTGCGAAGAGCACTGGATTAATTAAACAAATGATGTCAGCATGGATCAGTCATTACAAGCATGCACTGTATCTCTTTATTAGTAAAAAATAGTACCTATAAAAATATACAGATTTTAAAATGTTTTCTGTTTGTTTTTTAAGGAGAATGATATATCTTTTAGAGAACTTCTGACAATGGGCAAAGAAGAGCTTGAAAAGGTTAGATCTGTTTTTTTTTAAAACAATTTTTCATTTATGATGTTGTGCAAAATCTAAGCAGCACCGACCCAAAGATAATTTTGATCTCGCCTTGCATCCATTGGAATTTAAATAATTTTACCTCGAACATAAATCATTCACAATTGAGCTCCGCGATCTTTTACGGATAATTCCAGAAGTAGCTGCATTTGCAAGCTCTAACACAGACCATAATGTGAATTATGTGATAAGAGAATATATTCCTTATTATCATGTGAATGATTGATGTCTGTGTCACTGGGCAAACCCAGGATGCCTTTACGGTATTTAGTAGTTCAGATATCATTCCATGATTGGGCTCCTGACAAAATGTATATACCAGAATATGTAGATTATGCAGAGTTTGCAGATATATATATTTCATCTGGTAGTGTGCACCTCTTCCAACCTTGACTACTGTATTTAGTTCTCCTGTCATAGCCTCCATTACACCGGAGAAACCAAGCACAAGCTAGGCAACCATTTCGCCAATGGCTTACGCTCTGTCCACCAAGGCCTGCTGGAGCTCCTGATTACTAACCACGTTAACTTCCCTTATCATTCCCATGCTGATCTTTCTGTCCTGGCCCTTCTCCATTACCAGAGTGAAGCCACATGCAAGCTGGAAGAACAGCACCGCATATACTACTTGGATAGCTTATAACCCAATGGTATAAGCAATAATTTTCCAATTCATATAATACCCCCTCATTGCACACATATCCCCACCATCTCCCACCACTCCAGTCACCCTGCTTCTTTCTCCTCCTCCATTCACTCATGACCCATCCCTAAGTCCCACATTTCCATATTATTCCCGCTCTTTCCCTTCCGTCCTGTCCTCTTTCATCCATATTCCTCTCCGGCTCTACATTTCCTCCTGTTTCCTCAACTAACACCTTTTTGTCTTCTTTTCACCTCTAATCTTTGTCACTTAATCCGCCCATCTGCCAATCACCCCTCTCAACTGAAACCACCCAAAATCTGAAGAAGGGTCTCGACCCGAAACGTCGCCCATTCCTTCTCTCCAGAGATGCCGCCTGTCCCGCTGAGTTACTGCAGCATTTTGTGTCTACCACCCAAAATCCCATTTGTCCATTTCATGCTCAGGTACTGCCTGACCTGCTGAGTTCTACCAGTACTTTGCTTTTTACTCCAGATTCCAGCTTCTGCAGTCCCTTGCAAGTCCAAGCCTATACAGTGGCTTGCAAAAGTATTCATACCCCTTGAACTTTTCCACATTTTGTCACGTTACAACCACAAACGTAAATGTATTTTATTGGGATTTTATGTGATAGACCAACACAAAGTGGCGCATAATTGTGAAGTGGAAGGAAAATGATACATGGTTTTCAATTTTTTTTATAAATAAAAAAATGAAAAGTGTTGCGTGCAAAAGTATTCAGCCCCCTTTACTCTGATACCCCTAAATAAAATCCAGTGCAACCAATTGCCTTCAGAAGTCACCTAATTAGTAAATAGAGTCCACTTGTGTGTAATCTAATCTCAGTATAAATACAGCTGTTCTGTGAAGGCCTCAGAGGTTTGTTAGAGAACATTAGTGAACAAACAGCATCATGAAGCCCAAGGAACACACCAGACTGGTCAGGGATAAAGTTGTGGAGAAAGCAGGGTTAGGTTATAAACAAATATCCCAAGCTTTGAACATCTCACGGAGCACTGTTCAATCCATCATCCGAAAATGGAAAGAGTATGGCACAACTGCAAACCTACCAAGACATGGCCGTCCACCTAAACTGACAGGCCGGGCAAGGAGAGCATTGATCAGAGAAGCAGCCAAGAGGCCCATGGTAACTCTGGAGGAGCTGCAGAGATCCACAGCTCAGGTGGGAGAATCTGTCCACGGGACAACTATTAGTCGTGCACGCCACAAATCGGGCCTTTATGGAGGAGTGGCAAAAAGAAAGCCATTGTTGAAAAAAAGCCATAAGAAGTCCCGTTTGCAGTTTGCCACAAGCCATGTGGGGGACACAGCAAACATGTGGAGGAAGGTGCTCTGGTCAGATGAGACCAAAATTGAAGTTTTTGGCCTAAATGCAAAACGCTATGTGTGGCGGAAACCTAACACTGCACATCACCCTGAACACACCATCCCCACTGTGAAACATGGTGGTGGCAGCATCATGCGGTGGGGATGCTTTTCTTCAGCAGGGACAGGGAAGCTGGTCAGAGTTGATGGGAAGATGGATGGAGCCAAATACAGGGCAATCTTGGAAGAAAACCTGTTAGAGTCTGCAAAAGACTTGAGACTGGGGCAGAGGTTCACCTTCCAGCAGGACAACGACCCTAAACATACAGCCAGAGCTACAATGGAATGGTTTAGATCAAAGCATATTCATGTTAGAATGGCCCAGTCAAAGTCCAGACCTAAATCCAATTGAGAATCTCTGGCAAGACTTGAAAATTGCTGTTCACAGACGCTCTCCATCCAATCTGACTGAGCTTGAGCTATTTTGCAAAGAAGAATGGGCAACAATTTCAGTCTCTAGTGCAAAGCTGGTAGAGACATACCCCAAAAGACTTGCAGCTGTAATTGCAGCGAAAGGTGGTTCTACAAAGTATTGACTCAGGGGGGCTGAATACTTTTGCAGGCGACACTTTTCAGTTTTTATTTGTAAAAAAATTTGAAAACCATGTATCATTTTCCTTCCACTTCACAATTATGCACCACTTTGTGTTGGTCTATCACATAAAATCCCAATAAAATACATTTACGTTTGTGGTTGTAACGTGACAAAATGTGGAAAAGTTCAAGGGGTATGAAAACTTTTGCAATCCACTGTAAATGTCAGGTTGAGTTGGATATATTTTTAAAAACAGTCTCCAAGTTTGGGTCAGATCAGGCCAGGCAAACTCTTGATAAATAAATGTGCTGAGGCTACTTATATCAATTAGATCTTGGCTACCTGACCCTCAGGTCAGAACCCAAACAAGTAATTAATAAACTAGTGAACTAATTTATTTTAAAATCTGTTTTATATTGATACAATGCATGCATGTAATGCCTGATCCATGCTGACCTCATTTGTTTAATTAATCCAGTGCTCTTCGCAACTGGGCCAAACAGATTAACCATGTAACTAGACACATAGGACATAATTGTTTCAATGCCGCTGCAAGGAGAGGACTGATTACACTCAGTGTGCTCAAACCTCTTCCCTCCCAAAAGTGGACACTAACCAGGCTATCTACTGGCTCAAGCCACCAAAGAAAATGTGTTCTGCTAATCATGCTAGACTGTTTAACAGAAATAAAGTAATATGCTTTTAACTACTTGTGTTTGGATGGACACAATTTGGTCTTGTATAAGATTTTTCAAGACAAAAGGCAATGAGATAATGTATTAGCATGGACTGAGTTGAGACTGAGCATAGCTTAGTTTGCAAACTAAAATCAGAAAGCAGGAATAAATGTACATGTTCATGAAATAGGATGTAACTATTGGAGTGCCCCAGGGATTAGAACTTGGGTCACAGATGTTTACAATACATACCAGTGGTTTAGATGAAGGAAACAAATTTGTACAGTGAGAATATGAACTGTGTAATTTGAAAGATAGTGACTCCAACCACTGCACTGAAACGGTGTGTCAGTCTAGACAATAGACAATAGGTGCAGGAGTAGGCCATTTGGCCCTTCGAGCCAGCAGGGGATCTTATTGAAACATATTGAAACATATAAGATTGTTAAGGGTTTGGACAAGCTAGAAGCAGGAAACATGTTCGCAATGTTGGGGGAGTCCAGAACCAGGGACCACAGTTGAAGAATAAGGAGTAAGCCATTTAGAACGGAGATGAGGAAACACTTTTTCTCACAGAGAGTGGTGAGTGTGGAATTATCTGCCTCAGAGGGCGGTAGAGACAGGTTCTCTGGATGCTTTCAAGAGAGAGCTAGATAGGGCTCTTAAAAATAGCGGAGTCGGGATATGGGGAGAAGGCAGGAACGGGGTACTGATTTGGGATGATCAGCCATGATCACATTGAATGGCGGTGCTGGCTCGAAGGGCCAAATGGCCTACTCCTGCACCTATTGTCTATTGTCTAGACTGACACACCGTTTCAGTGCAGTGGTTGGAGTCACTATCTTTCAAATTAGATCTTAAACTCAGACCGTGAAGAGGAGTAAGGAAGTTAACACTGTGCCTAGTTAATATTGCAGCATAAGCTTTGCTTAAAAAATAACTAGAATTTGATCATGGCCCATTGCTGTCTGTCAATTATCTTTGGACAAACTGGCTGATGTTTTCTAAGTTATAGCAATGACAGGATTTCATAATATTTCTTTGTACAACGCGTTTTAAAATATAGAGAAAGAATAATGTTACATGAATGCAATGGTGATGTTACATTTTTCTCACTATCTGTTAGTATCACAAAAACTTTGGTTTTTTTTTTTTTTACGGAGTTGAACCTTGTACCTTGCCAAATGTTCATGCACAAAGGGCTTTTTAACAAGAGTGGAATGTTCTCCTGCACATTAAATGCTCACTGCAATTGATTTTGGGTGATAGAAAGGGGAATTTGATGTTTTGACGATGTCTGCATGTTCATCTGTGAATGGTAACTTGTCACTCAATAACTTTAAATGTCATATTTGATTTTAAATAAACACAAGTAATTTCCTGTCATTACGAACACTGTTCAACAGAAATTGTGTTAGAAAGTGTACATGTATCTATACTTGGGATGTAAAACACTGCCTTCCACTGTACTTAAGTCACTTAAGCTGTCCAATTGTGACAAACAGTCCATAAACCAGTCAGGACTTTACGCTTTATGATTTGACACTGAATTGACTCATTAAGTTCACAAGATACCTTGATGCTGTTTCTAATAGCACAAACAATGTTCATTCAATTAATGGACAGAATTACTCATTTCAGTATACACTCTAAATGTCAGTGGAAAAACAAAACTTTCAGCACACTTTGACTTGGTATATATCATTCCATGTTGAGTGTTTCTTGTCACATTTCAACTGCACTTGATCATTTCAACATTCCTGCCGAACAGGATTTAAGGAGACATGGGCTGTAAAAATCAATTTTTGTGTGCTGAACATATGCCTTACAAAAATATATTGTGAACTGTACATGACCAGCTTAATCATTTACTGGAAATTTCTCTGGATTTTCCCTGTTGTTCCAAAGGGGAATAAGATGTATGTTGTGATGCAAATAACTTGGATTTGTGCACCATCTTCATGTTCAATCCTGACAGATCACATGAGGGCGACAGATTTAGCCATCCATCTCCAAATGTGGTTAGATTATCCATTACTCCAGGATTATCCAAATGAGCTGACTGACCCTCCTGCTTTTTCCCATTAACTCCTTGAACTGGCCCTTCATCTAGCCTCACCTATAATAAGAAATGAGAGTGATGGGTGACTTTATTTTGTCCCTGAAATTGAGACCTGTTCAGATGCTTCTCTAATTTACTATTTCATTCCCTATCACAGCAGAGGTAAAGAAATAAGACAGTGTCAAATGAGAGGGAGCCAACTGCAAGTGAGTTAAAGCAAGGATCGGGAAAGATGCTTGGTCATCAGCTGTTTACTGACAAGTGGTCACAGCGAGGTGAAGTTGAAAGGACATGGCTACAAATTTGAAAGAGCTGTGAGTTCAGACTATAGGCAGAGAGAGGCTGGGTTAGCTTTATCTTGGAAGGCAGAGAAAGAAGAAAAGCAGCTGGAAAGATGGTCCTAATTCTGATGACAAACTATGAGCACCTCATACTTTAGTTTTAGTTTTTTTTTGGAGATACAGCGCGGAAACTATTGTCTATTGTAAAAACAGGCCCTTCGGCCCACCAAGTCTGTGCCGACCAGCGATCCCCACACATTAACACTATCCTACACACACTAGGGACAATTTACATTTCTACAAAGCCGATAAACCTACAAACCTGTACGTCTTTAGAGTGTGGGAGGAAACCGGAGCACCCGGTGAAAACCCACACCGTCACGGGGAGAATGTACAAACTCCTTACAGACAGCACCCGTAGTCGGGATCGAACCCGGGTCTCTGGAGCTGTAAACGCTGTAAGGCAGCAACTCTACCGCTACGCCACCGTACTGCCCACTTGATGAGAACGGAAAGGTCAAGGAAAGAATTGGCAAAAGAGTAAAGAATCTAAAGGTTTAAGAAGGAACTGCAGATGCTGGAAAATCGATGGTGGACAAAAATGCTGGAGAAACTCAGCGGGTGAGGCAGCATCTATGGAGTGAAGGAAATAGGCAACGTTTCGGGCCGAAACCCTTCTTCAGGGGTTTTGTTGTTCTGTTGAAAGAGAGGAGGGTTTTGCAGAGTAGGTCCTGAACCTGCCTGACATGGTCTGCTCATAACTTGACTTTGACAGTTAAGTAAAACATTGTGCAGAAAATCCGTTGAAAGCTGCAGAACTTGACATGAAGGAGCAAGTTTGGGAACCACTCTGGGTAGGTGACGGAAGAAAAATTAGGGTTTTTCTCCATAAAGTAGAAAAGGATGAGGTGATAAGGATTGTGAGCGAATCGGTTTCATAGAAATATTTTTGTGATGGATGGGCAGAAGTTCAGCAGTTCAAAATTTCTAAATGGATTTGCCAAGAACAAAACTATTTTGTCAAATGAAAAATGCAGACTTAGTTGGAAAGTCTCAAAGCTCTTACTGTCTTGTGCATTTGAATAAATCTCCACAGAACGAGCATAGTTTAGAACAGAAGACATAAGGAGTCAGTATAAAAGCAATACTTTGATCATACCAATGACCCAACAGATGACCATTTTGTAGATTACAGATTGGACAAGTACTCTGTATAATGTTTTCATATAAATAAGGTCTGGTATCAATGTGTAGGAAGGAACTGCAGATGCTGGTTAATGCCAAAGAGAGACAAAATGCTGGAGTAACTCAGCGGGACAGGCAGCATCTCTGAAGAGAAGGAATGGGTGACGTTTCAGGTTTAGGTCCTTTTGCAAACAGAGTCGAGAGAGGGAGACAAAGATATGGAAGTGTATGTAAGGTGTAAAAACACAGATCAAAGCGGACAATGCTAAGGAAGTGTAGAATAGTTCATTGTTAGCCGAGGGGAAGGTGACAAGGAGGCATACAATCAGTAAATTATTTCAAGGCACCATTATGTTTGGGACACATGGCATCACAGGCGTTTGTAATTGATCCGGTGTCAGGGCCGGATTTACGTATAAGCTTGACAAGCTTAAGCTTAGGGCCTCGAGATCTAGGGGGGGCCTCGCAGAGCCGGATTTATCACTAGGTTTCATAGGCTGAAGCCTAGTGCCTCGAAATCTAGCCGGCCTCCGGCCAAGGCAGGACACCTGCTGTTCAACTCTGGGCGGGCCCTCCTCTCTATCTCTCTCTCTCTCTCTCTGTCTGTCACTCTCCGTCTCCGCCCGCCATCCGTATCCATGTCCGGGCTGCCGGGCTCCGCTCACTCCTCATCCGCTGGCACGGCAGGCCGCCTTGCACATGCGCACTGCTACGGTCAGCACATCCTCCCCCTGCACATGCGCACAACCACGGCCAGCACATCATCGGCCGCCCTGCGCATGCGCACTGGTCGGCGCTGGGCACTTTCTCCCTCGCTTTGAATTGTGGGTGATCTGGCCACCATTGCTGTCCGGTCGCCGCCTCGCCGCGACCGCTGAAAACCAACGCAGAATCACTCCCTGACCCTGGACCTGGAGTAACTCTTGCTTCTGGTTTCCTGGTCCTCCATAAATATTCTAAATGGAATTTGAACTGGAGGTGGTGGACGGCTGAACAATAACAGCCTATTGCATTTTATCTGTTTATTTATTGTGTATATATATGGTCTATGGTATATAAACAAACTGAACTTTTATCTCCTGTTCTGTATTATGTTTACATATTCTGTTGTGCTGCAGCAAACAAGAATTTCATTGCCCTATCTGGGACACATGACAATAAAACTCTCTTGACACTTGACTTGGACTTAAGCAAAAAATGATTCTTGGGGAAAAAAGAGATACCTTAAATTTAGTTGCGTCTGGTTGGGTAACTATTGGGTAAAGACTATTCCATGCTTTAATTGTGCGGGGGGGGATGAAAGGTGGCGAGTTGGTATATCTCATTTGCGTGATGCTCATAATAGTGTACGTGTTTTTCTCTCTTCTCTTCTTTCACTTTTTTTCTTCTTTAGGGTCTATCTCTTAATCTTTTCTCTCTAATTTCTCTTCTACAGGGTCTCTGTTCTTTCCTGTTGACACGTTTTTACACTTTCACTATTTTCCTTCACTTTCTCTTTTTTCTTTTAAAAAAAATATATATATATAAAGAAAATATGTTTGCGCAAATGGTACAAATACCTGATTGCTTTTGGGAGTAAAATCCAAAGTCTCGTTCAAAATAAATCAATAAATTGTGCGGGGGAACTCCATGGAGCAGCCAGCAACTGGATAGAAGAAATTGGGTGACGTTTTGGGTAGAGAACCTTCTTTAGACTCCCTCTGGTTTTAGTGTTTTTAGTTTAATTTAAAGATACAGCATGGAAACAGGCCCTTCGGCCCACCGAGTCCACGCCGACCACCGATCACCCGTACACTAGTTCTATCCCACACATTAGCGGAGTGAGTCAAGAGTGTTTTATTCTCTCACGTCCCAGTTAGAACAATGAAATCCTTACTTGCAGCAGCACAACAGAATATGTAAACATAGTACTCTGTAAACAATGTTATAAACGAGAAAACAAAACTGTATATTTATATATGAATACATAACTATATATGTGTGTGTGTGTGTGTGTGTATAATATATATATATACCCACACACGCACAATTTCCCTTCTGGGATTAATAAAGTTCTATCATATAGTATCGTGTGTGTAGGAAGGAACTGCAGATGCTGGTTTAAACTGAAGATAGACACAAAAAGCTGGAGTAACTCAACAGGTCAGACAGAATCTCTGGACAAAAGGAAAATATTACGTTTTGGGTTGTGTCTGAAATAGGTTCCTGCACACCTTTGGAATGTGGAAGGAAACAAGAGCACCCGGAGAAAACCCATGCGATCAAAGGGAAAAGGAGCAAACTCTATACAGACACCCATAAATCAGGATCAAGTGTCTCCGGCACTTTTAGGCAGCAACTTTATGGCCAATGTACTGCCCCATAGTCTTGAACTTAATTAAAACATACAGTAGCTGTAAAGGGGGACATAGCGTCACTTGGAGATTTAAAACTGAAAATCAATATTTTCATTTTTTTTAGTAACCAAAGTTATCAACATATAATTTTTTGTGTGTTGGAAAACAAAATATAGTGGCATAGCTGGTAGAGTTGCTGCCACACGCCAGAGATCTGTTCGATCCTGTCCTCGGGCACTGTCTGTGTTGAATTTGCACATTCTCCCTGCAAACGTGTGGGTTTCCTCCCACATCCCAAAGACGCATTGGCTTTGTAGGTTAACTTGTCTCTGTAAAATTGCCCCAAATGTGTAGGGAGTGGGTTGGAAAGTGGGATAACAGAACTTGTGTGAATGGGTAGACAAAAATGCTGGAGAAACTCAGCGGGTTAGGCAGTATCTATGGAGCGAAGGAAATAGGAGACGTTTCGGGTCAAGACCCTTCTTCAGACTGATGTGAGGGTGGGGGGGACGGGAAGAAGAAAGGAAGAGGCGGAGACAGTGGGCTGAGGGAGAGCTGGGAAGGGGAAGAGAAAGCAGGGATTACCTGAAATTGAAGAAGTCAATATTCATACTGCTGGGGTGTAAACTGCCCAAGCGAAATATGAGGTGCTGCTCCTCCAATTTACGGTGGGCCTCACTCTGGCCATGGAATAGGCCCAGGACAGTAAGGTAGGATTCGGAATGGGAGGGGGAGTTGAAGTGCTGAGCCACCGGGAGATCAGGTTGGTTATTGCGGACCGAGCGGAGGTGTTGGGCGAAGCGATCGCCAAGCCTACGCTTGGTCTCACCGATGTAGAGCAGCTGACACCTAGAGCAGTGGATGCAATAGATGAGGTTAGAGGAGGTGCAGGTGATCCTCTGCCGTACCTGGAAAGACTGCTTGGGTCCTTGAATGGAGTCAAGGTGGGGAGGTAAAGCGACAAGTGTAGCATTTCCTGCGGTTGCAAGGGAAAGTGCCAGGAGAGGGGGTGGTTTGGGTGGGAAGGGATTGACCAGGGAGTTACAGAGGAAGCAGTCTCTGCGGAAAGCCAACAGAGGAGGAGATGGGAAGATGTGGCCAGTGGTGGGATCCCATTGGTAGACAAAAAAGCTGGAGAAAATCAGCAGGTAAGGCAGCATCTATGGAGCGAAGGAATAGACGCGTTTCGGGTCGAGACCCTTCTTCAGATTGATGTCGGGAGGAGGACACGAAAAAGAAAGGAAGAGGCGGAGACAGTAGGCTGTGGGAGAGCTGGGAATGGGAGGGGAAGGAGGGAGAAAGCAAGGACTACCTGAAATTGGAGAAGTTCATATAGTTCATACCGCTGGGATGTAAACTACCCAAGCAAATATGAGGTGCTGCTCCTCCAATATGCGGTGGGCCTCACTCTGGCCATGGAGGAGGCCCAGGACAGAAAGGTCGGATTCGGAATGGGAGGGGGAGTTGTTGAGCCACCGGGAGATCAGGTTGGTTATTGCGAACTGAGTGGAGGTGTACGAAACGATCGCCAAGCCTGCGCTTGGTCTCACCGAGGTTGATCATACACTGAATAATTCAAACAAATTTTTGTTTGGAAGTGGAAAGAAATAATAGAATTGCATTCATTGCAATGTGTAAAAAGAGTTGAGATAATCTACTATAATTTTGCTGCATGTCATTGCGGTATATATAATGTCTTGATTGGTGAATATGTTTAGTTTGTGACTTTATTTGAAGCAGAAATAATATGTGAATGCTTCATTGAGCATAATTCCGACTGGTAACTACCCACTTCGTCCGAGCACATTATCGCACGCGTCATGCAAGCCGTCTTAAATGACCACCTAAACTGTCATTTGGCAACTTAAAAAGCTGCCAAGGTTGCCCGGCTGACAACAGAGAAAAAAAAATAAGTGAGAGCCCTGCAAGGTGTATAATATTTTTGAGGCCTTTCTTACATATGCTGTCACAACGCACTGTAGTCTCTAAACAACCCTTCAGTAATTTTCCTTGCCCTCCATTTCAAAATAATAGTGTTTTAAGCCAATAGCACTGGCAATAAATAAATAAATTTAAAAGCGCAGCTTTCCAGCCCCTTATCTCATTGGCCACGCTCGGCTGCAAATCGGTGTCAATCTGGTGGACCATCTTCCTCTAGTCGTGGGTGTGGGGGATTCGGAGGGGCCTCACAAATGGAACAGCTTAGGGCCTCTCTTCATCTAAATCCGGCCCTGTGTGTTTAATTGCTTCCTTAATGCAGGTATAAGAGAACTCTCAGCACTTAGTCTTTCCTCCAGTCTTTCCATCACCTTTGGAAACTTTTACTGCTGTTTATCAACATGAGGACCAAAGTTGTGCCAATGAAAGTCAAAGAAGCCATTATGAGACTGAGAAACAAGAATAAAACTGTTAGAGACATCAGCCAAACCTTAGTCTTACCAAAATCAACTGTTTGGAACACCATTAAGAAGAAAGAGAGCACTGGTGAGCTTACTAATGGCAAAGGTACTGGCAGGCCAAGGAAGACCTCCACAGCATAATGAATTCTGAAGTGTATAGACACATCCTATCTACTCAAGTTCAAACAAATGCCTCAAAACTCATTGGCTGGCAGTTCATTCTACAGCAAGACAATGATCCCAAACATACTGCTAAAACAACAAAGGAGTTTTTCAAAGTTAAAAAATGGTCAATTCTTGAGTGGCCAAGTCAATCACCTGATCTGAACCCAATTGAGCATGCCTTTTATATGCTGAAGAGAAACCTGAAGGGGACTAGCCCCCAAAACAAGCATAAGCTAAAGATGGCTACAATACAGGCCTGGCAGAGCATCACCAGAGAAGACACCCAGCAACTGGTGATGTCCATGAATCGCAGACTTCAAGAGTCATTGCATGCAAGGGATATGCAACAAAATACTAAACATGACTACTTTCGTTTACATGACATTGCTGTGTCCCAAACATTATGGTGCCCTGAAATGTTGGGGGGGGAGGGGGGGAGACTATGTATAAACACTGCTGTAATCCAAAATGTATAAAAATGGCCTTCATTAAAATCTGATATTGTGCACCTTAACCACATGTTTTTTTTTCTATTACAAATCTCAAATTGTGGAGTACAGAGGCAAATAAATAAATGATGGGTCTTTATCCCAAACATTCTGGAGGGCACTGTCGTTTCAGACTAGTCAGATAGCTGCAAGAGGTGCTGAATCCATGCACTGCTTCCAGGTGGTGGAGATGGTGAGCAATGATGTTGGAGAGTTCTTGGCAAGTTGTTGTGGTTGTGTACAGCTTGTATGGAGTAATGGTTATAGTTATGGTGTGCTGCAACCACGATGATGTAACATTGGAGAGATTGCCTTGAATATGGGTAGAAGGGAAAGAAACAGAAGGTAGGACAACAGTGATTTGCGGTTTAGGAGAAAGGAGAGCCGAAGTAGAGATCAACATCATCAGAAAGATCACCTGTGAGTACACTGCGGGAGAAAAGGATAGACAGAGGACAATAAAAATCAGGATATTTTTTCTAAATTATAGTAGGGCGGCAAGGTGGCACAGCGGTAGAGCCTTACAGCGCCAGAGTCCCGGGTTCAATCCTGACTATGGGGGCTGTCTGTAAGGAGCTTGTACATTCTCCTTGTAACCGCCAGGGTTTTCTCCGGGATCTCCGGTTTCCTCCCACATTCCAAAGACGTGCAGATTTGTAGGTTAATTGGCCCAGCACACTGATGCAATCATAAAGAAAGCACATCAGCACCTCTACTTCCTGAGAAGATTACGGAGATTCGGTATGTCAAAGAGGATTCTCTTGAACTTCTACAGGTGCACAGTAGAGAGCATATTGACTGGTTGCATCGTGGCCTGGTTCGGCAACTTAAACGTCCAGGAGCAGAAAAGACTGCAAAAAGTTGTAAACACTGCCCAGGCGATCACCGGCTCTGACCTCCCCACCATCGAAGGATCTATCGTATTCACTGCCTCGAAAAGGCAGCCAAAATCGTCAAAGACCCACACCATCCTGGTCACACACTCATCTCACCACTGCCATCGGGAAGAAGGTACAGGAGCCTGAGAACTGTAACGTCCAAGTTCAGGAACAGCTTCTTCCCAACAGCCATCAGGCTATTAAACACTACAACCTCATAAACTATGCACTACAATAGACTATTATTATTATTGCACTGTTATTGTTTGTTCATTTTATTTCTGCGTTTTTGTTTTATTATTTATAATGATTACATATTCTGTTGTGCTGCAGCAAGTAAGAATGTTATTGTTCTATCTGGGACATATGGCAATAAAAACACTCTTGACTCTTGGTATAATTGTAAATGTCCCTGGTGTGCGTCGGATAGTGTGCAGGGATCGCTGGTCGGCGTGGACTCGGTGAGCCGAAGAGCCTGTTTCTGCGCTGTATCTCTAAAGTAAAATCTCTAAACTAATTACAAGAATGAATTAGCACAAATTGAAGCCTTTGCTACTGTGGTTAAATTAGTAACCTCAGTTAAATTGCTAACTGAGGTTAAATTAGTAGAAATTGATGACAACGCAGATAGTTCTTTCCTGAGCATAAATTGTAACTGTTAATTTTTACGTAGATTGGAATCATTGATCCGAATGACCAACAGAAGATTTTGGATGCAGTCCGTGAAATGCAACCAGAGGATATACAAGTTGCCCAATTGCCAACTCTGAACAGTTTTGATCGCAGGTAATAGAAAATAAAAAGGACCAACCTCTTTTAAGCAGGTAGACAAAAATGCTGTAGAAACTCAGCGGTTGAGGCAGCATCTATGGAGCAAAGGAATAGGTGACGTTTCGGGTCGAGACCCTTCTTCAGACTCTTTAAGCAGGTAAATCAGGTGTTCAAAATGGCGGTGGAAAAAGTGGAAGAAAACTTAACTTTCTTTACATTTTGGAGCCTACTTGAAATTTTCACTCATTTGACGACAAATCTCAAAATCTTTATTTTAACAATGTGCCGTTTTGAGAGATATTCAGCTTTACAAAATTCTTGGAATTAGTATTCCTTGTGAACAGAGCCTTGGCAAATGGCCTGAAATGGCTTTAAGTAAGATGGTGCAAAATTGGGACCACACCACGCTTTGAGAGATAATTGTCCTCCTTCACTGTACATCCAGAATGCAGCATTCTTACTGCAGACATCTTCTAAAATGTGGTTCTATGTTGAACACAAGCCCTTAAGGGCAGGTTTCTATCTTAATATTAAAGATAAAATGGTGATTTTTCAGTAAACAAACAGATTTTGCACACTTTTAAGCACAGTACCACAAAAAAAGAAATTTCTGTTGATAGGACATTTGATTTGGAGCCATGGCCCCATTTGAGCCAAGTGATATATTTGGGATCAAATAGAGTCAGACTGGGCTGATCTTGTGCCTTGTGGTATGGTTCAGAGTATTCTGCCACCTCGCAGGTACAATGGAATAGCTTCTCTTGGGGTAAAGGATTGCCTTTGGTGTGTTAGTATCAGATGGACGTTGGGAAAAGATAATGGGCAGAGAGATCAGAAAACATGAGTCAGGCTCAGAAGGTGTCCAAGATGAGTTTAACTGGATTAGGAAGGGAAAAAGGACCTTGCCTGGTGACAATATTTTTAAATTTCAGTACGTATGAAGGCCTGTACCGTCAGGTCAAATGGGTACATGTTCTATGCCTGGGATAGGATTCTAGAGAGTGATATAATCGGTGTGAGGACATGATAATGCTGTGTTAGGTGGGAAATATTTATTTTAGTATTTAATTGATCTGTTCCTGTTGCATATGACAATTAAACACTCTTCATTCTTGATGTTCTTAGACTCGAGTCAAGTCAGATTGCCCATGATCAGGTTGGGTTTTAACTGTATCCAAGTAGACCATTGTTTTGACGGCAAATCATTGCTGTAAAGTGTATATAGTCTCTTATTACAAACCTCTTTCTAACAGATTTTGATCATAGCGGACGGAGTGACCTCTAGGTGGCAGCAATGGGCAAGGACAACACCACTAATTTATAAAGAACTAGACGAAGTGGGACCCGTTGGGTCCCAGTCACCACAGGGGGGTGTGTGGGGTGGGAGAGGAAGTGTATGTGGGCTGGAGGGGTTTGCGAGGGGGGGAGGAGGAGGGATGGAAGGGGGGTGTGGTGTGGGGGAGGAGGGAGAATGTGGGAGGGGGTGGTTTGGGGTGTGGAGGGATGGGGTTGTGTGTTGGTGGGAGGTATGTGTGGGCAGGGGGGTTTGTGGGGGGGGCGGGGGTTGTAGGCAGGGGGTGTGGAGAAGGGATTTGTGGGTCGGGGAGGGGTGAGTGGGGAGGAGGGGGGTTATGGGGAGTAGAGGTGTAGGGGAGCGGGGGGGGGGTTGTGGGGGGTAGGGGTGTGTGGGCAGAGGGGTTGTGGGGGGATGAGGGGTGTGGGGAGGTTGTGGGCAGGGGGCGGTTGGGGGAGAGGGGTGTGGGTGGAGGGGTGTGTGGGGGGGTTGGGGTATGGGTGGAGAGGTGTGGGTCGGGGGGAGGGGTGTGAGGGCAGGGGGGGGAGAGAGCTCAGAGAAAAGACGGAGGAAGAGCCATGGGGGTGAGTGCGGTATTACGGGGGAGGGGGGGAAGAGTCAGCGAGGGAGACCAGAGGAAGGGGTTGGGGGTGCGATGGGGACTCACAGCGGGCGCTGGTCGCTTCGCTGGTCATTATCCTCCGCCGGGAGTCTCCACTTTCCGTTTGGCGATATCGGCGCCATCTCCGACTACAATCTGCATGGCTTGCGGACTCAGCTCTGCCTCCAGGGTTTTATTCTCCTCGCCCAGCTCAGTGATTAACAGCGGGTGCCGGAAGGGGCGTTACCTTCATGGTGACAGACAGGCGAGAAGACCAATCTGCTGATCTCACGATTTTTTAAACCTTCATAACTTTGTAATCTTCCACCGATCGGAACAAAACTTGGTGTGCTTGGAGCAGAGGAGAACAGTGAGTAAGGTAGCGAAAAAATCCTAGCAATATAGGGTACCGTTTTTGCGCAAATTTAAAAACAACGCAAACCGGAAGTGGACAAGATGAGAGTTTTAGTAATAGTCTAGAAGATTATGTGCATTTATATGAACTTCTTTCCAAATAGTTGGCTTTATTATCATGCTTTCAGTATCTGTTTTAGATACTGAGTCAGTACCTGCAGTTCCTTGCATCTCCATTTTAGTTCCAGACACTCTGGTTCAATGCTGATCTTGGGTGCACTTTGTTTGAAGTTTGCAGGTAATTACAGTATGTTAACATTTTTATTTATTTACAATATGTTATGTATTTTGTGTCCTCTTCTGTTTATTGTGTGTTGTGTTTAGTGTATGTTAACATAGAAACATAGAAAATAGGTGCAGGAGTAGGCCATTCGGCCCTTCGAGCCTGCACCGCCATTCAATATGATCATGGCTGATCATCCAACTCAGTATCCCGTACCTGCCTTCTCTCCATACCCCCTGATCCCTTTAGCCACAAGGGCCACATCTAACTCCCTCTTAACTATAGCCAATGAACTGGCCTCAACTACCCTCTGTGGCAGAGAGTTCCAGAGATTCACCACTCTCTGTGTGAAAAAGTTTTTCCTCATCTCGGTCTTAAAGGATTTCCCCCTTATCCTTAAGCTGTGACCCCTTGTCCTGGACTTCCCCAACATCGGGAACAATCTTCCTGCATCTAGCCTGTCCAACCCATAAGAATTTTGTAGGTTTCTATAAGATCCCCTCTCAATTTCCTAAATTCTAGCGAGTATAAGCCAAGTCTATCCAGTCTTTCTTCATATGAAAGTCCTGACATCCCAAGAATCAGTCTGGTGAACCTTCTCTGCACTCCCTCTATGGCTATAATGTCCTTCCTCAGATTTGGAGACCAAAACTGTACGCAATACTCCAGGTGTGGTCTCACCAAGACCTTGTACAACTGCAGTAGAACCTCCCTGCTCCTATACTCAAATCCTCTTGCTATGAAGGCCAAGATACCATTCGCTTTCTTCACTGCCTGCTGCACCTGCATGCCTACTTTCAATGACTGGTGTACCATGACACCCAGGTCTCGCTGCATCTCCCCATTTCCTAATCGGCCACCATTTAGATAATAGTCTGCCTTCCCGTTTTTGCCACCAAAGTGGATAACCTCACATTTATCCACATACTGCACCTGCCAAACATTTGCCCACTCACCCAGCCTATCCAAGTCACCTTGCAGTCTCCTAGCATCCTCCTCACAGCTAACACTGCCCCCCAGCTTAGTGTCATCCGCAAACTTGGAGATGTTGCTTTCAATTCCCTCGTCCAGATCATTAATATAAATTGTAAATAGCTGGGGTCCCAGCACTGAGCCTTGCGGTACCCCACTAGTCACTGCCTGCCATTGTGAAAAGGACCCGTTTACTCCTACTCTTTGCTTCCTGTTTGCCAGCCAGTTCTCTATCCACATCAATACTGAACCCCCAATACCGTGTGATTTAAGTTTGTATCCTAATCTCTGATGTGGTACCTTGTCGAAAGCCTTCTGAAAGTCCAGATACAACACATCCACTGGTTCTCCCCTATCCACTCTACTAGTTACATCCTCGAAAAATTCTATAAGATTCGTCAGACACGATTTACCTTTCATAAATCCATGCTGACTTTGTCCAATGATTTCACCACTTTCCAAATGTGCTGCTATCCCATCTTTAATAACTGACTCTAGCAGTTTCCCCACTACCGATGTTAGACTAACTGGTCTGTAATTCCCCGTTTTCTCTCTCCCTCCCTTCTTAAAAAGTGGGGTTACGTTTGCTACCCTCCAATCCTCAGGAACTACTCCAGAATCTAAAGAGTTTTGAAAAATTATCACTAATGCATCCACTATTTCTGGAGCTACTTCCTTTAGTACTCTGGGATGCAGCCTATCTGGCCCTGGTGATTTATCGGCCTTTAATCCATTCAATTTACCCAACATCACTTCCCGACTAACCTGGATTTCACTCAGTTCCTCCATCTCCTTTGACCCGCGGCCCCCTGCTATTTCCGGCAGATTATTTATGTCTTCCTTAGTGAAGACGGAACCAAAGTTGGTCCGCCATATCCTTGTTCCCCATGATCAATTCACCTGTTTCTGACTGCAAGGGACCTACATTTGTTTTAACTAATCTCTTTCTCTTCACATATCTATAAAAACCTTTGCAGTCAGTTTTTATATTCCCTGCCAGTTTCCTTTCATAATCTATTTTCCCTTTCCTAATTAAGCCCTTTGTCCTCCTCTGCTGGTCTCTGAATTTCTCCCAGTCCTCTGGTATGCTGCTTTTTCTGGCTAATTTGTACACATCATCTTTTGCTTTGATACTATCCCTGATTTCCCTTGTTATCCACGGATGCACTACCTTCCCTGATTTATTCTTTTGCCAAACTGGGATGAACAATTTTTGTAGTTCATCCATGCAGTCTTTAAATGCCTTCCATTGCATATCCACCGTCAACCCTTTTAGAACTAATTGCCAGTCAATCTTGGCCAATTCACGTCTCATACCCTCAAAGTTACCTTTCTTTAAGTTCAGAACCGTTGTTTCTGAATTAACAATGTCACTCTCCATCCTAATGAAGAACTCAACCATATTATGGTCACTCTTGCCCAAGGGGGCACGCACAACAAGACTGCTAACTAACCCGTCCTCATTACTCAATACCCAGTCTAGAATAGCCTGCTCTCTCGTTGGTTCCTCTACATGTTGGTTTAGATAACTATCCCTCATACATTCCAAGAAATCCTCTTCCTCAGCACCCCTGCCAATTTGATTCACCCAATCTATATGTAGATTGAAGTCACCCATTATAACTGTTTTGCCTTTGTTGCACGCATTTCTAATTTCCTGTTTGATGCCATCCCCAACTTCACTACTACTGCTAGGTGGCCTGTACACAACACCCACCAGCGTTTTCTGCCCCTTAGTGTTTCGCAGCTCTACCCATACCGATTCCACATCCTCCAAGCTAATGTCCTTCCTTTCCACTGCGTTAATCTTCTCTCTAACCAGCAACGCTACCCCACCTCCTTTTCCTTTCTCTCTATCCCTCCTGAATATTGAATATCCGTGGATGTTCAGCTCCCAGCCTTGGTCACCCTGGAGCCATGTCTCCGTGATCCCAACTATATCATAATCATTAATTGCTATCTGCACGTTCAACTCATCCACCTTATTACGAATGCTCCTTGCATTGAGACACAAAGCCTTCAGGCTTGTTTTTACAACGCTCTTACCCCTAATACAATTATGTTGAAAAGTGGCTCTTTTTGATTTTTGCCGTGGATTTGTCTGCCTGCCACTTTTACTTTTCACCTTGCTACCTATTGCTTCCGCCCGCATTTTACACCCCTCTGTTTCTCTGCTCACCCATTTAAGAACCCCACCACCTCTTATTCTCTGTTTATTATTGTTTTCTTCTTTCCCCCCCTACATGTTGGGTCTGAGTGCTTTCCTTCTCTGCCTCCTGCCTCACACACTGTCTAATAGCATTCTCTATTTGAGTCCCTCCCCCCCAACCATTCTAGTTTAAAGTCTCCCCAGTAGCCTTTGCAGATCTCCCCGCCAGGATATCGGTCCCCCTCAGGTTCAAGTGCAACCCATCCTTTTTGTACAGGTCGAACCTTCCACAAAAGAGGTCCCAATGATCCAGATATTTGAATCCCTGCCTTCTGCACCAGTCCTTCAGCCACGCATTTATCCTCCACCTCGCTCCATTCCTACTCTCACTGTCGCGTGGCACAGGCAGTAATCCCGAGATTGTTACCTTGGCTGTTTGTCCTATACTGTACATAGTCAATGTACTGTACATTGTCCTATATTGTCCTATACTGTACATAGTCAATTGTTACCTTGGCTGTTTGTCCTATACTGTACATAGTCGATGTTTCTTGGCTGTTTGTCCTATACTGTACATAGTCAATGGAATTCATCATTGTCACGTATGCAAAGTATAGTGAAATTCTTTTGCTCAACCTACAAGTGCAGTCGCCATATTTTGACATCGTTTACAAAGAAAATGTCCAAAGTCTAAGTCTGGTCCACATGCTAGAAGTACTGGAGCAAAGTAACTCCAGGCTGCTGCAGGCCCGTGACCTGACATCTTTCTCCTCACCCGATGGCTTTTGTGTTACAGGGGCGCCTCCTGCATCCGACCTTGAAAGCGCTGAAGGCAATATCACGGTAGCACTCCTACCGGCCCACTCCTCATATCCGTAGTCGCCATCTTCGAGGCTTCCGAACTTCCCCCTATAGCCAGTGGCCCGCCGGGCCCATCTTCACAGCAGTGAACCAGGCCTGCCGCCGCATGTGGCCGCGGGATACCCACCGGGCCTTTGCTCTCGTCGGCCGCCAGGTCCGTCCTCGTTCTTGTTGGCCGCCGGCCGTTTGGACCATCCTTGTGCTCAGCCGCTGCCAGTTGTTCGCGGCAGCTACCAGGGTCGTTTCTGTACGGCTCCTCGCGGGATCTTCTCTTGCAGGGCTCCGCGGCGCCTCGCAGGAGTCACACCCCTTACTCGGCTATAGCGGACAGTCAACAATAATGGACACTGTCTCCTCTCTTTCCCCCCCCCGCATGGGTCCATTATATTGAAGGTTATCTTGAATTAAAAGTTATTCAACATCTGAGAAAGACTTTGAGACATCCAAGAGCATGATTCTATACATTTATTTAGTGCAGTGAATAATATGGAGAGTATTATTTGCAGCAATCCAACATTTTCCATTAATATTTTTTAAATGGCAGCAGATCATACTTGTTGTTTTTACCAGCGAGTTATCGCCTAACTATTCCTTGGCAAAAAGGAAAAGTATAATCTGCGGAGATAACACTTTTGAATAAAGGATTATGCAAAGTCTAGGGATATGAAAGACATTACCTTAGTTTTATTTTTCATTCTTGAACCACTTTTCCTTCTGGGTTCTGGTACACTAGAACATTGTTTTATTTGCAGGCCTGTTAAATGACAATTACCTACCATCTCCTGTACCTGAACTTCCATGTGCTTTTATTCTCTGATCTTTTCTAAACTACATAATGTGATTGTCCTTAGGTTCTATATTAATTGAAATGAGGTTTTACAAATACATTGTTTACAGTATTTACTTAAAAACATTTGCAACGATTTTCTGTACAAAGCACTTTGATGTTGCAGACCAACATCAATATTAATAATGTATAAAGTGACTTGTTTTAATTGCAAAGTGCATATAGTTCTAAGCTTTTAGGTAGTTGTTGGTAATGGGTTAAGGCACCATATGTAGAAGTCAAGAAAGTAAATTTTGAAAATGACAAAAATGACAAAAAGTCATTTTTGCAGTTAGAATGCAAGTAACAGAAAAATTTCAATGCAATGATGAGAATCTATTGAAGATTGGAAGCAGAACGAACCAAAGCAACATGCATTTGGAAGTTTCTCCCCATTGGACCCTTCAATATTTTAAGGCAGAAGGTGCTGAAGAATTTGATCTGATTGAAAGTATTTGATTTCTTAAATATTACAAATTTAATATTAGGTATTCATTTGTTTTCAGTCAAGGTTTTTGTTTGCACACCATGCAGTTACTTTTCAATAAAAACCTTTTGTCTCCATTCACACTACATCCTTAAGAGATCTCAAAACAGCTCAGTCATTTATCAGTCACAGATTGTTGTCAGAGAATAGATGTAGTTCACAGAATGTTCACATTATTGATGTTCTTCAAGCAAATATTACAATTAATTATGTGTCATGGAAGACCTTGCAGTAAGCAGACAGGCGTTGAAACCCTTAATTCCCTTTGCCTCTGCAAATATGCCTTGTTTTACAGACCATCCTTGAAATTGTCAAAACGTTTGGATTTAGGTTATGGATGACAGAAGGAATGAGCTCGACTATTATCCTGTCTCCCAAAATAAGCTGTGATTTAATTAATCCAATGTGAGCGTCTTAACCACTGCCTCACCTTTGACAAATGCTTCTGAAATTAATGTTTTCAATGAAAACATTTTGCTAGGTTAATTTTTTGTAATTATTTGTAGAGTAAATTGTAGGTATAAAACCCAATTAGTTACATTTTTGCCTGTAATGTGTGCTTGAAATCCAGTATTTTGTTTGCTGGAAGTGTTCCAAAGGAAGTTGATGTTCAGATTTCTTAACTATCAATTATCCTCTATATTCAATAACAGTTACAAAGAAGATTATAGCAAAACTAACCCTGAACTGTTAAAGCAGGTAAAATCATTTTACATGAATTTTAAATGCAAACTGTATTAACAAACTCTGACCTTTCTAACGTTAAACTAGGTGTTGGAATAAAACAGTCCAAACAAATCCAGCTGGAGTTGGTGTACAAGTTGCTAAGTACATCACACACACTAAACTTGGGACTGAATGTTGATGTTTTCCAGGGGGAATGGTTAGGCACACTTCTTGCTAAACTTGAAGCTTCTTTCTGGGAGGTGTTTTATACATTTCTCGAGTAAGATCTGGATTTCTATCTACTGACAAATCCATGTGAAATGATTGTCCAGAGATAGAAAGGCATAATCTGTTCATTTTTGACATTATAGGCCTTTCAGTGGGGGCTTTATTCTGGCAGGTTGATGCACAAATGTCAATTTTCACATTGCTCTATGTCAGTAGCTTGTTCTAATATGTTACAGGTCCACCACCGATTTTCCAGCAACTGGTGGTCCTTTAATTCAGACGAAATTATGAAATACCCCCCAGGAAATGTGGGGCCTAGGCCGGGTGAGGCGGCTGATCTCTACCTCATTGGGACCTCCGCGGCCGATCAGAAGGTGCTGTCTCTGAACCTGGAGGTCACGGTTTCCAGACACCTATACCTTCTTCCCAACAGCAGGAGTGAAATAAGAGTTTGGCCAGGGTGGTGTGGGTCCTCGATGATGCTGGCTGCTTTTTTAAGGCAGCACCTCCTATAGATCCCTTGGATGGTGGGGTGATCAGTACTGGTGAAGTGTCCACTGGTGAGTGTCCACCACTTTTGTAATCTTCGTTCCTGGGCTTTTGAGTTGCCAAATCAGGCCACGATGAAACAAGTCAACGTGTTTCTACTATATACCTGTAAAAGTTCAAGAGAATATTCATCGGCATACCGAATCTCCTCAATCTTCTAAGGAAGTCGAGGCTTTGATGGGCTTGCTTTGTGATTGTATCATTGTGCTGGGTCCAGGACAGATCTTCAGAGATATACACGTTCAGGAACTTGTAGTTGTTGACTCTCTCCACCACCGACCGATCTATCGATGGAGACAGGTAGTGGCTCCTAGGCCTTCCTCTTTTTAAGTCAACAATCAGCTCCTTGGTCTTACCGACGTTGTGACCTAGGTTGTTCTGGCACCATTCAATCTCCCTCCTATACTCTGACTTCATCACCCGTAATTCAACCAAACAGTGGCGATGTAGTGGCAAATTTAAAGAAGGAGTTGGAATTGTGTGGGTTTACACAGTATGGGTATAGTGTAAATAGAGCAGGGGACTGAGCACACAGCCTTGAGGTGTCTCTGTGCTGATGGTTATCGAGGAGAAAGTGTTGCAGTCAATTCGTGCTGATTGTGGTTTGTTGATGATTTGCTAAAATTAATAAATCTAAGAAAAAATCTTTATTTAACATCCGTATGAATGCCATTCAAAAACATTTGTTTTTCATAAACCAGATAAATTATTTTCTGAATAATTTATTAGAAAATTATGCAATGAACAACTGTATCATAAATATTTATAAAATTATAAAATGACTGGACAAGCTAGATGCAGGAAAAATGTTCCCAATGTTGGGGGAGTCCAGAACTGGGGGGGCCACTGTCTAAGAATAAAGGGGAGGCCATTTAAAACTGAGATGAGAAAAAAAGTTTTCAGCCAGAGAGTTGTGAATTTGTGGAATTCTCTGCCACAGAAGGCCGTCGAGGCCAAATTCACTGGATGCATTTAAAAGAGAGTTAGATAGAGCTCTAGGGGCTAGCGGAATCAAGGGATATGGGGAAAAGGCAGGCACGGGTTACTGAATGTGGATCATCAGCCATGATCACAATGAATGGCGATGCTGGCTATTTTCTATGTTTCTATGTAATATTGATATTTCCATTAGATTTTTTTCTGTGCCATCCCCATTTATTCACCCCTTCCTTTTTAACAGACTGTGTGGCACCTTGTCGTGGATGTAATCATTCTGCAGCATCTCATTCAGGGCTATTCTTGCGCAATCTTACATATGGGATTTGATCAGACAGAAGATATAGAAAGTCATGCTCTGTTTTCACTGGCGGCTGTAAGTGCACATTTTGACAAGCAAAGCTCCAGTTGCTGAATAATAGTGATTAGACGTCCAAAATCCAGCTGTTCAAAAACTGAAATTATCCAAAAGGCAGGCATTTCTGAAAAATCCCATTTTATACACAGTTAAGTGAAATCCAGGCATTATCATTATCAAATCCATTCAGCTGGGCACAATTCTGTGGTGGTGACTGGACTACCTATTGGCTGTGCCCCTTGGTTTACTGTGATGTTCCAATCCAGCTCCCACATTCCAAGAAGCTCCAATCATTCCTGAACCCAGCTTGTTCCAGCCCAATCCACCCAACCTCTGCCTCTGATTTCCTGTTTGCTCCCATCACAATAATGTCAAAAAGGACATCGATACATTTGATTTAATGAAAGAAGGCACTTCTACATGCATAACAATAGATCACAGTTTTGTTTTGAGAAACACCTATAGTGTCACCCTCATCTGTGAAGACCCCTGTAATAACAAGTGGTAAAAGGTGACAGCTCTTTAAAACAGTACTCAGAAGTATTGGTATGCATGTAATACATTTCATTGTACTGCATGTAACGATACATAGTCATCATATTTAACACTTGCTTTACTCTCCTCCTCTCTCCACTTCTTGAAAGAGGTCTCTTAAACCTGCTTCTTTCTACTGAGAGAAAGAGTTAAACAGCAACTGAGGTGATGGTCTAATGGTGACGGAGAATCGAGGTTGAACCAAGCTGACACGTGGTCAGTGAATAACAGAACGCACAAATTCAATATGGGCATTAAAAGGAACTTCTGCATATATGGAACTCTTTCCCATAATCATTGAATAGAGAAGGAAATAAGCACTTGAATAAAAATGTTAATAGATAAATACAAAATAGAGAAAGAGAATAGAAAGTGTATTAGCACAAGTACAAAGTGCTGAATGGCCAGTATAGGAATGTCTAATTGTTCAATCTAGATTACAAACCCACTGACTCCCACAACCATCTCTTAGTTCTTACCACCCGGCTTCCTGCAAAGACTCTATCCCCGACTCCCAATGCCTCCGTCTACGCCGCATCTGCGCCCAAGATGAGGTGTTCCATACCAGGACATCCGAGATGTCCTCATTCTTTAGGGAATGGGGGTTCCCCTCCCCCATCATTGATGAGGCCCTCACTCGTGTCTCCTCGGTACCCTGCAGCTCCGCCCTTGCATGCCCTCACCCCAGTTGAAACAGGGACAGAGTCCCCTGGTCCTTACATTTCACCCCATCAGCCGTCGCATTCAACACATAATCCACCGGCATTTCCGCCACCTCCAACGGGATCTCACTACTGGTCACATCTTCCCATCCCCACCCGCAGAGACAGTTCCCTCCGCAACACCCTGGTTAATTCATCCCTTCCCACCCAAACCACCTGGGTATCTTCCCCTACAACCGCAGGAGATGCAACACCAATCCCTGTACCTCCTCCCTCGACTCTATCCAGGTTAGGCAGAGGTTCACTTGCACCTCCTCCAATCTCATCAACTGTATCCGTTGTTCAAGATGTGGACTCTTATACACTGCCGAGATCAAACATAGACTGGGCGATCGTTTCGTTGAACACCTTCACTGGACGTATCAGATCTCCCAGTGGCTAAACACTTTGATTCCCCTTCCCATTCTGACACAGACCTTTCAGTCCTGGGCCTCCTCTATTGTCAGAGCGATTCTAAACACAAATTGGAGGAACAGCATCTCTTTTTTCGCTTGGGCAGCTTACAACCCAGCGGTATGAATTCTGATTTCTCTAACTTCAAGTAACCCCTGCATTCTCCCTCTCTATCCCTCCCCCACCAAAGTCACACCAGCTTTTAGTTCTCACCTAGCAAACAATGGCCTGTTTCTTTTTTTATCATTGTTACCTTTTTTGCATATCTTTCATTCAATTGTTTTATATATCCCTACATCATTGTCTATATCTCTTGTTTCCCATTCCCGTGACTTTCAGTCTGAAGAAGGCTCTTGACCCGAAACGTCACCCATTCCTTCTCTCCAGAAATGCTACCTGTCCCGCTGAGTTACTCCGTAACTCCCTTGTCAATTCTTCCCTTCCCTCCCATACCACCCCCTCCCCCTCCCCTGGTACTTTCCCTTGCAACTGCAAGAGATGCAACACTTGTCCCTTCACCTCCCCCCTCTACTCCATTCAGGGACCCAAGCAGTCGTTCCAGGTGCGACAAAGGTTCACCTGCATCTCCTCCAACCTCATCTATTGCATCCGCTGCTCTAGATGCCAGCTGATCTACATCGGTGAGACCAAGCGGAGGCTTGGCGATCGTTTCGCCGAACACCTCCGGTCGGTCCGCAATAACCAACCTGACCTCCCGGTGGCTCAGCACTTCAACTCCCCCTCCCACTCCGTATCTGACCTCTCTGTCCTGGGTCTCCTCCATGGCCACAGCGAGCAACACCGTAAATTGGAGGAAATGCACCTCATATTCCGCTTGGGCAGTCTACATCCTGGGGGCTTGAACATTGAATTCTCCCAATTCTGCTAGCCCTTGCTGTCCCCTCCCCTTCATCAGCCATCTGGTTGTCTCCTCCCCTCCCCCAGCCCTCGGGCTCCTCCTCCGCCTTTTTCCTTTTTTTCCTTTCTTCTCCCCACCCCCCTATCAGTCTGAAGAAGGGTTTCGGCCCGAAACGTTACCTATTTCCTTCGCTCCATAGATGCTGCTGCACCCGCTGGGTTTCTCCAGCATTTTTGTGTACCTTCGATTTTCCAGCATCTGCAGTTCCTTCTTTAACACTTTGACAATAAACTCTCTTGACTTGACTTGACTATCTCCACCACTAGGTGGCCACGTTTACTCGGCAATTGACTGAAAGATGCACTCGCACCATTTGCTCAGTTGACAAATAAGAATTTAAATAATTGTGAAGGCAAGAAATCATACCGAAACAAATAAACTACAGTGATAATAAATAGACCTCACAAATTTTTAATTTTACTTCTAACATTGTGTGTAGTAATTAGATATCTACAATATTAGACCGCTGAGTTGAGACTGTCGTGAGGGGTTAGTTTTACCCTACTGATGATGTGTTGTAGTAATAGTCAACCTGCACAGTACGCGAGGAACCACAGGTTCGGACATTTGGTGTATGTGCTTGGCTGAGGATCCAATGGTGCGAAGCTACCATCCGCGGGATTATGACTGAACGAGTCAGAATCCCGTCTAAATGTAACAACACCCTGGTTCCGCGTCTTGCTGGTTGGCCTGGGATAACCACGTGAAGTGGCGATTGCTACTGGCCTGGAGTGCGGACAGACGTGCGCCGCCTCTCACCTGTTTAGCACACCGTATGTTCGTGGGGAACCTGGTGCTAAAATATTCATGACCCTGATTCCTGCTCAGGGTTTCGTTAGTTGCAGAGCAGCTATCTCGCTGCCATCTATTGAAAGTCATCCCTCAAGCCAAACTTTTGTAAAGAAAAAAAAAATTAAATGGCAGCATGGTGGCGCAGCGGTAGAGTTGCTGCCTGGTAGCGCCAGAGACCCGGATTCGATCCTGATTACGGGTGCTGTCTGTACGGAGTTTGTACGTTCTCCCCGTGACCTGTATTGGTTTTCTCCAAGATCTTCGGTTTCCTCCCACACTCCAAAGAAGTACAGTTTTTTAATTAATTGGCTTGGTATAAATGTGAATTCACCCTAGTGTGTGTAGGACAGTGTTAATGTGTGGGGATCACTGGTCAGTGCGAACTGGGTATACAGAAGGGTCTGTTTCCGTGCTGTATCTCTAAACTAAACTAAAAAAAACATTTTTGCATATGAATTTATGATATATAGATACTGCGGTGAGAATTATTTTCTCAAAATAAAATTGGAATACCAGCTCCACAGAGATGTAAAATGCTGTCAGATTTGTTTCATTTGTTTATGTTTGCCTTTACATTATTGCACAGCCAACTGCTAGAATTTAACTAGAATGAGTGTACAAAAAGCAAAACTAAAATAATCTAACTTGAATAATATTCTCCATGTAAACCCTATCCTTTACATTAACGGTGATGATTTATCTGCAAAATTGCAATAGAACATCTGTATATTTACTTAATTACACTTTCATATATTATCCAGATATTTATAGGTAATTATCTCTGGAATCTTACTGCAGAAGTTAAGTTATTCGTAAAAAAATGAGCCAGTTTTAATGGCAGATTAATTTCTTGTGGATTCATTTGTCGCTGCCTATTGCATTATGTGAATATCGCATCAGGTTATCTCGTGGGCAAACATTGTGTTCTGGTCAGACTAAAGAATACCCAGCTCATTGCATTTAAATCATTGAGCAGTGATGGATTGTCGTTTGCTTTTCCAGATACTTTTTCCTCAAACCATTAGGATGATTAATCTCCAAAACAGTTAGCCAAACAAGTATTAAAAATCTGAATGGCATTAAGTGTGAAAGTTGATTAATAATTTGCATTATAAAAAATATGCACTGGTGTGATAATAAATCAGAAAAAAACTTATTTGCTTTGTCAGTGATTAATAGTTTATTTTTTGCATTGCTTAAGTTTCTCAATGACGGTGTGATTATTTGTAAAACAAAGAGAATGTAACCAAGAGATTCTGGTGTGGGGGGGACATTTATGTTAAACTCTATAGTGTGTTGTGTCTTTTTTATTTTTTTTATTTTATATGGATATATGGTAATCTGATTTCTTCTCTGTAAAGCACTTTGGCTTCAACGTGATTTGATTTAAAAGTGCTATATAAATAAAAATTACTTACTTACAAAATACTTGCACACGTGAAAATGTCTTCTCTCAAATTACATCTAACTTTTCATATCCAAAAGTTACAAAATAGGAGGTATATGTACTATTACAAAATTCTTAAGGGGTTGGACAGGCTAGATGCAGGAAAATTATTCCCGATGTTGGGGAAGTCCAGAACTAGGGGTCACAGTTTAAGGATAAGAGGGAAGACTTTTAGGACCGAGATGAGGAAATCATTTTTTACACAGAGAGTGGTGAATCTGTGGAATTCTCTGCCACAGAAGGTAGTTGAGGCCAGTTCATTGGCTATATTTAAGAGGGAGTTAGATGTGGCCCTTGTGGCTAAAGGGATTAGGGGGTATGGAGAGAAGGCAGGGATGGGATACCGAGTTGGATGATCAGCCATGATCATATCAAATGGCGGTGCAGGCTCGAAGGGCCGAATGGCCTACTCCTGCACCTATTTTCTATGTTTCAGTGAAATTCTCAAAAATTCTCTCCAGTGATGTAGGTATATTATGGCCATGGATATTTAAAGTTCAGTGCAGCTGACCACTTTACCAGAATGAATTGAAACCTGCATACTGTTGCAGTCTATAGTTATATTTTATCAATATATGTGGTAATATGATAAGTAAGAGACATACTGAAAACTATAAGAGCGTCCATCAGAATCTGCTGTAACTTTTAAAAATAGATGGACATTTCACAAACTGCATGTTAAGAGTTTTTTGTGTGTTATGAGTGGCTGTTTTACTTTGGAACAGGACTCTGGATAGAAGACCTAATTCATCTCTGCCATTTGTGAGCGCAGAAAAAGAAATGAAATGTTGATTGACTTTCCACCCTGTACAAATGTTACCAGATCAGAAGTTTCCCTGTCTCACAACTGGCTGATTGAGCATTATAAACTGTCAACGTGGTGAAAAAGTGGTAGTTCAAGTTACGGGAAACAATCAATCTCCGGGTCACAACGGTTTGATGGAGTATGCAGTCACTGTCAGGTCAATAATCTGATGTGCAATTGACTACATGTATCCTCAAAAGACTGCAATTCCATTCCTAACCCGTTCCTTCTCTCCAGAGATGCTGTCTGACCCGCTGAGTTATTCCAACATTTTGTGTCTACGGATTAAACCAGCATCTGCAGTTCCTTCCTAGGCAATTCCAAGATTGTTTCCTGTGCACAAATAATTTGCTGTCATTTAGACAAAGACAGTATCTGTCACAACACCAACGATCCCCCTTTCTCCGTAGTTTATTTTGTGGGTTTTTTAATTCTTTTTCAAAATTAAGAAAATTAAGGGAAAGTTCATAAGCATATGATAAAGAGTTCCCTCAACAAGAATGAAATGAGGACACAAGATCAAATGAACATGGGAGGCTGGGTCAGGTGATGACAAGCTTGGATTTTAGAGGGGAGCAGACTGGGAGGTAGCATGCTGAGAAAGATAACAATTTCTTTAGGTTCTTGGAAAAGAATAAGTAGATATTATTATCTGATAATACTGGTTTCAAAGCAATTATTTTCAAACATGTTTTTCATCTTGTACATAATTGTCTTTATTTGCCTTTCAAAATGTTTTCAGAAAGTCATGGAGTGAAACTTGATTGTCAAAACCTGTCAGGCCTGCAGTTTGAAGTTTTGCCTTTGTTTAGAGAAATGTCTTTGAACCTTGAACGATAATGTGTTGGTTTAAAATGCCAATACATTCAAAGGGAAATGGTATATTTTCACTGAGCCAGTTAGCTTAATATTCTGGACATAGAGTCATGTAGTTTGGATAGAGGCCCTTCAGGCCAACTTTCCCACACCAACCAACATGCCCCATCTACACTAATCCCACCTTCCAGCGTTTGACCAATATCCTTCTAAAATTATTCTATCCACGTACCCGTCTAAATATCTTTTAAATGTTGTGATAGTACCTGCCTCACCTACCTCCTCAGACTTGGCTGAAGAAGGGTCTCGGCCCGAAACATCACCGTTCCTTCTCCTGCATTTTGTGTCTATCTTCGATTTAAACCAGCATCTGCAGTTCTTTCCTACTACCTCCGCTGGCAGTTCTTTCCATTTATCCATCACTCTTTGTGCAAAAAGAAGTTGCCCTTCAGGTTCCTATTAAATCTTACACTCCTCACCTTGAACCTATGTCCACTGGTTCGTGATTCCATTACTCTGAAAATACTCTGTACATTTACCCTACCTATCCTCTCCTGATCTTGTATACCTAAAAGATCACTCTTCATGTCCCTGCGCTCCAAGAAATAAAGCCTGCTCAACCTCTCCCTATAGCTTACGCCCTGGAGTCCTGGCAACATCCTCATAAGTCTTCTCTGCACCTTTCCAGCTTAACAACATCTTTCCTATAACGGTGACAAAAACTGAACACAATACTCCAAACCTGGCCTCACCAATGTCTTGTACAACTGTAACATAACCTCCCAACTTCTATAATCAGTACTCTGACAGATGAAGGCCAATGCACCTTAAGCTTTCTTGACCACTGACTGATGAAGGACAATGTGCTGAAAGCCATCTTGACCACATATATTATGATGTTAAAATAATAATTAGATGAAGTAATTTTAATGCCATTATATTAATCCAGCTCCACATAAACAGTTAACACCTGAACAGTGGATCCAACTAGAAGGGCTGCTAAAAGAGCTGTTCCCTCTGGTGGCCATGAATCCTTAACAGAATGTTGTAAAGCATCACTGTATTATGAGTCAACAATAGTCACTGTCTAAATACATCACATTTAGTCATGTTTTAATCCACCTACATCTACCATCTTCAAATTTGTCAAAACCTTTATCTTTTGAAGAGCCAAACATAATGATACTGGGACACCAACAGATACATTGATTTTCCACAGCTCAAGTGTGCTCCAATATCTCCACTTCAACTAATAGTATTTAGTTTATTTAATTTTCATATACAATTGATGTATTCTCTCAGAAAACTGAGAAGCCTTGCTCTTAATATACCATGCAGATAATAGGGACTGTTTTGCAGCAAATTGAGGATGCGGTCCAGTCCATCACACAAACCAATCTCCCTTCCATTGACTCCATTTATACCTCACGCTGCCCCAGCAAGGCCAGCAAAGACGAGTCGCACCCTGGCCACTCCCTCTTCTCCCCTCTCCCATCAGGCAAAAGGTATAGAAGTGTGAAAACGCACACCTCCAGATTCAGGGACAGTTTCTTCCCAGCTGTTATCAAGCAATTGAATCATCCTACCACAATCAGAGAGCAATGCTGAACCACTATCTACCTCATTGGTGACCCTAGGACTATCTTTGATTGGACTTTGTGGCTTTACCTTACACTAAATTGTATTCCCTTATATATCTATTCACTGTAAAAGGCTCGATTGTAATCATGTATTGTCTTCCCACTGATTGGTTAGCATGCAACATAAGCTTTTCATCGTACCTCGAACTGAACTGATCTTTGTTCCTGCTGAAAAGCTGAAATCCATTAACAGAAAACTACTTTGAAACTACATGCAAATTAGAAGTGTGATTTGTACATAAAATGACACTTTAAGACACTTTAATACTTCTATATGTGTAATATATGGATGATACAGTTACCTCGAACAGCACTGGGAGCTTAACTAATTTCTCCACTGGCAATGAGGACATTTTTTTCAGAATGAGAATGATGCAGTGGTCCTGTGCATATCAACCCCAGAATTGAGAGAAATAATATATGTTTGTACTTTATTGGTCGTAGTCATAGATTAATACAGTGTGGAAACGGGCCCTTCGTCCCAACTCGCCCACACCAGCCAACAATGTCCCTGCTACCCTAGTCCCACTTGCCTGCGCTTGGTCCATATCCCTCCAAACCTGTCCTATCCATGTAGTCTTTTGGTCTCTTTCTCTTTGGTCCTTGGTTTTCTGAGAGTATATCTGTAGGATCAACACCAAAGGTAGTGTCTGTGTAATGTGTATTTTTCTTATGACATTGAAAGAGGCCATTCGGCTCATTGGGTCCGTGCTGACTTATAGAGCATTTCTATCAGACTATTCTACTTATTTCTTGGTAATCTAATCTCTCATGCCCAAAACTCCCCTAATTCTCTTAAATAACCTGCCAAAGTCTTTGGGATGAGGGAGGAAACCACGGCACCCGAGGAAAACCCATAACAATTTAGTTTATTGTCACGCGTACCGAGGTACAGTGAAACGCTTTTGTTGTCTGCTAACTAGCCAGTGGAAAGACAATACATGATTACAATTGAGCCAGTCACAGTGTACAGAAACATGATAATGGAATACCGTTTAACGTAAATCACATGGAGAATGTGAAAACTCCAAACAAATGGCACCCGAGGACAGGATTGAACTTTGGCCATTGGAGTCGTGAGGCATCAGTGCAGACCACTAAGCCACCAATTTAGCTTTCCGCGCTGAGAACTGTGTTTGCTGAGTCAAAGCAGCTTTAGTTAAATCTGGATGGCAGTTTGGGTGTCTATTGATGATCATGGTGTGTGGCTGAACCTATACCCCTCCTTCCTTTATCAAAGCTATGAGAAATAAACTCAAATGCATGTTGGAGGCCATTTTATAAAATAACAAAAATCAACTATTGTTTTTAATTGGGCATTATGAGTGTAATAATTGATGAGAGGTAAAGTTTATACTTCATAATTCAATTTTAATTAAATAAAACAATAGTTTATTCAAGCTATGCTTTTTTTGAGAATGGCCAGGGTTGAAAATGGAATGGTGCAGCTTTATTTAAATACACATGCATCGCTGATGAACAGCTAATTGTCTTCAGAAATCAACTCTTACATGAATTATTTTGTTGCTGGCAAATGCCATCTCTTTTGTTATAAACAGTGTACATTGAGGCTACACTAGACTGCAGCCAGTACATCACAGCTCAAATAATACATTTTTCATTCAGTCCCGAATGGATGTTTAATTATGTTATACTTTATTGTCATTCATTGATTATTGTTTTCTTTACAAACAGTGAAGAACTTACAGTCTTTTTCATAAAACTCAAGAAGCACTGCGATCACCTGATGGCAACGATTCAGAATGTGACGAACCAACTAGCAAGCAACTCAGAACTGGTATGCTTGAGAGAAAATATTCCTTTCTCTGTACATCCTGCAAAGCTTATCTTAGCTCAGAAAAATTAACTACCCTTTTTCCTCCAATGAGCACATTTTTCAAAGTAACTTAATTGTTAAATACTTCATGTTTTAATGTTACGGAAACATCACAGATAACTATAACATTAACTTCATACTGTACAAGTGTATATAAATAGTACACTGAGACAATATACAAGAGTCACCAGCTTTGGTACTATTTCCAAGTCCCGGTTTTTGACCATTGTTTTCTCCAGTCTATATATTTCAAAGATTTTTTAAAAATTTATAATTCAGTAGCTTTAAAGTGTTAATTGAAAATGTGCTGATTTGAAAAAGAACTTACAGGACTATTTCTCTTAACTAAATCACTGAGTCATTACGAGAATGCACGGGCAAGTTTTTTACGGAGGGGGGTGAGTACATGGTACACGCTTGCGTGGTCAGAGCAAATATGTTGGTGGCATTTAAAAGACTTGGATAGGTATATGGATATGCAGGGAATGGAGGAATATGGATTATGCGCAGATAGATAAATGAGGGTGTAACAAAAAGGGACTGCAGATGCTAGTTTAGCAAGGAAAGACACAAAATGCTGGAGAACCTCAGCAGGTCAGGCAGCATCCCCGGACAATATGGATAGGCGACATTTTGGTTCTGGACCCTTCACACTGCTACAGGGATGGGAGGACAGAAAGTTAGAACTCTCCTTCAGACTGCAGCAGAGGTGGGGCGGGCGGAGATGGGAGGCGGCAAGCTATAAGAACAGAGGGGCAGGACAAATCATGGCAAGTCATAGGTGAACACGTGAGGGGGGTTGCTAGGCAGATTGTTAGACAAAGGCCAGAGAAGAACACAAAGTGAGAGAAATTTTTCAATGTAACTTAATTGTTAAACATTTAACGTTTTCATTTTACGGAAACATCACAGACAACTATAACATTAATTTTGAAAAGGTAAATGTTCTGCTCACCCACTAGAATTTAATTTCATCAAATTTTCTCATTGATGCTCCTTTTAAAATTTTAACCACTCCATTATAACTCCATGAGCATCTGCTAACGTAACCATGCTAACGCACCTTGCTAACGTAACCATGCTTCATGGATGAACTTAGAAATCTGATGGGAAAATTGCACCATGGGGACCATTGAATTGTCCAATCCTATCCCAGTCTGCCATTTGATGAAACCTTCTCTCAGATTATTGAAAAGTATTGCTGCTGATTTTTTCCAACTTTACCGTTACTTGAGTCCCCATTTTACCTCATTGAAATTAACAAACGTGTTGCAAATCGGAGATTCTAAAGCTTTGCTGCTACTTGTGACTTCAGTTGTCCAAGGGTTTTATTTGATAAGCTTTCTCCACTCCATACCCCCCAACCCCCTCCCACAACCTCTTGCATGGGTTCCATAACAGCACACAGCATTCTACAACAAATGTGTTGGCACAGCAACAAAATGGATATAAAAACCGGGATGTAACTTCAAATTATTTGTTTCTGTCATTCTAGGGAAGTCCTTCTGTTGGATTGATTGAAAAATGTTGTATTGACATTTTTTAATATCCCAACTCATCATCATATGACTAACACCTGGCAGCAATCAACACGTTTATCCAGAGAAATCAGTTCAAAATAACGGAATAATCATAGCAATATTGTCGCAGGGTAGTTCTGAGCAAAGCTTCCATTGTATCAGAGGCTCATCCAGCTGGTTGACATTCAACTCAAAGGATAAAAGATAAAGATTTGAATTTTTTTTCCTCCAGTGGTTATCTTTTTACTGATGCCTTCAGTTCACCTGTTTTCAGAAAGTGCTGGATTTGGATGCTGACAAAAAATCAGCTTTGATCTGTGAAGACTTGGTTGCGTGTATTCAAGATCTGAATAAAGAAGTGGAGAGTTTGAGGAATCTTCTGCTCAAGGTAAATGAGGGTGAACAGGTACTATTGTCCAGCCTTAAGTACTTAAATTTCAGTATGGTAGAATACAAACATTTTTTTTGCTTTTGCAGCAGCTTCCCTACAGCGCTGTATAAAACTAGATGAATCAGATGTAGCCTGGATAACACTGGTGTGGTGACAGAGATAGTGAGGGTGGGAGAGGTCAAGGCTGTATGTTAACACCACATCTGTCATTTGGAAACTAACAACATAACGACAGGCACTTGTCAGAGAGTGTCACTTGAAAGTAATTGACTGCAAGAGTGAGAATAAATGTAGTGGTTCAGTAAATGGAGTATTAGTGTCAGCAAAGAATCTGTTGCTGAATGAAGCCATGTGGAATATGGCAATAATGAATATATGAAAAGAGCCCAGTAAAGCCTGACTACTTAACATAAAGTCTTAGATGTGAGAAACAACAAGTTGCTTAATGGAGGAGTACTTGATAAAGCAGAGTGTTCTCTGAAATCAATGAGCTTTCTCCGCTTTTCGAGAGTGTCTCTGAAATAGTTTATTAACTATGCCTCCCCTAATCTATTTGATTTGTGTGAAAACTTAATTGATTCTACTGCACAAACTCTCACGTCAGCTTTTATTATGGTACTTGGAAGAAAGTTAACGGTTGGCAATGCCAAATAAATGAGCTTTTTTTTGTGAATAGGTTATTTTGCTTGTGCCTACTCCACCAAATGATAAGATCACACCTGATCTTTTACTTCAGCACCACTCTACTGCACCAGTCCTAATTCCTTTCATATCCAAACATCTAACAATCTCTCCCTTGAATTTATTCAGCAATGGCTCCTCCACAGTCCACATAGGTAGAGAATTCCAAAGATTCACTATCATTTGACCAATGATGATCGGGGACCTAGGAATTTGTGTCTTACGAATCTGAAGAGGTAACCAAAAAAACCAAAGAGGGCAAAGTTGATTATGTGGACTTCAGCAAAGCATTTGATAAGGTTCTGCATGGTAGGCTGCTCTGGAAGGTTAGATTGCATTGGGTCCAGAGAGAGCTAGTCGACTGGATAGTTCTGTTACATGGAATAAAGCAGAGGTGATGGTGGAAGGTTGTTTTTCAGACTGGATGCCTGTGACTAGTGGTTGTGCTCAGGCTCAACACTGCAGCCTGAGGCAACTTCAACTCTCCATCTGCCTATTCTTACCCAGCATTATCTTTCACAACTTAAGGTTTTGTGATATATTGCACTTTGCAGTGCTTTTGAAATGCAGTTAATATTGTAAGATACAAAATCCAGCAAACAGTGAGAGTTCATCTAATCCCCATTTTACCGATGCGTTTGAAAGTGGCCGGTTAATAAATATTGGCCAAGATTTCAAGTCTATAACTGATTTTTAAAATAGTGCTATGAAATTTTATTTGTCTATCATCCTTTAACGTATCTGAGAGGCAGCACGTCTTTTGGGCCCGGCTTTAGTACTGAGAAAAATCTAGGCTGATTTTCCTGTCAGTACTAAAACATTTACGTTTCTAGTGTGACGTGAACCTGCAGTGTTCTGATTAAAAATAAAAGAGCATCTATCTGTACAAGCTAGTAAAAGTGTGCTCCTTGTTCGTGTGGCTTAAGATTAATATGATTATGATTAAAATAAATATTCTCTGTATTATCCAGCACTGCTCAAAAAAATTAGTTGATTAATGCTAAGTTGCAATTTGTCATTGACAAGTATTCACAAGTGTTTTTATGACATCAAAGATGTGACCACATCCAGTCTGAGGAAGGGTCCCGACTGAAATGTTACCTGTCCATGTCTTCCATAGATGGCGCCTGATCCTTCCTCTAAGTTACACCAGCGCTGTTTTATTTATCTTTTACACTTGTTTCAATTCAAAGAGAGGAAATGCATACATGCTTTCAATATATTAAAAGGACCATACAAAGTGTGAACAAATTGAAGATTATTGGAAATTATGATTCCTCCTATGGTTCAGGCTATATATTCTAAGAGTTAAAGATCAACCACTGTTAAGGATATTTATTTGGAAAGAATACATCTCTTTGCTATATTGAAGGTGTTTTTTTTAATACAAATGTTTGTTCCATTGAAAATATGGTCAATTTCACTAAACTAAAACTAATCCTCAATTTGGGTTATGTGTCTTTAAACTTCAAAACTGCAGCTTTGACCAAATTCAAAGACTGATATTTATTTATTCCTTTTGGTTGCAATTGGTGGATCTGCCCCTACTGATGAGCCAGTAAATGTAACTTTCCAGACTCTGGTGGTACTGTACAGAGGTACCCAAACTGGAGGTTGCTTAGTGCTGGAGTGCTGGAAACAAAGAACTGCTGATGCTGGTTAATACACAAAAGGACACAAAGAGCTCAAGAGGTGAACTGCATTGCCAGGACGTTTTGTCTCCTCTTGACCTCTTTTGCTTAAAGTAGAGTTGTAGAAAATCTGCAAAGTACCAATGAGTAATGAATACAGGTGTCATTACATTGACCATACCTCTTACAGCAAGAGTGAAACTGATTTGTATGGGCATGTATATTGGATTTTTTAACCCGAGAGGAAAAGTGGCAATGTCATCCCTGGTCAATTAGTGACCCTGTTTAAACAAATTAAAGTAGCAGATAATCTAATTATCTACTGTTTCTAACTGCCAGGCAGTGTGGAGATATCATGGCTGATAAACCAAACAGCATACTATTGGTATCAGATTCTGTAGTCAAACTTCAATCTTTCTCAATTGAATTATGATAAAACAAGAAGTATTTATCCTTTAACATTTGGTCACTGTAGTCATGTAAAGAATATTGAAACGATGGTATTTATCGTAATTTCCACATACCACTCTGTAGTCGGAATATTTATATTTTAACACAACATAATCCTGAAAGGTTTAATGTGGAATAGGGTGTCTGTTGGTCAGTTGTGACTGATTTTTTTTTCTTCCAAGAGGAACTAGACGTAGGGGTCACTCATTTAAGACTGAGATGGGGGCAAAATCGTCTCTCTCAGATGACTGAGTCTTGGAATAATCTGTTCCTCAAAGGATGGAGGAAATGTTATTTGAAAATCTTTAAGTTCGAGGTTGATAATCAAGGAGTCACTGGTAATCAGATTACTGGGGGTAAATGGAAATGCAGAAATGAGATTGCAATTAACACAGTTGCAATCTTATTGAATGGCAGAACCTTTTTTTAGGAGGCATCCCATAGAACTGGGTTGTTTCGTCTATATTATCTCCTTGTTCTTACAGTGTGCTATTTCATATTTCCATACCCAATTTACTGCTCATTCAGCCAATCAATCTGTTGTCTTTCAGTATGTTCCTACCCTCCTAAGATAGACCACACAAAAACTGGAGTAATTCAGCGGGTCAGACAGCAACGCTGGAGAAAAGGAATAAGTCACATTTCAGGTCGAGACCTTTCTTCAGACTGAGAGTAGGGGAAAGGGAAACAAGAGATATAGACAGTGATGTAGAGAGATATAGAACAAATGAATGAAAGATATGCAAAAAAATAACAAATGAGTGAAAGATATGCAGAACCCTCCTCCCTGTTTACAACACCACCAAGCTTTGTATCATCTGAAAATTTGGAAATATTATCCTCCATATCCTTGCCAAATTACATATATACGTGAACGAGTAACAGTCAAAAACTCTCATCCTGTTTTAAAAGTACTTTGCTTTCCATGAAGAATAGACCGAATAGAACAAACGAGAGAGATATAGCACACCTGAAACATCACCCATTCCTTCTCGCCAGAGATGCTGCCTGTCCCGCTGAGTTACTCCAGCTTTTTGTGTCTATCTTCAGTTTAAACCAACATCTGCAGTTCCTTCTTGCACAAACTATGTGGTGATTTTTTTATGAAGCTGTAATCTATTAATATTGTATGATATGCTGCGTTATCAATGTACTTTTAAATCACATGTTTTTATTTATTATGACCATATAGACCTGCAAGTAACTCTATGAGACAGTTATATTAGTTACATTCATGAAATGAAAATGATAGGACTAAATCGACAGGTTGGTCTGCAAAATGCCTTGTATTGATTTAATGAGGAATATAAATATGTGAGATTTTAAGGTGTTGCATCTAAGCTTTATTTCAAAAATACCACATAACACTTTACTGTTCTAGTTGCAGAATAACCAAGAGAGAGCTCCCAATCACATGCCACCAATCCAAAATTGTTCTCGTCATCGATTCTTAAAGAAGGTAGCACTTGGTCTGTTTGGAACTGGATTTGTTTTTCTGCTCATGAAAGTACATAACCTGAGAAAATAGCTTGTGTTTTTTTTTAAAGTACCTTGTTGCCAAAAAGGGAGCAATACTTGTAACTTTCTACTGCATTGTCTTTGTTTAGTGCAGTGGCACAGGCTCAAGAAAGTATCTTAGCAATTGTTACTGTAAATGTGGCCAATAGTGCACTAACCAAATGTCCTGAATAAAATATTTGCTGAATTGTTTTTATTGCTTTGTTAGTTTTTAAATGTTTTTCTTATTCTTATGGTCCCAACTCCCAGAAAGAAAACCACATCAGCCATCAAACAGAAAATAAATTTCTTGTTGTTCAAAGACAGAAATTGGACCCAGTAAGTCTGTTTTTTAGTTACCATGAAGACAAGCTAGAATTTTAGGAAATGAATTTGACAACTGATGTGAAGAGAACAGAATATTACTGTAATAGTTTGGAATACTGACAGTGAATATTTGAGGCAGACTCAACAAACTTAATGTGTAACGTTAATGAAGGAAATTGAGGATATAGAAATGTTCACTTGAGTCTAAAGAAGGGTCCTAACCTGAAGCGTCAACTATCCAAGTTCTCCATGGATGCACCTGACCCGCTGAGTTACTTCAGCATTTAGTGTCTTCCCTCTACATTTTAGACTCGGCTATCAAAATGTCAGAATTATTCAATCTAATAGAATAGAAATTATTTTTAGAAAGATTGCATCTAATGTTTAAGGGAATGTTCAGGTCCAATAGAAATTACTTTTGTTTTGGCCATCATTGGTGTGTTTTTTAAGCACTCATTGATATGAATAAATCATTGAAGTCATGTTCAAATTATCATTGACTTTGATTTCTTGTGTTTGATATTTTATACATTTCAGCTGGCACTGAGCTTTGCAGTGGCTATATATTCTTTAGTGCTTTTCAAAATCCCTTGGAGTTTATCCTGATTAATAAATCTCTAGTGCCACAGCAATTGAGATCTCCCATCACAAGAGAAACCAAAGATAAAGCGTGGAATCCCAGTCGGCATTAATCGGCTATGCACTGCCTGCACCTTTTGTGCCACAAAGGAGCTGATATGATCTCACATAGAACATACAACAGTACAGCACAGGAACGAGCCCTGCGGCCCAGTGTTTATGTTGAACATGATGCCTAGCTGAACTGATCTCATCTGCCTGAACATGATCCATATCTCTCTATTCCGTGCCTATCTAAAAGCCTCTTAAACACCACTATCATACCTGCCTCCACCACCACAATGCGTTCCAAGCCCCCACCACCCTCTGTGCAACGAAACTTGCCCCGCCCGTCTCTATTAAACTTTCCCTCTCTAGCCTTATAGCTATGCCCTCCAATGTTGGACATTTCTATCCTGAGGAAAAGGTTCTGCCTGTCTACCCTATCTATGCCTTTCATAATGTTATATACTTTAGCAAATGAAGAAATCAGAATAGTTTAGGATTGAAGAGATCATCCTCATGCACGTGTTAATCCTTTGGCAACATCTGTGTCCATTTGGTTTGCAATTGTTTTTATCATGTGTGCTGAGGTACAGTGAACATCTTTGCTATCCAATCAGATCAAATACAATTTAGCCAAACACAAGTAAATAGGTAGAGCAGAGGTACAGGGTGCAGAATATATCTCTCAGTAGTGCATTAGTTCCATTGACCTCCGCAATTCACTGTTGCACCGAACACCACAGCCCCACCTGGCTCGGAGCTGCCCCGCAAAGAGTGGGTCGCCCTGAACCGGCTCCGTACAGGGGTCGGCTGGTTCAACACCAGCATGCATCGCTGGGGGTTGCGTTCATCAGCAGCCTGCGTGTGTGGAGCAGACCAGCAAACAGCGCAGCATGTCATTTTCGTCTGCGCTGTCCTCCTACCTGGTGGAGGGGTAGACCTCATGGCCCTCGGCAACAGCACATTGAACTGGCTACAGCGCCCGGAGGGCGTTACATTACTTCTGCTGCCTCAAACGCAAGAAGAAGAAGTTCCATTGACAAAGTCAGATGTCTGCAATGGGGTAGATATGAATAGGGTCGTTCACTAGTTTATGGTAGGACCATTCAGAAGCCTGATGAATGAGGAGATGGTCTAGGGCTTTAGGCCAACTAACTTGACTTTTTGGCATAACATAATTTACCCAAAAATTGTTGCAATGTGATTGTACATTCCTTCCCATATGTGACTGTACTTTTTTTTTAAAGTCAAATACCACCTTTAAAAATATTCTAAATTGTGAAGACAAGATATTTTGCTGCACAATTTGATTCTCTATCACAATTGTGAAAGTCAAGCCAATTAACTGGACCATGGGGTAGACAGGTTTGTAGTAATATCTAGTCGCTACATTAGTTACTGCAGTCTCATATGAATTCCTGCAGCACTATAGAAACAGAAGGGAAGGGACTTCAGTTAAGTAATGTTCATGGTAACTTGGAGACTAGTCCTAATGTATTTTAGTCAAAAGATAACGCTTAGGACAGACTCTAAATCAATAAACCTATCTTCAGTTATTTTAATGTTGGATGAGCCCATTTTGATTATGTGGATGGAAATCAGGTGGACGACTTGTAGATCTGTGTCCTTACATATGTAATTGATACACTGGAATATTGTGGAGTATAAAGGGCCTGTCCCACTTTCACGAGGTAATTCACAAATTCTCCCGAGGTTTCCCCTTGATTCAAACTCGCAGAATGTTCGTAACAAGTCCGTAGGAGGTCGTAGGTGTCTGTAGATATATCGTAGTGGCTCGTTATGCTAGCCGTAGGTACTTGTGGCATCAGGTAAGTCGGGACGTTTTTTCCAGCCCGATAAAAAATGTCCACGAGTAAAAAAATGGTCGGGATGAAAGAAATTGCAACTTTTTACTCGTAAGGAGGGCATCGAAATAGTCGTGGGAATTCGTAGACATACTCGTAGGCGTTTGTGAACATAGTCGTGGAAGGTCGTAGGAGTTTGTAGATTACCACGATCTTGATTTTTTTCTTAGGTCCTTTAAACTCGGCAGAGGTTTTGAATTAAGTCGTGAAAGTGGGACAGGCCCTTTAGCATGAATCCTGGCCATAATTTGTAACAACCTCAACAACACTGGCACTAGGGCACTAGTTGATCAAATACTTTTAGTAGATGTTAGGAATCAAATGGATAACAATTGGCAATGGATTTTGCTAATAACCCAGGTGGGTAGAATTTCTGGTTCATTAAGTCTACTATTGTTCAATCTATTATTGAGAATTGCATTAGTTAATGTGTGGAGTCAAGTACTGCACTTTCCCTCATATCATCAATCTGCTTATTTTGCAAATCTTCAAAAGGACACATAACATCCAGAATAAATAAATGCCATCCAAAAATTCTAATTTTGCTTGCTGTTAATAGGTGACCTCGAAAACCACCAAGGTATTTGAAGATTTTATGAACTTTTGTACCATGTTATAGCATTTTTAAATGCAAGTTGCAGTTATCAATCAACTATAGTTCTCTTCTGCACTCTAGTTGCAATTGTTTAATAAAATGGAAAGCAGTTATGATTTGTTTTTAATAAGACAGTGCTGGAATATCTCAGCAGGTCAGGCAGCATCTCCGGAGGACATGAAATGTGGCGTTTTGGTTCGGGAACCTTCTTGCTGCCTGACCCGCTGAATTACTCCAGTTCTTTGAGCCTTTTTTAAACCAACATATTCAGTCCCTCATGTCCACATGAGTTTTGAGACATGGTTTTCTCAAAATCATTTATATTGTAGTCTTATTTTTTGTTATAAATAATGCTATTGGGGATTTAAACATAAAACTGTGAACTATATGTAACCTATCATTGCACAGTACATTGCGTAATTGCAATATTTCACACTGTGGTCAGTATGTTAATATGATTATCACAAGCTGATAGTAGTGGGCGGGCGGCGCGACTCACGTTGCAGCGGCCTCTGCAGTCCGTCTGTCTTTATTTTTTTTGTTTCGTTTGAGTTTTGTATAGTGTTTTTTTTAAACTGGGTATGTGTGGGGGGGTGGGGGTGGGGAAACTTTTAAAATCTTTTCCCTGCACGGGAGACCCGACCTTTCTCTGTCGCGTCTCCGTTGTCGTTGGGGCCTAGCACCGTGGAGCGGCCTCCAACCGGAACGACCTGGGGGCTCCAGTCGCGGAGCCTGCGGACTACTCACCATCATGGAGCTGGCCGAGTTCGGAGCGGGAGGAGCTGTGGTGGCGCGCTGCTGCTACCCGACCCCGGAGATTCGGAGGCTTCAGCCACAGGTCTGGTGGATGGTGACATCGGGAGCTCGCGGGTCCATGGTGGGAGACCGCTTTTCGGGGCTCCCGCAACGGCAGCTACTCCCGCCCGAGTTGCGGGGTTGAGGATGACTTGGAGCGGGGTCTGACATCGCCCGGCGCAGCATTGGTGGCCGTGGGACTTGCTGGCGCTACCGGGGGCTACAACATCAAGACCCGGAGCGTGGCCTTGCATCGCCCGGCGCGGCTTTAATGGCCGCGGGACATATCTACAATCGCCCGCTGGGGGCTTTGACTTTGACATCGGGAGGAGAATGTGGAGTGCAGGGGAGAGATAAGACTTTGCCTTCCATCACAGTGAGGAGGAGATTCACTGTGATGGATGTTTGTGTAAATTGTGTTGTGTCTTGGTTCTTTTTACTTGTTTGTATGACTGCAGAAACCAAATTTCGTTTGAACTTAGGTTCAAATGACAACAAATAAATATCTATCTATCTAGTAACCCCAATCAGACAGTCGTAAATTCAAATTCCACTCAAGCACAGAAATTCTCAGTTCCAAGGTATGCTACAGGATTTCCTGACAGTAGTGTGCTAAGCTTCATTCACCAGCTACCAGAATACAATGACTTCAGGTACATTTCATACACCGGCAACTGACTCACCAGCTGACTCTGCAAACCTATTCGTCCATGTATTCACCACACTTCAGGAGTGTAAGGACTAATGTGTAGGAAGGAACTGCAAATGCTGGTTTAAATTGAAGATAGGCACAAAAAGCCAGATTAACTCAGCGGGTCACTCAGCATCTCTGGAGAAAAGGAATGGGTGACATTTTTGGTCGAGAGTCGAAGAAGGGTCTCAACCCGAAACGTCACCCATTCCTTTTCTCCAGAGATGCTGCCTGACCTGCTGAGTTACTCCAGCTTTTTGTGTAAGGAATAATGTCCACTTGTTTAAATTTGTGTGGCTTCAACAATACAAGATCACAACCATCCAGAACAAAGCAGTTCACCTGAATGTTGCCAAAAGACCACCTTAAACATTCCGCTCACCACCTGGCAGTGTACATTGTGTACAGCGAGCACTCCAGCTAAGTGATAATGTCAGCAGGTGGACATGAATACTGCCCACTGCAAACACCTTTGAAACACACAGACCCCCGATTAGTAAACATATCACCTTTCTTAACAATTACTGGACTAATATCTGAAACACTAATAGTACTTTGGGAATAGCTTCACAACAGACCACAATGGCTCAAAAAGGGAGCCTGCGTTCAGCTCATGGGCATCTTGAGGTCAATAAATGCTGACCTTTACATCCCAGGAATTGACACAGGATAAGTCTGAAACTCTTGGAGATGCTTCTTGGTCCTCAGGGAGACAAGTTATTATCTTGTTTTTATCACTAATTTCACACAATCTTTCAAACGTGGCCCAAGAGTGGTTGTTTTTCTTTAAATATCAAACATTGGTATTTTTAATAATAATGGCCAGGTCTCAGAAATAGCTAACGGATGAATTACTACTGTTGGTGGTAATATATCCCTGACACTGATTGGATGGACAAGGGAGAGCCAGTGGATGTAGTGTCCCTGGACTTTCAGAAAGCATTTGATAAGGTCCCACATAAGAGATTAGTGGGCAAAATTAGGGCACATGGTATTGGGGTTAGAGTGCTGACGGATAGAAAATGTGTTGGCAGACAGAAAACAAAGAGTAGGGATTAACGGGTCCCTTTCAGAATGGCAGGCAGTGACTAGTGGGGTACCGCAAGGCTCAGTGCTGAACCGCAGCTATTTACAATATATATTAATGATTTAGATGAAGGGATTATGTAACATTAGCAAATTTGCAGATGACACAAAGCTGAGTGGCAGTGTGAACTGTGAGGGGGATGCTATGAGAATGCAGGGTGACTTGGACAGGTTGGTGAGTGGGCAGATGCAGTTTAATGTGGATAAATGTGAGGTTATCCACTTTGGTAGCAAAAACAGGAAGAAAGATTATTATCTAAATGGTGTCAAGTCGGGAAAAGGGGAAGTTCAACAGGATCTGGGGGTCCTTGTTCAGTCAATGAAAGTAAGCATGCAGGTACAGCAGGCAGTGAAGAAAGCAAATGGCATGTTGGCCTTCATAACAATAGGAGTTGAGTATAGGAGCAAAGAGATCCTTCTGCAGTTGTACAGGGCCCTGGTGAGACCACACCTGGGGTATTGTGTGCAGTTTTGGTCTCCAAATTTGAGGAAGGACATTCTTGCTATTGAGGGAGTGCAGCGTAGGTTCACAAGGTTAATTCGCGGGATGGCGGGGCTGTCATATGGTGAGAGAATGGAGCGGCTGGGCTTTGGAATTTAGAAGGATGAGAGGGAATCTTACTGAAACATAAGATTATTAAGGTTTTGGACATGCTAGAGGCAGGAAACATGTTCCCGATGTTGGGGGAGTCCAGAACCAGGGACCACAGTTTAAGAATAAGGGGTAAGCCATTTAGAACGGAGATGAGGAAACACTTTTTCACACAAGAGTTGTGAGTCTGGAATTCTCTGGCTCAGAGGCCGGTTCTCTGGATACTTTCAAGAGAGAGCAAGATAGGGCTCTTGAAGATAGCGGAGTCAGGGGATATGGGGAGAAGGCAGGAACGGGGCACTGATTGTGGATGATCAGCCATGATCACATTGAATGGTGGTGCTGGCTCGAATGGCCTACTGCACCTATTGTCTATTGATCCCTTCTCCACATATTTTAGGAATACCCCTTAATGTTCAAAACTTTTTGCTTGGGAAAGCCTTTGGTAAATTGAAATTCCTGAGACAGGCAGTGATATTATTAATTTAATTGGCAGATTTTAATTGTGCAAGAGAAGAAATAAATGCTCTTTGAGAGGGAAATTGTTCAATACACCATTTCCAGCTCTTATCTGAATTACATTTATTTTTGGTTACATGAATATGTGGAAAGTTGCAAATGCCATTGTAGTTGGGTCCTAGTGAAATGATGGATACAGTGTCATGGTGAGGATACCGTGATACGTTTACTGTCTAAACTGGCCTTGATTTAGGGTTTCAACCCAAAATGTTGAACTTCACAGATATTGCTCGACCTGCTGAGGTTCCTCCAGCAGTTTGTGTAAGAAGGAACTGCAGATGCTGGTTTAAACCGAAGATAGACACAAAAAGCTGGAGTAAATCAGTGGGACAGGCAGCATCTCTGGAGAGAAGGAATGGGTGACGTTTCGAGTCGAGACCCTTCTTCAGACTGCCTGTCCCTGCTGAGTTACTCCAGCTTTGTGTGTCTATCCTCCAGCAGCTTGATGCTTAAAGGTACAGCATCTGCAGTCTCTTGTGTCTCCATTTTGGTTATTTTGTTTCAGAGATTGCTGATGGGATATTCAGAACCACAGCAGTTGCTGTTTGATGATGTGGGTGGGTAGTTTTGCTCAGGAGGCTGAGGAGGTGTATAAAATCAGGAGAGGAATAAATAGGGTGAATGCACAGAGTTCTTTACCCAGAGTAGGGGAATGAAGAAATAAGGAGAGTGGGTAAAGATTTAATAGGAACCCCAAGGGCAACCTTTTCACAGAGCAGGTGGTCGGCATGTGGAATGAGCTGCCAGTGGGAGTACTTGCACTAGGTCCTATAACAACATTGAAAAGACATTTGAACAGATACATGGATAGGAAAGATTTAGAGGGATATGGGCCAAATGCAGGCAAGTGAGACTAAAATAGATGGGGGCAACTTGGTTGGGCCCTCGTGCTGTGTCCATGCTATATGACTTTAGGAATGTTTCGGGTCAAATGCCAAGCAAGTAGATCTGATTGAGCATAATTAGAACCTCACTGTTCACGATATTGACGAGAAAGAACTGATACTTGGTTCATTAATCCTCCCAGTGGGTATGGAGGATTTTACAGAAACAGCATTGGTGGCTCCTGGCTTGTGCTTTGAGGTGATCATTGTGTATAAGGTGTGTCGGACGCATGCCTTGGAGTGGGAATAAGGGAAGTAGTCCTGTACACCAACACAACCTTTAGCCCTCTGAATTGTTGAAAGATCAAGACCACAAACCCAGTTGAAAGTTCACAGTCAACTGATTCAGCAATGATCGAATTATACTGTAGGACAGGCTTCTTTACAGTTCCCCCCAGCGAATTGTTCTTGATTTAACCATCTCCTGAAACATGTCTGATGTTTGGGATCTACTGTGTTCAACAGGGGGAGAATTATGACGAGAATTTAGTATACGTCTCTCCCACTAATGGCCCATACCTGTCAAATTCCTGACATTAATTGAATGTCCAATTGAATGGATCCTTAGGATGTATCTTGTTGACAACTCCAAGGATGCCCGACTAGCCAAACATTATGATTGTTTTGCAGCCTCAATCAGGACTAGTGTGATAATTGGCCGGGGATCATTCAAGCACCTTGCCTTAAATAGTATTGCTGCTTAAAAATGGAAAATTATCTTCCATGTTCACTGTAAATATCTTCCGATGTCGTGGGATGGCACCCATCTTCAACATAACTAACTTTTACATGGTATAGATTTCGTATTCTTTGGCAAACTGGGTTTACCTCGAAATGTTGTGCCAATCAAACCAGATAAACCAGTCTGAAGAAGGGTCTCGACCCATTCCTTCTCTCCAGAGATGCTGCCTCTGCAGCTTTTGTGTCTATCTTTGTTTTAAACCAGCATCTGCAGTTCCTTCCTACACAAACCAGATAAATGAAATGCTTTCATCCCTTTAATCCGAATGATGTTCGTGACACTGCATATCAGGAAAACACCTCCCAGAAATTGGCTTGGAATTGGATAACCTTTAATTGGTTGAATCGGAAAGACCCGGTCGATGATTAGTTATTTTCCGAATCGAAAACGGCAGACGGTTTAGCTGAAGAAAGACACGATTTATTAATTAATACTCTGAATCCTCAGCCTGAAGATCCGAATTATTTAAAAAGGGACTGCTAATCTTTTTTAAAGTCATCTTTTGCATGTGTTTTTAAGCTGCTTCCTAAATGCATTTCATCCATTCACTCTAATATAAAATAGACCGTTTTGGAAGCCTTTCGTCAGCGATGGCCACATCTGCACCCCCTATCACCGCCACCACAATTGTAATTTATAACGAAGTATTATGCACTAAGTCTGGATCAATCGCATTTCTTGGTAGCGCATCTAATTTCTTCTCGTTTTTTTGAATATTTGATAATGAAAGGGATTTTTTTTCAAAATATGTGTTTCTAGGTTAGTATCCCGAGAACTAGGTAGATACCGGCACTGAAGATCTGATGTTTTATGTTGGAGCAGACTGCAGATTTAAATGTGCTTAATTGGCCCCAGTGTCAGCATAGTCCTCGTTTGTTCTTGTCAGGGCCAAATGCTTAATGAGGGTTAACTCTTTTAATCCTTTACCGAAAGGATTTCCTGACAAGCACTTTCTCCTGGTATTCGACGTGACAAAAATCCGCCGACATTTACTGATAGAAACCCATGTTCTCCAATGAAGGTTAAACGAGTAAAACAACAACTTTGGTTTTTTGATAGCGTTTAATGTCCGGCCGGTGTAAGTCCACGAAAAAAATAACTGCATAATGACTAGAATCTGGATCCACAATGGCGTTTTAAATATAGGCACAATTTATCGAATGAACCCACTTCTTTATTTCACTGCATGTATAAAACACCGGAGCAAAACCTTTTCAACACGGCGACATTCCTATTAAAATTAAACCCACCCCTTATTTACAGCCCGTCCCATGAAAATGTATAGAAGATAATCTTAAAGCAATTGCAAACTAAGCGAGGTATACACGTTTGTTTTTGGTTCTGGTTGTTTTCATTCCGAATTCGGATCAGCTTCATTTATTTCTCAACCAAATTTACAAAACATCAGTTTTTCTTTATTCTTTTGTATTTTCACCCGAAATGGGATAAAAAAAAACACAGATATAACACTAATGACCGAATGCGAACAGTTTCTGAAGATCAGAGCAAGATATTCGGTGCTTTTCATTTGGTTGAGAATAAACTGAAATTGACATTTCATCCTGAATGGCCTTGTGTATTCTGAATGTCGTCCTCCACTTTAAATCTTATCAAACAAGGTGACATAGCCTAGGCGTGGTGTTTGAAGATTTCCTATCGCCAAACTTGCATTAGAAATCGTCTTGATCTTTAAACAAAAATTTTGGCAGTGGCAACGGCAATTGTAAAATAGTGTAGGAAGGAACTGCAGATGCGGGAATACACCGAATGCTGGAGTAACTCAGCGGGACAAGCAGCATCTCTGGAGAGATGGAATGGGTGACGTTTCGGATCGAGACCCTTCTTCAGACTCAAGGGTCTCGACCCAAAACTTCACCCATTTCTATCCAGAGATGCTGCTTGTCCCGCTGAGTTACTCCGGCATTTTGTGTCTATCGTTAATTGTAAAATAGTGGCAGGCAAATTATCTGGAGAATGTACACAGTATATCCATATATTATTTGACAGCGGAGTTTATTCGTGGTCAAAATGTAATGATTTTCTACTCATTGGCATAATGAATCTGGACTTTAAACACTCCATATCAATTAACACTCCGTTCTTGATGGACTTGTTTCCTTTTAAGAACCGTATAACCTTTGTCCAGTATTATCACAACGCGAGGGTTGAACATATTTTAAAAATTCCATCTTAACAAACGCTAACTTGACGGGGTGAGTCAATGAGAGTGAACGTTTTAGCTATTTTTAAGATAGTTATAGAATGACACAGTGTGGAAACAGGCCCTTCGGCCCACACCGGCCAATAATGTCCCAGCTACACTAGTCCCACTTGCCTGCGCTTGGTCCATATCCCTCCAAACCTGTCCTATCCATGCAACAACCTGGAGCTCAATGCTCTTAAGACAGTGGAATTGATTGTAGACTTCAGGAGAGCTGCCCCTCTCCTCACCCCACTCGCCATCAACAACACCACAGTCACATCTGTGGAGTCTTTTAAGTTCCTGAGAACCATCATCTCCAAGGACCTTAAGTGGGGGGCCACCATCGACTCCACAGTCAAAAAGGCACAACAGAGGATGTACTTCCTGCGGCAGCTGAGGAAGCACAATCTGCCACAAGCAATGATGGTCCAATTCTATACGGCCATCGTAGAGACTGTCCTCACCTTTTCCATCATGGTCTGGTTTGGCTCAGCCACCAAGCATGACACCCGGAGGCTGCAGCGAATCGTCCGATCAGCTGAGAAGGTTATTGGCTGCAACCTTCCCTCCATTGACGAACTGTACACTGCAAGGGCCAGGAAGCGAGTGGGTAAGATCATCTCTGACCCCACTCACCCTGGCCACAAACTCTTTGAATCACTTCCCTCTGGAAGGCGACTCCGGACTGTCAAAGCTGCCACAGCCAGACATAAACACAGCTTTTTTTCCATGAGAAGTAGCTCTACTCAATAACCAAAAATCTGTAGCCTCCTTTTGCTCTGGTATTTTATTTAATTCACATGTTAATCGATAATATGTTTTATTATTAATGTTTTATGTGTCATTCCTAACTCACTGTATGTCATGTTGTCACTTGCGGGCAGAGCACCAAGGCAAATTCCTTGTATGTGAATACTTGGCCAATAAACTTATTCATTCATTCATTAAACGTATTCATTCATTCATTCATTCATTCATTCATTCATTCATTGAACCTATGTCCTCTGGTCCACGATTCCCCTACTCTGGGCAAAAGACAGTGCGTCTACCCGATCTATTCCTCTCATGATTTTGTATACCTCTATAAGATCACCCCTCATCCTCCTGCTCAACCTCTCCCTATAGCTCACACCCTCTAGTCCTGGCAACATCCTCGTAAATCTTTTCTGAACCCTCTCAAGCTTGACAATTTCTTTCCTATAACATGGTGCCCAGAACTGAACACAATACTCTAAATGCGGTCTCACCAACGTCTTATACATCTGCAACATGACCTCCCAACTTCCATACTCAATACTCTGCCTGATGAAGGCCAAAGTACCAAAAGCCTTTTTGACCACCTTATCCACCTGCGTCTCAACCTTCATGCACCTGTACTCCTAGATCCCTCTGCCCTACAACACTACCCAGAGGCCTACCATTTACTGTGTAGGTCCTGCCTTGTTTGACTTCCCAAAAGGCAACACCTCACACTTCTCTGTATTAAATTCCATCACCCATTCCTCCGCCCACCTGGCCAATCGATCCACATCCTGCTGCAATCGTTCACAACCATCTTCACTATCTGCAAAACCCCTCACTTTTGTATCATCATGACAACAAAGGCCACGCATTAAATAACTCCAGTTGCATTGCTGTAAGATTAATGGAAACATGGCAAGTCTGCACTTGCTGCTGAACTAGAAGTGACGGAGGCCATTCACAAGGTATAGGATATTTACCGTCTCATATCAAAATCTAAGTCATGTCAACGACTTCTAAACCTTGGCGTCAGCTCTTCCAAATAAATGTGCATCAATATGTGTCAATTGCATCTATTATATTTAGATCAGGGCCATATCTGGAATTGAAGAGTGGGATTGTGTTAAATAATTGCGGATCAAAATCCAATCCTTCTTGCTGTTTCATGGGTCTATAAAATATCCGCATTGTCAATGTCAATGAGATGCCTATCAGCGAATGTTGGTCGTTACTGGAAGGGAAATGTTCAGAGATCCATCTCAGAAGATCTTCCCCCTGAGCGTACAGACAAGAGGCATGTGATGGTCAACAACAGAGACGGGATCCAGTAACTTTACCCAAGGGGGGGGGGGCGGCACCAGTATTTCAGAGAAAACTCGAAGGATGAAGTTGCTGTAAACATTTCTCAGGAATAATGTTAATGTCATAAACATCTTGTGCAACCCAATAACTAACTGTTAAAGAAGGAACTGCAGATGCTGGAAAATCGAAGGTACACAAAAATGCTGGAGAAACGCAGCGGGTGCAGCAGCATCTATGGAGCGAAGGAAATAGGTAACGTTTAGGGCCGAAACCCTTCTTCAGACTGATAGGGGGTGGGGAGAAGAAAGGAAAAAAGGAAAAAGGCGGAGGAGGAGCCCGAGGGCTGGGGGAGGGGAGGAGACAACCAGATGGCTGATGAAGGGGAGGGGACAGCAAGGGCTAGCAGAATTGGGAGAATTCAATGTTCAAACCCCCAGGATGTAGACTGCCCAAGCGGAATATGAGGTGCATTTCCTCCAATTTACGGTGTTGCTCGCTGTGGCCATGGAGGAGACCCAGGACAGAGAGGTCAGATACTGAATGGGAGGAGGAGTTGAAGTACTGAGCCACCGGGAGTTCAGGTTGGTTATTGCGGACCGACCGGAGGTGTTCGGCAAAACGATCGCCAAGCCTCCGCTTGATCTCACCGATGTAGATCAGCTGGCATCTAGAGCAGCGAATGCAATAGATGAGGTTGGAGGAGATGCAGGTGAACCTCTGTCGCACCTGGAACTAACTGGTTTGAATGTAAAGATCAAAATTGCGGTCAATCAATGCAATTGTTTTTCTGCCAATTGTTCTATTGCTGCGATGTTTCATTTTCATTTTGAATATTGTAGATTATCACGGAAAGCCACATTCAGCCCTCGTTTGTTTTGAACCATTTAAAACTGTTGACTCCTGTGGAAAATAACACTAAGTGACCAGGCTAATCTCACTTTTCTTGAAAATGCTACTTCATTGAAGTACTCAGACCGAAGTCGGACAAGGGTATTTGGTTTGAATAAACCCATCTGAGGAAGGGTCCCGACTCGAAAGCTAATGGCATGTTGACCTTCATAACGAGAGGATTTGTGTATCGGAGTACAGGGCCCTGGTTAGACCACATCTGGAGTATTGTTTGCCATTTTGGTCTCCTAATTTGAGGAAGGACATCCTTGCTATTGAGGTAGTGTGGCATAGGTTCACGAGGTTAATCTCCGGGATGCCAGGACTGTCATATGAGGAAAGATTGGAAAGACTGGGCTTGTATTCGTTGGAATTTAGAAGGATGAGGGAAGATCTTATACAAACATATAAAATTATACAAGGACTGGACAAGCTAGATGCAGGAAAAATGTTCCAAATGTTGGGAGTTCCAGAACCTGGCGCCACCGTCTTAGAATAAAGGGGAGACCATTTAAAACTGAGATTAGAAAAAACTTTTTCACCCAGAGTGTTGTGAATTTGTGGAATTCTCTGCCACAGAAGACAGAGGAAGCCAATTCACTGGATGCATTTAAAAGAGAGTTACAGTGCCCTCCATAATGTTTTGGACAATGACCCATCATTTATTTATTTGCCTCTGTACTCCACAATTTGAGATTTGTAATGGAAAAAAAATCATATGTGGTTAAAGTGCACATTGTCAGATTTTAATAAAGGGTATTTTTATTCATTTTGGTTTCACCATGTCGAAATTACAGCAGTTTATACATAGTCCGCCCCCCCATCCCCCCCATTTTCAGGGCACCATAATGTTTGGGACACAGCAATGTCATGTCAATGAAAGTAGTCATGTTTAGTATTTTGTTGCATATCCCTTTGCATGCAATGACTGCTTGAAGTCTGCGATTCATGGACATCACCAGTTGCTGGGTGTCTTCTCTGGTGATGCTCTGCCAGGCCTGTATTGCAGCCATCTTTAGTTTATGCTTGTTTTGGGTGCTAGTGCCCTTCAGGTTTCTCTTCAGCATATAAAAGGCATGCTCAATTGGTTTCAGATTGGGTGATTGACTTGGCCACTCAAGAATTTACCATTTTTTTAGCTTTGAAAAACTCCTTTGTTGCTTTAGCAGTATGCTTGGGATCATTGTCTTGCTGTAGAATGAACCGCTGGCCAATGAGTTTTGAAGCATTTGTTTGAACTTGAGCAGATAGGATGTGTCTACTTTGGTCCTCATGTTAATAAACAGCAATAAAAGGCTGGAGGAAAGACGAGGTGATGAGAGCTCTCTTATACCCGCATTAAGAAGGCAATTAAACACACCTGAGCAATTACAAACGCCTGTGAAGCCACGTGTCCCAAACATTATGGTGCCCTGAAATGGGGGACTATGTATAAACACAGCTGTAATTTCTACATGGTGAAACCAAAATGTGTAAAAATGGCCTTTATTAAAATCTGACAATGTGCACCTTAACCACATGTGATTTTTTTTCTATTGCAAATCTCAAATTGTGGAGTACAGAGGCAAATAAATAAATGGGTCTTTGTCCCAAACATTATGGAGGGCACTGTAGATAGAGCTCTTTGGGCTTTGGGAAGAAGGCAGGCACGGGTTACTGATTGTGGATGATCAGCCTTGATAACAATGAATGGCGGTGCTGGCTCGAAGGGCCGAATGGCCTCCTCCTGCACCTATTTTCTATGTTTTTCTATGTTTCTATGACACGTCACCCACCATTGTCACAAGGGATGCTGCCTGGCTGCAGTTACTCCAGCGCGTTATATGTGTTATTTGTAAACCAGCGTCTGCGGTTCATTGTTTCCAGAAGATGTTTGTTTGTTTGGAGTCCCCTCTTATTTGGTAGCGAGCAGCTCTGTGCCACAGGTGAACGGCAACGTGCCAGGTTTGGAGACCGAGACTCTGATTTAATCGAATGGTTTCCAATGTTTAAGACCTTAAAGGGTTTTTGACGAAGAGGTCTTAAAACGACGTTGAAATTAAAGCAATTCAATATTAATTTTGATTTAGACTCAAAATGCTGGAGTAGACTGAAGTGTCTGAAGAAGGGTCTCGACCCGAAACGCCACCCATTCCTTCTCTCCAGAGATGCTGCCTGTCCCGCTGCGTCACTCCAGCATTTTGTGTCTGTCTTCGGTTTAAACCAACATCCGCAGTTCCTCCTTACACATTATTTTCGATTTAGATTTATCTCCATTTAATTGATGTTTATGAACTTTTGAAAAAAAGTGATTTCGTTCTGCTTTCATGAACAATCACAATATTTTACATAACCGTTTCATACTTGGACATGGTTGATTACAATATTGGCGCTGATTTCCCTGCCAATATCCTCGAACCATAATTTTAGCCAAGAGGAAAATTACACGTGTCATTCAGAGAGATGGAATCGATGAAAGAAATGACATTTTTATACTAAATGCTGAATGTTCTAACTCCCAGGGAAATAAACTCCAAAGCGACATCTAGGTGGTTACAAATCTGCGTCAATACCGATTCTGTAGACTATACGACTAATTTTGAGACAACATGTTCAGTTCGAAACTTATTGATAAAGGGCGAGAGTGTTAAAACAAACAAACTCTGTTTAAATTGGCCAGTGAATCCTTGAAACCTGCGTCGGGTTGTTCAGTAATCCTTAGATTTCCGTTGTGTATATTTCTATATTCTCAGCTTCGATAAATAAAATTAGTGAACGGGCTTCAACTTGCTAAATTTTTACTAATCGAACTGCATACACATCCGCAAAAGTGAACTGCCAACTTGTCACGTTGCTTGCACCCAAAGTGTTCCTCGTCTCGGCATTTACTTTTGAAATGGCAGTTTATGACATTATTATAGGTGGAAACCCACAAACCCAAATAAATAGAAAAACATATGAATCAACAGTGCATTCCAGTGTGTCTATTTATTTAAATGCCTATTTGTTGGTCTCAGATCCTCCGGGGTGATATTAATGTACTCGAATGAGGGAATAAATGACATTATAAACCGTTGTGATTTACAGGCGACATCCATGTGCCTGTGTGCGAAAAATAGTGAGAAATGAAATGGATGTTATCAGGAAATAAACGATACAATAACATGCAGCGTTAGATCAAAGTTTTAATATGGAGAGTGCTGTGCTTCAGAGTATTGGTAAAACGATCACAAATAGACTATGGCATTCGAGTTAGACCACACGGGATTTCAGGCAAGTGCTAAAACTAAAATATTTCCGATAACGCTGTGCTGTAGAATATTACGAGGGGCTTGGCAAACCATTCTAGACACGAGTGCTATGGATTTATCTGCCACCTCGCTCGTTCAGGAATCCAGCATGTAGGTTTTGTTTGATGCGACGCTAATTGACCAGGCTGCTCATCAGATGTGACTGGCAACTGACCTGTACATCCCTCGCTTCCTTCACTGCCGAGTTCTTAGCGACCTTAAGCGTTGTCCACTTTTCCAAACCCGAGATCAAAGAGCAACCTAACGAGATGCGACAAAAGCTGGAGATATTCTGCAGGTTCAAACGACCTGGCAGCCACGTGAATTGCCTGACTGTATAACAAAAACAAAATCACCATCCTCTTGTCTCCAAGGTGGAAAAATCAATAGTAATAATAATACAAGTAATTGAAACGACAGCCAAGATATTTAGATCTTTCTCGTTATCTTTCATGTTTAACAACCAATGCATTTAGCACTGATTTAGCGACTTTTCCGTCTCATTAACTCGCGTTGGTAGATCGAGTGTTTATTGAGAACCCGGCGAGGGGTTTATTTTATCTGACCGTTTGTTCAAATGCACCATGATCGACTATTTACTGTGATCAAAGAATTTATTGTAATCGATTCACTGCAATCGGAGACGGGACCACGAATGTGGCTTTTTGCAGGAGCGACAGAAGGGATTCCTTGGATAGACACAAAATGCTGGAGTAACTCAGCGAGAAGCATCTCTGGAGAGAAGGAATGGGCGACGTTTCGGGTCGAGTCCCTTCTTCAGACTAGTCAGGGGAATAAGGGAAACGAGAGATACAGACGATGATGTGGAGAGATAAAGAACAATGAAGGAAAGATATGCAAACAAGTAACGATGATTGTTAGCTGTTTGTTGGGTGAAAATGAGAGGAAGCTGGTGCGTCTTGGGTGGGGGAGGGATGGAGAGAGAGGGAATGCCGGAGTTACTTGGAAGTTATTTTTTTTTTTTTTTTTTTTTTTTTTTAATTTTTATTTATTAGAAGTACATTACATCACAGCCACATACATTAATACTCGTCATTTATATCTTCTTACAATTAATGTACTCCCTTTATTTATTTTTTTACACTAAAGAAAGAAAAGATTGAAAGAGAGAAGAAAGTGAAGGAAAAAGTGCAAGTGTAGAAAAGTGTAGAAAATGTAACAACAAAAAAGGGAAGACCCTATGAGAGCGAAATTAAAAACAAAAAGAAAAAGAGTTAAGAAATAGGCCCTAAGAAAAGAAAAGAGAAAGAGAAAAAAAGAAAAACAAATGTTTTTTTTTAAGCATCACGTAAATAGGACATACCAACTCTTCAACTATCATCCCCCCTTACCCGACCTCAATTTTTTATTTTTTTTAAGTACTTTTGCACCCTATGTTTGTAATAATTCTATAAATGCAGACCACGTCAGGTGGAAGTGATCTGGTTTACCTGCTAGGAGGAGTCTTATCTCTTCAAGGTGTAGTGTTTCAAACATATTTGAAATCCACATATTTATAGTTGGTATTGGAGCCTTCTTCCAAAATTTTAGAATTAGCTTTTTTCCAGTTATTAACCCATAATCCATTAATTTCTTTTGAAACACATTTAGTTCTGGATCATCTTCCGTTATTCCGAAGATAATCCATTCTGCTTTGGGTATCAGTCTTGTTTTAAATAACTTTGTAAAGATTTCAAAAATTTCATTCCAAAATTTTTGAATTTTTGTACAGAAGACAAATGAGTGCGCTATAGTTGCTTCTTGGGATTGACATTTATCACAAATAGATGATACGTTTGGGAAAATTTTATGAATTTTAGTTTTCGAATAATATAATCTATGTAAAATTTTAAATTGTATTAAAGTGTGTCTTACATTAATCGAGCATTTATGTACTTTTAATAAGTATTCATTCCAACTTTCCTTTGAAATTTTAATAGCTAACTCTTTTTTTAGATTAAATCAGATAGAGGGGAAGTATTAACACTAGCGGAATCAACGATCATATTAATACTTAAAAAAGATAAAAATATAGAAGAACCAGGATCATATAGAGCTATTGCTTTGTTAAATACGGATCAGAAAATAATAGCAAAAACATTAGCCAATAGATTAAGCAAGTATGTTAGTAGACTAATACATGAGGATCAAACAGGATTTATACCTAAGAGACACTCATTTAATAATTTGAGACGTTTGCTTAACATAATGCATTCACATAAATCTGATGACCAAGAGTTAGCTATCATCTCACTGGACGCAGAAAAAGCGTTTGATCAAGTAGAATGGGACTATATGATCAAAGTATTGCAAAAATTCCAATTGGGAGAAAACTTTATTGCATGGATAAAACTACTATATAACAAACCTACGGCTAGAATACTAACTAATAATATATTATCTTCAAAATTCGAATTATCTAGGGGCAACAGACAAGGATGTTCACTATCACCGCTGTTATTTGCTTTGGTAATTGAACCCCTTGCTGAAAAAATAAGAACACACTCGAATATTCACGGTTATAACACAAAATATTCAAACAACAAACTATCCCTATATGCTGATGATGTACTACTGTACATCACAAAACCACAAATTAGTATACCAAATATATTAAACTTAATTGAGGACTTTGGATCCTTTTCAGGATATAGAATAAATTGGAACAAAAGTGAAATTATGTCGATTAAACCAAAAGACTCAACACATCTCAGGAAATTCCCTTTTAAAATAGCTATGGAAAAATTCAAATATTTAGGAATTGAGATTACTAGAAATTACCATGATATGTTTAAAGCTAATTATAATCCCCTACTTAAGAAATTAAATAATCTGATTAAATTTTGGAAAACACTTCCGATGTCCTTAATAGGTAGGATAAATGCTATAAAAATGATTTTCTTACCACAAATCCTTTACCTATTTCAATCAATACCTATATATCTCCCAAAAAAGTTTTTCAAAAAACTGGACTCAGACATTACAAATTTTATATGGGATTACAAATCCCACAGAATACAAAGAACACACCTTAACAAACGAAAAGAGTTGGGGGGTCTAGCGCTCCCTAACTTTATGTATTATAACTGGGCAGTAAATATTAAAAATATGATTCACCTGCTGGACAATTCTGCCCAGCAGGTGGACTGGATTATAATGGAAAAAGGGGATTGCTCCCCGAATAATATAGGAGCGATTATTCTCTCTCCAATAAATTTGAATAATAAAAATTATAATAAAAATCCAATTATATATAGCACTATTAGAACATGGAAGCAAATAAAACAGAATCTAAAATTAAGAAACCTATCTCTCTTAATACCAATAGTCAATAACCCATCGTTTAAACCTTCAATCATAGATAAAGCATTTATACAATGGGAAAGAATGGGAATTAAAACGCTCGAAGATCTGTATGAATTAGAAAAATTACTATCATTCCAACAACTACAACTGAAATATAATTTGAAAAATAATCAATATTTTAAATATCTACAAATCTGTGACTATTTGAAAACACACACAAAAGATTATTATAATATGCCTTCCGACTTACTAGATGAAGCAATGAAGACAAAGGCGGAATCAGTTAATTTAATATCATACTTATATAATATCATCTTAAATATAGAAATACCCACAACAGATGGAATTAGAAGAGATTGGGAACAAGATCTAGGTATAAAAATTTCAAAAGAGAGTTGGGATAATCATTTATTACAGGTGCATAAATGCTCGATCAACGTACGACATACGCTTATCCAATTTAAAACATTACATAGATTATATTATTCAAAAACCAAACTAAATAAAATCTTTCCTAACGTCTCACCAATCTGTGATAAATGTATATGTCAAGAAGCTACCATAGCACATTCTTTTGTTTTTTGTACAAAAATCCAAAAATTCTGGTTTGAAATATTTGATATTTTTTCAAAATTAATCAAAATAAAACTGGTACCAAAACCAGAATGGATTATTTTTGGAATATCGGAAGGTATTCCTGAATTAAACGTGTATCAGAAGAATTTACTCAATTATGGGCTAATAATGGGAAAAAAGCTTATACTTAAATTCTGGAAAAATGCGCCCACACCAACAATAAAAATGTGGACATCAAATATGTTGGAAACATTACATCTGGAAGAGATGAGATTCCTCCTAGTAGGCAAAGTAGATCAATTTCAAAAGACGTGGTCTACGTTTTTGGACCTATTACAAGCATGAGGTGCAATAGTAATTTAGAAAAACAAATAAATAAATAAAAGGTATCTGGACCTGGTAATGGGAGGTAAAATAAAAACAGACTTGGTTGGTAGTTCCTTCTCTATGAAGTATGGTATAAGAGTTATAATAGAGCGATTGTTCCTTCTTTCTTTCTCTTTTTTTTTCTAGGGTCTATTTTCTAACTTTACTTCCTTCTCTAACTTCTTTTCTAAGGGGCTTTCTTTTCCCAACACTCTTTTGCACTTCACAACCTTTGTGCACTTTCTTCACTTTTCTTACTTCCCTTTTTTTCTTTTTCTTTCTTAAAGTTTAAAAAAGTGAAGCGGTACAAAAAATGTATTAATATATACGTGTTGTACATTACTGTAATCTACCGTACTTCTAAAAAATAAAAAAATATAGCTAACTCTTGTTCCCAGTCTCTTCTGATACCCTCCGTAGATGGTATTTGTACATTTAAGATAATATTGTACAAATATGATATTAAGTTTGCTGATTCCACTTTTATCTGCATTGCCTCGTCCAGTACATCTGCTGGGTTATTATGATGATCTTTTATATATTTTTTCAAATAGTCGCATATTTGAAAGTATTTAAAATATTGATTATTTCCGAGTTTATATTTTATTTGTAATTGTTGAAATGAAAGTAATTTTCCAGTTTCATACAAGTCACCAAGCGTTTTAATTCCTAGTCTATCCCATTGTGTATAAGCTTTATCTATAATAGAAGGACTAAACGAAGGGTTATTGACTATAGGTAATAAAAGTGATAAGTTTCTTAATTTTAAATTTTGTTTTATTTGTTTCCAAATACGGATTACTTGGAAGTTAGATAAATCAATATTCATACCAAGCTGCCCAAGCGAAATCTGAGCTGCTGTTATACCACTGGATGGGCTTGGGTGGTTGGACGGGTTTGTTCCATTCCTAGTGCATCCTATGAGGATGATAAACTGCTGACGCCTGGGTCTGGGGCTGGTTGTTTAACGTTATTTCACCCCCCCCCCCCCAGCTTCATCTATCAGGGTCGCCCCACCCCTTGTCCAGCTATAGGGGCTGGAGCAGCGGCATCAGCCTCCAGAAACACCGGCACGTTGCAGGGCGAGCACTGAGTGTCCAGTCCGTCAGCTGGACCAGTGCCGAGGTGAGAGCGACTGCCGCGGAGGACAAGGTTACCACGGGGCATCCACAAGGTGGTGTCCGGCAAAGCCATCCTACTTTGCTGAGAGTCGGGGAGATTTGAAGAGCCACCCGGTCTCGGGTACCGGCATCTGACAATCTGAAAGCACCAATCAATGGCATTTTTCCCGCAGAGTGTGACCGATCTGATTACGATCCGGATCGAAGCATTTTTAATATGAACTCCACATCCTGGCTGTCCCTGCCTTTGATCGTGTTGTGGGTCGCACCTCGAGTCCACTCGACATGGTGGTAAGTCACTTAGTCGGGCGGGCAGTGGTTCAGCAGCAGCAAGCGTGTAGGAAAGAACAGCGGATGCTGGTTTAAATCGTGCTGGAGTAACTCAGCGGGACAGGCAGCATCTCTGGAGAGAAGGGATGGGTGAAGAGAAGGGGCTCGACCCGAAACATCACCCATTCCTTCTCGCCAGAGATGCTGCCTGTCCCGCTGAGTTACTCCAGGATTTTGTGTCTATCTTCGGGTTAAACCAGCATCTGCAGTTCCTTCTTACACAACTTTCCCCAGTCCCCCCCGGCTGCATCTAAACTTTGGCAGGGCGCTGACTAAAACGTAGTTTTTGCGGCACAGTATATCATAACTTGTTCTATGATCTCTGCACTCGAAGCGCTGTTTGAATGACCACATTTGTGAACTAAAAGCCCTCACATTTTCATTCATTTCCTGTCATCGAGAGAAGGGATAATTTCGCATAGAAGCCTAGAAATTACATGGTTACTAAATGAGACCGGTAACATTTTATATAGGGTAAGCGCAACAAAGCTTACACTTATTTTTATAACGGTGGTTAAACAATTATTAATTATTAATTATAGTTCAAACTGAAGAAGGGTCTCGACCCGAAACGTCACCCATTCCTTCTATCCAGAGATGCTGTCTGTCCCGCTGAGTTACCCCAGCATGTTGTGTCTATTTTCGGTGTAAAACAGCATCTGCAATTCCTTCCTACTCTATTGACGCTAGTCTGAGACTTACATTAATTAACTGCGAGGGGTTTTAGGCATCTAAAACTATACCGTGCATTTCTGGTGTCCTTGTCTAAACATGTCTTTTTATACTCTATATCTGAAGGGTCACTAGATGAAAATTCAGATGACCAGAATTTAAGATGCTGATGTGATGTGTTTTCAAGTAGGTTGGATCTTAAGTAGTAACATTTTAACTAAGAATACATCATGTACAAATGTCTATCTCTGCAGATTCATTGCCAATAATTAGATCAAAACTAAGCATCACTGTTCATTTGTAGGAAACAACAACATCTGTTTATTTTGAAGGTCTACTAGCTAACAGGGTGACTTGCCAAGGAGAGAAGATCAAATGAGGGACGTCTAAATTGAACAGCTCCATAGGTGTTGTTAATATAATGTTCTTCAAGAACCCTTCTGCCCCAGTGGTAACTAACATCCTAAAGCAGCAGAACTTAATTCTGTGTGGTCTATATGTTCCTCCACAAGAAGGGCAGCAAACCCAAATCCTTGCAGTCAGCTAGATGATGTACTCCAGAAGAGGCGTGGAACAGTGGCTACACATGGATTGCTCAATTGATCCCAAATATCATATCAGTCATTGAGTTTAATGTTCAGTAATTCATTAGATTTTATTTCAAAATCTGGATAAAAGAGGGAATAAACCGCATTTCTCAACTAAAACTGGAAATTAGTGGAGTAGCATTCCCTTCCTGGGGAGCGAATGCTTAGGATGAATAATTTTGGTCACTACAAAATGGTGTAGCTGCACAGTTGTGAGAACTTTGGGATGATTAGCTGGTTTGCCCTCATCAAGAATGACATACAAATAGCTATCCTTCAGTGTCAAGCAAGGTACTTTGCACAAGGTAGAGATGGGATGTCTTCCTGGAAGTACATACCCAACGACAAAGCTGGAGGCAGAAAGAACTGAAGATGCTGGAATCTTGAGCAAAAACAAAGTGCTGGAGGAACTCAGCGGGTCAGGCAGCTTTGCCAATTCTGAGAATAACTCCATTAATAACTAGGACTTGATGCTTTGCGAGTTGATTACCTTCCATTCATTGGAAAGTGAGGGAATGGGGACGAGGAAGGGAAAAGAGGAATGTATGGGAATGGGGTGGAAACATGGGGAAGGAGAGATACATATAAGTTTGCCATCATTGAACATTATTTGAAATATGTTGAATATGGCAGCCTCTGGTTATTTTTTTTTACCAATTCTAGCTTGTGCATGGTAGGAAGTCTGACGATGGGTCTCGACCAGAAACATCACCTATTCCTTTTCTCCAGAGATGCTGTCTGACCCGTTGAGTCATTCCAGCTTTTTGTGTCTATCTTAGGTACATGGGTGCCCTTGGAACCCGGGTGATTTGTGACAACATCCCTGGTTTGGTGAGCAGACAGCGACAACTGTGTCACAAGCACCCTGATACGATGCAGTCGATTGGAGATGGAGCCAAAGAGTGGATCGCAGAATGTCAACAGCAGTTCCGCCACCACCGCTGGAACTGTAACACGCTGGACAGAGACCACACACTCTTTGGTAGAGTCATGCTTAGAAGTAAGTGAAATACAGAATCCGCAGCTGGAATGTTTTTCTGTACTGTATCTTCTGCTTTGCTATAAGTGAATCAATTCAATTTGTGGGTCTTTGTGGGGCAACAGTTCAGAATGGAAACCAAGAGGAATAATGATGAGATGATGAGTCTGAAGAAGGATCTCGACCCAAAACATCACCCATTCCTTCTCTCCAGTGATGCTGCCTGTCCTGCTGAGTTACTCCAGCATTTTGTGTCTTTCTTAGGAATAATGATGAGTTGGCTGACCAAAGTCACTTTGTTAGCTGTGTGTCAGGATGGCTAACCTTACAACCAGGATGTCTTTACGTGTCCAAAATTCTATCACATGATGCAAAATTATTTTTTCTAGCGAGTTCAGACAGGCAATGATAAGAATGAATAAATCAACAGTATGTGTTCTGTATGGTATTGATTATAAAATGCACACATGTGTCACCAGGTGGTTTTTCTCTAAGGAGCCTGGCACTCTCATGCAGATTTGCATTAAAAAGCCATAAGATGTCAACAGACAATAGACAATAGGTGCAGGAGTAGGCCATTCGGCCCTTCGAGCCAGCACAGCCATTCAATGTGATCATGGCTGATCATCCCCAATCAGTACCCCATTCCTGCCTTCTCCCCATATCCCCTAACTCCGCTATTTTTAAGAGCTCTATCCAGCTCTCTCTTGAAAGTATCCAGAGAACCTGCTTCCACCGCCCTCTGAGGCAGAGAATTCCACAGACTCATCACTCTCTGTGAGAAAAAAGTGTTTCCTCATCTCCGTTCTAAATGGCTTACTCCTTATTCTTAAACTGTGGCCCCTGGTTCTGGACTCCCCCAACATCGGGAACATGTTTCCTGCCTCTAGCATGTCCAAACCCCCAACAATCTTATATGTTTCAATGAGATACCCTCTCATCCTTCTAACCTCCAGAGTGTACAAGCCCAGCTGCTCCATTCTCTCAGCATATGACAGTCTCGCCATCCCGGGAATTAACCTTGTAAACCTACGCTGCACTCCCTCAATAGCAAGAATGTCCTTCCCCAAATTAGGAGAACAAAACTGCATACAATACTCCAGGTGTGGTCTCACTAGGGCTCTGTACAACTGCAGAAGGGCCTCTTTGCTATTCGATTCCTCTTGTTATAAGGGCCAACATGCCATTTGCTTTCTTCACTGCCTGCATGCTTACTTTCATAGACTAATGTACAAGGACCCCCAGATCCTGTTGTACTTCCCCTTTTCCCAACTTGACGCCATTTAGATAGTAATCTGCCTTCCTGTTTTTGCTACCAAAGTGGATAACCACACATTTATCCGCATTAAACTTCATCTGCCATGCATCTGCCCACTCCCCCAACCTGTCCAAATCACCCTGCATTCTCATAGCATCCTCCTCACAGTTCACACTGCCACCCAGCTTTGTGTCATCTGCAAATTTGCTAATGTTACTTTGAATCCCTTCATCCAAATCATTGATGTATATTGTAAATAGCTGCAGTCCCAGCATCGAGCCTTGCGGTACCCCACTAGTCACTGCCTGCCATTCTGAAAGGGACCCGTTATTCCCTGCTCTTTGTTTCCTGTCTGCCAACCACTTCTCTATCCATGTCCTCCCCTTTCCAAGCACCGATATATGATTTCTTTGTGGCGTAAATGTGGTTCAAATGTCTTGGTCTTTTCTATAAACATGCATGCTTGTTATGTGGTTAGCTCCAATATTGCAACAGATTTATATCAAAGATTGTCTGATGTTTGCCCATCATGTTAAATATGTTTCTCCTCAAGTGCTGCCTAACTGGCTGAGTAATTCCACATTCTTTGCTTTAATTAATGATGTTCGACGTTTAATCAAATTAGAATCTGAGCTGCATTGCGAACATTTCAACATGCCCAGAATGAAGATGGTGAATTCTGGACATACTCGGCAGGTTAGGCAGCATCAATAAGGAGAGAGACAGGACCAACATTTCAGGTTGATAATATTTCTTCAGGCGCATCCATGGATGTTGCCTGATTTTTTGCATATTTACAGCATTTTCATGTTCATTACAGATTTCCAGAATCTTTCTGCTTTTCATAACTTTCATAACATATTGCTGAATGTGAATATTGTGACATTTCGTTAACATTTATAACATTGCAACAACAGGCTCAACTCATCCCACATCGAGCCATAGAAATAGCGGGAAAAGTCTGAAGTATGTTCAAGGAGTTGGTAGCATAAGACAACTATCTTGCCTTGGTTGGGTGGGACAACATAATCTGAAGAAAGGGGCAACATTGAGGTGTGGGGATGGAGTTAGTAGCAGCAGAGGAGGGGCAACATAGCAATGGACAGTTGGATCTGAGGTAACAAGGGCATGAAATGATCCACAGGTCACGTAGAAACCTCAGAAAATGTCACTCAAGATGTTACTTTTGATAATCAATACAAAAGATTTTAGAGATTAGAGATTCCTTTATTTGTCATTCAGACCTTTCGGTCTGAACGAAATTTCGTTGCCTGCAGTCATACATATAATAATAAATGACAAAACACACAATAAACACAAATTAAGATCCACCACAGTGAGTTCACCAGGTACCTGCTCACTGTGATGGAGGCAAAAGTCTTAAAGTCTCTGTCTCTTCCCGCTTTCTTCTCCCTCTGCGCTGAGGCGATCCAGGCTTCTGATGCTGTGGCCCCGCCGGGCGACGGTAAGCCAATCCAGCGGCCGAATCCGTGCTCCGCGACGGGCCGGCTCAAACTCCGCGGCCCGGGGTGGTCGAAGCTGCCGAAGCTGCCGCCCTCCAGTCCAGCGGACGCAGCTGTAGTTGCGGGAGCCCCAGAAAAACAGGTCACCAACCTGTGACCTGCGAGCTCCCGACGATGTCGTCCACTGGGCCCGCGGCCGAGCCTCCGGATTCAGGTCGCCACCAGTGTCCTCGGTCGCCACCGCCGGAACGCCACCGCAGCTCCGAAGCCGGCCAGCCTCGCGCTCCCGAAGATGTCGTCCACTGGGCCAGCTGCGGCCGAGCCTCCGGATTCAGGTCGCCACCAGTGTCCTCGGTCGCCACCGCCGGAACGCCACCGCCACCGCCACCGCCGGAACGCCACCGCAGCCCCGAAGTTGGCCAGCCTCGCGCTGGTAAGTCCTGACTCTGTCTCCGGAGCCTCGAGGTCGGTCGGTCGCTCGCAGTTGGAGTTGGAGGCCGGCAGCTCCGCCATTTTGGCCTCAGCGCAGACGGAGGCAGAGAAGGGGGACACGACAAGAAAAAGTCGCATTCCCCCGAAGGAAGAGACAAAAGTCATGTTTCACCCCCCCACCCCACACATACACAACCCAATAAACTAAAATTTAACTGAAACAGGACATGTCAGCAGTACATTGATCAGGATTAAGCCCCTAATACAGGGACGATACAACCCTCTCAGGACTTCTGATCCCCAAAACTACATTATATATGAAATAAGAACTTGTCAGACTGGAAGTTAGATGTAAGTCAATAAGGCAATTTAGGCGTTCAGCGAGTCAAAGCAATGAGAGGTTTGCCTTCTTACAAACCAAGACTGCTCCTGTGTAATGTACTAGAGTTTCCATCAATGCTTGGTACAGGTAATTACGTTTTTTCAGAATTGTGATTTATAGTAAATTTTGCCACTATAATTGACACTATATTGACACTATTTTGATACCATAAGGTTACTCCAGACAATGAAGATAATATATTAGTATAATATTGTTTGTATCATGTTCTGTGAGCTGACAGCTAATAAACATATTCAAATCAAAGAGCAATGTTTCTGTTTCTGTTGGAGATAAGAGTATGTTTTGTTATTGTTGTAAAAGGATGTTTATTGCAAGGATTCCAATATGGAAGCCATATTCTCCACGGTTAATGTGGACTTTGTGTGCTTTAAAAGACATGTTGACCATTTGCCCTTTGTTGTCCTGCACAGGTAGCAGAGAAGCTGCCTTTGTTTATGCCATCTCTTCTGCGGGGGTGGTGTTTGCCATAACAAGAGCCTGCAGTCAAGGAGAACTCAGCTCCTGTTCCTGCGACCCCCAAAAAAAAGGCATCTCTAAGGACCACAAGGGAACCTTCGACTGGGGAGGATGCAGTGATAACATTGACTATGGTATTAGTTTTGCTAAAGCATTTGTGGATGCTAAGGAAAAGAAAGGGAAGGATGCCAGGGCACTGATGAACCTGCACAATAATCGAGCTGGGAGAAAGGTGGGTTCATTCCTATTCTGCATTTTATTGTAAGTGTGGAATTGGCACATCTCACCTTTTAGTCAGGATTAGGGAGAACTTCTACTTCTTAAACCTGAAAAGTGAGGGAAAAAAAACACTTTTGCTTTTAATTCAGAAATATGCATTAATGGTGTTACCATGGAAGTTTATTAACATGTTGGACTGTTATGCTTTCCTTCCCTCACGTCAGACACTGAAAGTCAACGTCAAAGATGTCCAGGTACAGAGCAGCAAACGTGGGTGAAGAGTAGAACACTTCTATTTTCATGCAAAGTGCTTTGACTAAACCAGGAAAAAAAACAAAAGCTGAAATAAAAGCAGGAATGGGTGACTTTTCGGGTCTCCCTCCACTGACATCAGTCCGAAGATGGGTATCGACTCAAAACATCACCCATTCCTTCTCTCCAAGGATGCTGCTTGTCCTGTTGAGTTACTTAAGCCTTTCGTGTCTATCTTCGATTTAAACCAGCATCTGCAGTTCTTTCCTACACATAAAAGCAGGAGTGTATTCACGTTATTTCCTTTATCATGTATCTGTGCAGTGTGGACAACTTGATTGTATTGTCTGTCTTTCTACTAACTGGATATCACGCACAAAAACTTTTCACTGTACCTCGGTACACGTGACAATAAACTAAACTGAACTAAAATTACAGATCCCTTTCTTGAAACCATGTCCACTGAACTCTGCAACTAAATGAAAGAGCACTTCAGATCAACCTTGTTAGAACCCTTCTCTAAATCTCAGGTCCATCTAATCTTACTCAGGAGTGACCCTGGTTCTTTAAGGATCAGTTACTTACCTAATATTATTGACGCAGTATTGCTGAGATGTTGATGTCAAAGTGAAGTTATTGGTGTGGTACTGAAGATGTTCTATTCTTTTTCCTTTAGGCTGTAAAACGATTCCTGAAGCTTGAATGTAAGTGCCATGGTGTCAGTGGATCATGTACATTGCGAACCTGTTGGCTTGCCATGGCAGACTTCCAAAAAACTGGCAACTACCTCCGGAGAAAATACAACGGAGCTATCCAGGTGATCATGAACCAAGACGGCACTGGTTTTACAGTAGCAAATAAGAACTTTAAAAAACCAACAAAGAATGACCTGGTGTATTTTGAGAGCTCTCCAGACTACTGTGTGATAGACAGAGAAGCAGGTAATTTGTTCATCCACTATTTAAATTGTGGTTCATTGAATATGGTTACAGTTCACATTATGGTAGCAGTTCACTTACATTATGACCTAAGATTAAACTGAGCCAATGTAATTGTACTGAAATTATAAAAAAACATTTTCATATTATGGTAATTATTGTTCTTTGAAACTCTCTTCCAGAATAATTCTAAATATTTTTCATCGTAATTAATAGGTTTGCTGTCCGTATTGGGAACTGATTTGTAGTCACTTTATTTCTCTAGTTTTTTTAATCCAGTGCTTTTTTCTAGTTTTAAGTTTTTTAAAGATACAGCATGGAAACAGGTCCTTCGGCCCACTGAGTACATGTCGACCATCAGTCAGCTGTTTACACTAGTTCTGTGTTATCCCACTTTCTCATCTACTAGGGGCAATTAAGAGAGGGCAATTCACCTACAAACCCGCATGTCTTTGGCGTGGGGGGAAACCGGAGAACCTGGATGAAACCCACGCAGGGAGAACATGCAGACCCCACACAGAGTGCAGGATCAAACCCGGATCTTTAGCCCTATGAGGCAACAGCTTTGCCAGTGTCACCACTGTGCCACCCCACAGTGGAATAAAAGAATTCAGACAATTTCATTCTAATTGAGATACAAGCTGACGGCTTATTTTAGCAGTAATTCCAGTTACATTTCGGAGTGTCAAACGGGAAAAATAATGCTGTTGCGTTACAAGTATTCTGAGGTAAGATCAAGAAAGACTGCTGCATGACGTAAGTGGAGCTGCAAACTGCATCCAAAGTTTGCTGAATCTAACCAAGGTGAAGGGAAGCTGGTGGAAAGTGGCAACACGGAGAAACCATTCTGTACAAAACACCTCGCATGTACACAGCATGTATAAACTAGCAAAACATCTAAGGCAGTTCACAGGAATATTATCAAACAAAAGTTTACACCTGGTCACAAAAGTCTACACCTGGCCACTCACAAGGTGTAAGGGTAAGTGACCGAAAGCTTGGTCACAGGGACAGAGCATTTTTAGAATGTCTTGAAAGAGGAAAATAGCTGAAGAGGTTTCGGGAGCTGAGGCTGAAAACATTTACATTTGGGAATGATCAAGAGGCCAATCTTACATAGAAACATAGAAAATAGGTGCAGGAGTAGGCCATTCGGCCCTTTGAGCCTGCACTGCCATTCAATATGATCATGGCTGATCATCCAACTCAGTATCCTGTACCTGCCTTCTCTCCATACCCCCTGATCCCTTTAGCCACAAGGGCCACATCTAACTCCCTCTTAAATATAGCCAATGAACTGGCCTCAACTACCTTCTGTGGCAGAGAGTTCCAGAGATTCACCACTCTCTGTGTGAAAAATGTTTTTCTCATCTCGGTCCTAAAGGATTTCCCCTTAATCCTTAAACTGTGACCCCTTGTCCTGGACTTCCCCAACATCGGGAACAATCTTCCTGCATCTAGCCTGTCCAACCCCTTAAGAATTTTGTAAGTTTCTATAAGACCCCCCCTCAATCTTCTAAATTCTAGCGAGTACAAGCCGAGTCTATCCAGTCTTTCTTCATATGAAAGTCCTGACATCCCAGGAATCAATCTGGTGAACCTTCACTGTACTCCCACTATGGCAAGAATGTTTTTCCTCAGATTTGGAGACCAAAACGGTACGCAATACTCCAGGTGTGGTCTCACCAAGACCCTGTACAACTGCAGTAGAACCTCCCTGCTCCTATACTCAAATCCTTTTGCTATGAATGCTAACATACCATTCGCTTTCTTCACTGCCTGCTGCACCTGCATGCCTACTTTCAATGACTGGTGTACCATGACACCCAGGTCTCGTTGCATCTCCCCTTTTCCTAATCGGCCACCATTTAGATAATAGTCTACTTTCCTGTTTTTGCCACCAAAGTGGATAACCTCACATTTATCCACATTATACTGCATCTGCCATGCATTTGCCCACTCACCCAGCCTATCCAAGTCACCTTGCAGCCTCCTAGCATCCTCCTCAAAGCTAACACTGCCCCCCAGCTTCGTATGATCCGCAAACTTGGAGATGTTGCATTCAATTCCCTCGTCCAAATCATTTATTTAAAATCTTTTATTAAAATCTTTTATTTAATCATTCATCACTAATAATAATAATAATAATTCATTTTATTTACTGGCACCTTTCTAAAACCCAAGGACACCTTACAAGGCATAGAATCACAAAAATACAAAACACATAATCGGAATAAATTAAATATAAAAACACCACAGTACACAAATCAAGGACAGAATTCAATTTCAAAAGCACAAAAAGAAAATAAGAAACACAATTTGTCATACCCACTAGAAAGTGGGTATGACAAATAAGGCCGCCATTTGTTGCCATCCTTAATTGATCATGAATTAATGATTTGGAAGGTCATTGCGAACAGTAGTTAAAGGTTAGAAACATAGAAACATAGAAAATAGGTGCAGGAGGAGGCCATTCGGCCCTTCGAGCCAGCACTGCCATTCATTGTGATCATGGCTGATCGTCCCCTTTCAATAACCCGTGCCTGCCTTCTCCCCATATCCCTTGACTCCACTAGCCCCTAGAGCTCTATCTAACTCTCTCTTAAATCCATCCAGTGACTTGGCCTCCACTGCCCTCTGTGGCAGGGAATTCCATAAATTCACAAATCTCTGGGTGAAAAAGTTTTTTCTCACCTCAGTCTTAAATGACCTACCCTTTATTCTAAGAATGTGGCCCCTGGTTCTGGACTCGCCCAACACTGGGAACATTTTTCCTGCATCTAGCTTGTCCAGTCCTTTTATAATTTTATATGTTTCTATAAGATCCTTCTAAACTCCAGTGAATACAAGCCTAGTCTTTTCAATCTTTCCTCATATGACAGTCCAGCCATCCCAGGGATCAATCTCGTGAACCTACGCTGCACTGCTTCAATCACAAGGATGTCCTTCCTCCAATTAGGAGACCAAAACTGTACCCAATACTCCAGATGTGGTCTCACCAGAACCCTATACAGCTGCAGAAGAACCTCTTTACTCCTATTATGAAATCCTCTTGTTATGAAGGCCAACATTCCATTAGCTTTCTTCACTGCCTGCTGTACCTGTAAGCCAATTTTCAGTACAATGGTGGCCGATTAGGAAAAGGGGAGATGCAACGAGACCTGGGTGTCATGGTACACCAGTCATTGAAAGTAGGCATGCAGGTGCAGCAGGCAGTGAAGAAAGTGAATGGTATGTTAGCATTCATAGCAAAAGGATTTGAGTATAGGAGCAGGGAGGTTCTACTGCAGTTGTACAAGGTCTTGGTGAGACCACACCTGGAGTATTGCGTACAGTTTTGGTCTCCAAATCTGAGGAAAGACATTCTTGCCATAGAGGGAGTACAGAGAAGGTTCACCAGACTGATTCCTGGGATGTCAGGACTTTCATATGAAGAAAGACTGGATAGACTCGGCTTGTACTCGCTAGAATTTAGAAGATTGAGGGGGGATCTTATAGAAACTTACAAAATTCTTAAGGGGTTGGACAGGCTAGATGCAGGAAGATTGTTCCCGATGTTGGGGAAGTCCAGGACAAGGGGTCACAGTTTAAGGATTAAGGGGAAATCCTTTAGGACCGAGATGAGAAAAACATTTTTCACACAGAGAGTGGTGAATCTCTGGAACTCTCTGCCACAGAAGGTAGTTGAGGCCAGTTCATTGGCTATATTTAAGAGGGAGTTAGATGTGGCCCTTGTGGCTAAAGGGATCAGGGGGTATGGAGAGAAGGCAGGTACAGGATACTGAGTTGGATGATCAGCCATGATCATATTGAATGGCAGTGCAGGCTGGAAGGGCCGAATGGCCTACTCCTGCACTTATTTTCTATGTTTCTATGTTTACAAGGACGCCAAGGTCTCGCTGTACCTTCCCCTTACCTAACCTAACCCCATTGAGATAATAATCTTCCCCCTTGTTTTTGCTGCCAAAGTGGATAACCTCACATTTATCTATATTATACTGCATCTGCCACGCATGTGCCCACTCACTCAACCTGTCCAGGTCACCCTGCAACCTCCTAACATCCTCTTCACAGCTCACACTGCCACCCAGCTTTGTGTCATCTGCAAACTTGCTAGTGTTGCTCCTAATTCCCTCATCCAAATCATTAATATATATGGTAAACAGTTGTGGCCCCAACACCGAGCCTTGCGGCACTCCACTCGCCACTGCCTGCCATTCTGAAAAGGACCCGTTCACTCCTACTCTTTGCTTCCAGTCTGCCAACCAATTTTCTATCCATGTCAACACCCTACCCCCAATGCCATGTGCTCTAATTTTAGTCACAGTCTCCCGTGCGGGACCTTATCAAAGGCTTTCTGAAAGTCTAGATACACTACATCCACTGGCTCCCCTTCATCCATTTTACTTGTCACATCCTCAAAAAATTCCAGAAGATTAGTCAAGCATGATTTCCCTTTCATAAATCCATGTTGACTAGGACTAATCCTTTTACTGCTATCCAAATGCCCCATTATTACCTCTTTAATAATTGACTCCAGCATCTTTCCCACCACCGAAGTCAGGCTAACTGGTCTGTAATTCCCCGTTTTCTCTCTCGCTCCTTTCTTGAAAAGTAGGATAACATTAGCTATCCTCCAATCCACAGGAACTGATCCTGAATCTATTGAACATTGGAAAATGATCACCAATGCGTCCACTATTTCCAGAGGCACATCCCTGAGGACCCTGGGATGCAGACCATCAGGTCCAGGGGATTTATCATCCTTCAGTCCCATTAGCCTACCGAATACTATTTCTCGCCTAATGAAAATTTATTTCAGTTCCTCTACCCCTTAGATCCTCTGTCCTCCAGTACATCTGGGAGATTGTTTGTGTCTTCCTTAGTGAAGACAGATCCAAAGTACCTATTCAACTCTTCTGCCATTTCCTTGTTGCCCATAATAATTTCACCCGTGTCTGCCTTCAAGGGACCCACATTTGACTTTGCTACTCTTTTTCCCTTAACATATCTAAAGAAGCTTTTACTGTCCTTCTTTATATTCCTGGCCAGCTTCCCTTCGTACTTCATATTTTCAGCCCGTATTGCCCGTTTTGTTTCCTTCTGTTGTCCTATGAAAGTTTCCCAATCCTCTGGCTTCCGGCTACTCTTTGCTGTGTTATACATCTTTTCTTTGAGTTTTATTCTCTCCTTAACTTCTCTTGTCAGCCACGGTTGCCTCCTACTCCTCATAGAATCTTTCTTCCTTTTTGGAATGAAATGATCCTGCGTCTTCCGGATTATGCCCAGAAATTCCTGCCATTGCTGTTCCACCGTCATTCCTGCTAGGATCCCTTTCCAGTCTACATTGGCCAGCTCCCCTCTCATGCCTTCATAGTCCCCTTTGTTCAACTACATCACTGCCACTTCTGATTTAACATTCTCCTTCTCAAATTGCAGATTAAAACTAATCATATTATGATCACTACCTCCAAACGGTTCCTTTACCTCGAGTTCTCTTATCATATCTGAGAAAGTGGGGTAACATAGAACTGGTATGAATGGGTGATCGACGGTCGACGTGGACTCAGTGGGCTGAAGGGCCTGATTCCATGCTGTATCTCTAAACTAAACTAAACTAAACTGGAGCTCTGGGGTGACAATTCCTTTCCGTAAAGTAGATTAATGAACTGGATGTTAACTTGCAATAAACGGGAAGTTCATTGTTATCGCTGCTGACTTTTTCATTGCAGATCACATTTAAAATATTTAATTAATTGTATTTAAATCGCACAACTGCATTGGCGGGCTAGATCATTAGTCCAGGTTCCTGAATCACTGGGCTAGTCACATAACCAGAATGCAACTGTATCTTATCACAGCATAACTGAAGGAATAAAGATTCTCTAGCTGGTGAGACTGGGGAAACAGGAGAGATAAAACCACAGCGGCATTTGGAAAAAGCATGAAAATGCTAAAGGTTCAGCAGCACTTAGCTGGGCATCGGTAAATGGGTCAGCTTGCACAAATGAATGAATGATAAAATAGTGCAAGAATGGGAACAGGCAGCAAAGTTAGCGGTAATTTGTTATCAACAGTCAGCAGCTTAGTACAGCATTTAACAAAAGATCTATACCTCTGTATTTACTGCACAACTAACTTTCAGAATTATTCAGCAATAACTGAGCAGACAGAGATATGTTGGGAGTGGCACTGACGTATTTTTGCTCCAATAAATGTCAGTTTTGTCATTCTTAAAAGAAGAAAGCTAAGGAACCAGTGCTCATGATGCTAAAGGAAAGAATTCAACCAGGACAGGAAATGAACACTGCATGTTAAAGAAAGCATGTTATAGATGCATTATACAACTCACATCATAGCCTTTTTGACATCCTTGTGCCTGGTTTCATAAAAGCGTTAACTTCCATAATATTATGTCTTATTAAGAGATTTCTGAGCATTTAAGTTCAACAGGGAAGAGTTAAATCAAAATTGATTGTGGAATGACAGTCCCACAATTTAGTTTATGTTCATGTTTAGAAGTACCTGGAAACAGGCCCTTCGGCCCATTGCTCAAAAATAAAATGATTTTATATAATATTTGCCATGATAATAGTTTAGATTCAATAATTGCATAGTGTACTCATATTAAAGTGGATATCCCATTAATGAACTTAATCGTTTGGGCATCCTGGACAGGGATTGAACTTGGTGAGATGCAATAGCAGGGTTTCCATGATGAAATATATTATGTGTGGGATTTTCCTGGTAAATGGGTAAATGCCAACAGTTCTAAAGAGCACGGTTGACATTTACCCAGTTAAATGGAAGCAAATCCAGGAGTAGTGAGGCAGCAATTTCACACCCTGCTGGCCTGCACCTTTTCAGCACCAGGTCAGTGGGTCTGTACTGCCACTCAGTAGACAAAATGTGGAGGAAGGAAGTTGCTGCAGATGCTGAAGATAGACACTAAAAGCTGGAGTAACTCAGTGGGTCAGTCAGCATCTCTGGAGAAAAGGAATAGGTGACATCTCGGGTTGAGACCCCTTCAGGGACCCTTACTCATCTACAGCAGTGGAGCACCATTTTAATGAGAATACTGAATTCCCAGCTACCCTGATACAGGATCCATCAGGATCCATCAGGATATTAGTGAGGATTGGAGGATAGGGAAACAAAGGGGGGAACATGTTCCTGTGTTTTTTACCACTTCAGTTTAATAGATTGGTTGTAATTATTCAAATGCTTTTTCTGGAGACAGGCATGGACTTTTAAAAACCGTGAGCAGTTTTGATTACTAGCAAAGCCGGTGAAAAGCCTTTGTTGCCTATCAGTACATTGAGGGGGATCTCCAGAGCAGGACTTCTTCAGGATGCCACTGGATGCCCTGCTACTGCTACACTCTGTCTCCAGATTCCAGGATGCACTGGGTCAGGGGAATAGGCCCTCTTCAATCCTGATCCATATGAGCTTGGTGTGGCCGTGGATGGTAGTTGTCAAGTCAAGTTTATTTGTCACATACACATACGAGATGTGCAGTGAAATGAAAAGTGGCAATGCACGCAGACTTTGTGCAAAAAACAAAAAACAAACAAACAAACTACAAACAGAATGGAAGAATAGAAGCACATGTTCTTTTACATATTAAATATTGTGGGCGGAAGGAAAAAGGGGAAAAAAAACAGGGGAAAAACAAAAAACAGCAATTTTTAAAAAACAGTAGAGTGGTACAGTAAAGTTAGTCCCTGGTGAGGTAGGAGTTTACAGTCCTAATGGCCTCTGGGAAGAAACTCCTTATCAACCTCTCTGTTCTCACAGCATGGCAACGGAGGCGTTTGCCTGACAGTAGCAGCTGGAACAGTCCGTTGCAGGGGTGGAAGGGGTCTCCCATGATCTTATTGGCTCTTGAGTTGCACCTTCTGATGTATAGTTTCTGCAGGGGGGCGAGTGTAGTTCCCATAGTGCCTTCGGCCGAACGCACTACTCTCTGCAGAGCCTTCTTATCCTGGGCAGAGCAATTCACAAACCAGATTGTAATATTTCCAGACAAGATGCTTTCCACAGCCGCTGAGTAAAAGCACTGGAGGATCTTCGGAGACACTCTGAATTTCTTCAATTGCCTGAGGTGGTAAAGGCGCTGCCTTGCCTTACTCACCAGTGCGGCAGCGTGTGATGTCCATGTTATATCCTCAGAGATGTGGACTCCCAGGTATTTAAAACAGCTCACCCTATCCACAGTATCCCCATTTATCCTCAATGGTGTGTACGTCCTCGGATGATGTGCCCTCCTAAAGTCCACGATCAGCTCCTTAGTTTTTTTGACATTCAAGAGGAGGCTGTTGTCCTGACACCAGAGTGCCAGATCAGCCACCTCCTCCCGGTAGGCCCTCTCATCGTTGTCTGAGATCAGGCCCACCACCACAGTGTCATCAGCAAACTTGATGATCGAGTTGTGGGCAGGTCTCTGCTGCTTGGGCTTGGTGTGACCATGGATGGTAGTTGTGGGCAGGTCTCATTAGTTTACTTTAATATTCTATTGCTCCAACATACTAAAAAACATATTTTGAATATTAAATATACTAGCTGCTGAGAAAAAGGAAATGAGTTTGTAACATGAATGCAGTTTTTGCCTTGAACAACTGTGGGTGGTAATCTTTTGACAGGAGGAGCAGTATTGTAGCACTAGGTTACGTCTATATAATTCTTGGCAAAGCTACAGTGTTCAATCATCTCTGCAAATTTTACAGTCCTAAAGCAAACATTGGTGTTCTCTGGAAATGTTTGCATAACATCTTGCAAATCTGTGCTTTTGTTTCACTCACACTTTTTGTTGGCACTCACTTGCGTTCTTTAAAGTCCATGTGGTCATTTATCAGAATGTATTACAATCTCCTGTCATGGGTGCCAGGACGTAACTGCAAGCTAATGATAGGCAGGAAAATCTTACTTCATTAGAAAGCGCTTTAACTTTTTTTTTCCTTTTTCTATAATGTTCTTGGTTGCCAAGGGCAATTGACTTTAAAATATACACAGTATGTTTTGCAGCACCATGGAAACGGTAACCATTCAATACTACAGATAATAATTGGTTAGAATAAAAGTATCCGGGCTTTTTAAAAAGCACATAACTTTATTCAAATATTATGTATAAGCATGGATCCAAAATTCATAACAACAAGATCATAGAAAGATTTATGACAGTCACAAAGAGTTGGCATTTATGGGTTTTAAAGGCTGTCGAGTCTATTTTTGTAACCTGTTCGTTTCATTACATACAAATAACAGTAAATGTGTTGAAAATGAAGACAGCCTGTGGACGGTTTCTACTACAACATCTGCTGATGATTTTCTTTTCCTTTCTACCTTCCATTTGACCTGACAAAACAGCAATATGTCAAGAGCAAATTTCACAGTTAGACCTGTTAGACACCAACACTCAGTGCTATAAAATGCAAAGAACTGACACTAACTGGCAACAACATATTGTGCGTATAAAACAAAAGCTTTTAACGGCAAAAGTAGGATCCATCTTGAAAATTGCAATTACAAAATAGAACATCAAAGATTCAATAGTGACACAAGGAACTGCAGATATTGGTTTACGAAAAATGATAGGAAGTGCTGGAGTAACTCAATGGGTCAAAGACCCTTTCCTAACACAGACTTTCCCTTAGTTGTTGTGAAATCTAGATGAAAATTATCGATTCAGGAATACATGGTAATTTCAGCAGGCATAGTTCACTTCGCCCAACCTCTGTATAATGACATTTATCATTAATCCAAATGATTTTTTTCCAATTAAATTTCCACATTTACCATTTTCCTTATGTCTTATCCCCTTTAGCCATTCATTTAATTATCTGTGCTGCAATCTCTAACGCAAAAATAATTTCACAACTTCACAACTGTCACTGCATTGAAATATCTCCTGCCGACTGTTGTAAAACCTTTGCATTTCATTTTAAGTCCATGCGTTCTCATTCAAATGTCCCTGAATTGCTGCAAATTGTCTGATTCCTGATTTCTGCCATCCTGCCAAAGCTTTACACTCTTTCATCATCTGGTTCCGTCATCAATCTTCTTTGGTGATACTTTGGTTGGTATTTCCCAATGATAAATTGTTAAGTGGATATATACTTGAGTTCCAACAATACTAAGCATTAAGGCCACTTTCAAATATATTTAAGGAGATACAAGGAACTGCAAATGCTGGTTTGCAAAAAAAGACACAAAGCGTTGGAGTTACTCAGCAGGTCAGGCAGCATCTCTGGAGAACATGGATAGGTGACTTTTCGGGTCGGGGCCATTCTTCAGTCAGAAGAAACGTCACCTATTCAGGTTCTCCAAAAATGCTGCCTGACCCGCTGAGAAACTCCAGCACTTTGTGTCCTTTTTGTAAACGTTGGCACCTGCAGTTCCTTGTTTCTACACCTTCCTGCGGTGCCCTGGCATGCACCCATTTCCCCCCCTCCTCACCTTTGACAGATCAAAAATCATTATAATTCTCACGTTATGATAACAAATTAACAATGACCAATTTTCTTGAAACACAAGCTTGCAATGTCTTGGCTAAGCATCAAGGCTGCAGACAGTTGAGTTCCTCCTGGCATCCTATATATTGACTGAGTATCTTATACATTGACTAAATATCCATCATTCTACATGCCAAGCACAACAGTGAAGTGACAAGTCTTATATGACATATTTACAAACTATATGTTTGAGTGATACAATTTAAGGAGAATATGATATTGTACAATTAGAAATGTCCAGATTATAAATGGTCTGTAAAATATCCTCCATACTTTCTAGTGTTGCTTTTCAATCATTGAATTTAAAAGGGGGCTGCTCGGTAAGATTAAAAATCATTATTACAGGAACAGCACCCCATACAGATTTACAGCTAAAAGATTTGGCCCATGGCCACTGCTCTGATTGATCCTTGGTGCCTGGGCTGCATTCAATTCAGCGATGACCTCACCAATAGCGAGGCCCATCATCAATCAGCAAGGCAGGCAATGCTGAAACAATCAAGGATGGTTCTTCATATCAACGCCAAGGCCAATAGCAGCAGAATATCTTCCATTGCAGCCAAAGCTGACCCTGGGAGCCATCATAGTTGACATGGATGCACACAATTGTAGCTGACTTAGGCTTCATGCTCTTGGCCTGTCCTGGCCACTCCCTCTTCTTTCCTTCTCTCTCCCACCGGGCAAAACGTATAGAAGTGTGAAAACGCACATCTCTAGATTCAAGAACAGTTTCTTCCCAGCTGTTTTCAGACAACTGAACCATCCTACCACAACTAGAGAGCAGTCCTGAACTAATATCTCCCTCATTGGAGACCCTCGGACTATCTTTGATCGGACTTTGCTTGCTTTATCATGCACTAAATGTTATTCATGTTATTCCCTTATTCAATGTGAATGGCTCGACTGTAATCATGTATTGTCTTTCCGCTGACTGGTTAGCACGCATCAAAAGCTTTTCACTGTACCTTGGTACATGGGACAATAAACTAAACTAAACTAGGAGGCAAGCATAGAATAGGATGCCCTGTCCCTATTGCATGGTAACTGCTATGTCTGTTTAGACTTTAGTCTTTAGAGATACAGAGTCTGCAGTGTCCAGCGATCATCCCCATATACTAACTTGCATACACTAGGGATAATTTTACAACTTACCAAAGCCAATTAACCTACAAACCTGTATGTCTTTGGAGTGTGGGAGGAAACCAGAGCACCTGGAGAAAACCCAAGTGGTCACAGGGAGAACGTACAAACTCTGTACAGACAGCACCCGTACAGACAGCACTCGAGCCCGGGTCTTTGGCACTGTGATAACACTCTGCCGCCCAAGGGTTGTAAAAGTTCACACTCCCTTCTCGTCCACCAGCACTCTATTGTCATTTCCATCAGTATCTTTAGGTTTAAGTTTAACTTTATTACTGTTACATGTATCAAGGTACAGTTCATGACATCCAAACAGATGGGATAAAACCAATCAAGTTAAACTCTAGTACAATAGATAGACCATTGGAGGAGATAAAGAGTGCAGAATATAGTTCTCAGAATTGTAACCGATCAGTTCCATAGACACAGTCCAATGTCCACTAGATAGAGGTGAATTGGATAGTACCCTATCTCTTGGAAAGACCATTCAGAGGCCCAATAACAGAGAGGAAGAAGCTATATAACAAGCTTAAATGGCATTAAACTGGCCATCCACTGTAGCAGTAAACTGGCCATCCACTGTAGCATTAAACTGGCCATCCACTGTAGCAGTAAATATAGGATTATTTACACCTTTCATTCCAGTTTGTGTTATTTCCCAGCAACTGCCAGAAATAAACAATATCATGAGCACTTTGAGTGAATCTCACTCTTTCATATCCAGACAGCACCCAAATCCAACAGGATATGTCACCCATAATGTCACCCATTCCTTCTCTCCAGAGATGCTGCCTGTCCTGCTGAGTTACTCCAGCATTTTGTGTCTATCTTCGGTTTAATCCATCATCTGCAGTTTCTTCTTACACAGGATATGTGGCTTTGTTTTCTTGTTCCAAAAGATGCATATGTAAACTTTTAACAGACCCTAGAGATTACCACTATCTTTTGCATTTAATCTGTATGCCTGCTTTGCTGATTGAAGATATTTTCTACAATGTATGACTATTTAGAGCCCAGTTGCATTGTCGATGCTAGTCTTGATCATATATATCAGCTTTATTACTACTGACACTGAATGGTGTTCAGCCTGAAGGCAATAAGATTCACTGCACCTGTGCTTGCAGGATTTTTCTCACTGTTTTACGATTTGCAGACGCAATTTATTATAGCGGCAGAAATAGTGGGTCTTTTGAAGCTCTGTTAGTATTGAAACAAATCTAAAAAAAGTAATGACATGTATATTTAAACCATGCAAATTAGAAAAGATTCCAGGGTCAACTTTTGGTCAGTGCTGAGGTGACCGCTGCAGAGTGCAGCTAATCACTGGATCTTTTGTCACGATACATCATACAATAAGGATACCCCAATCAGTGCCCCCTTGTTCATGTGTGAAGCCACCACAAAATTGGTCTGTATAATTGAATGTTGCAGTACCCCTTTCTCTGAACTTTGTCTCATCTTTAATTCTCCTAATTGAGCAGCAGGTTTCATCATTCATCAGGTTTTATATATTCCTGAAAGCTTTCTGTTGAGTCTTCAATAAAAAACGCAGGGGAAAAGGGAAGACTTCTCACCGACACTCATACTTTTCATTCCTATATTTTTCAATTGATCTTTTTATATAATGAACATGACAAGAAGATCCAAAATTCACACGTGTTCATTTACTTGGGAGTCTGATATTTCCAGAGCCTGAGGGTACAAGTGGTTATTTACTGACTGATCAAAATAGTCCAGCTGTTCATTCCGCAGCACACTAATTCAACAAAATCTTACCAATCGGATACATTAGATTCCCTGACTCGTTCAAGAAAGCCCAGAACTCAGAGTCATTGAACAGTCATTACCCGACCACTGATAATACCCACCAGAGTCCAGTCCATTATATTTAACATCTTGCATTGCTTCAGTGGAAATATTTTAAGAATTTTCTAAAATAGACATTAATGACAATAATTTATCTTTAAGCTCTTGGCTTCAGGCACAAATGAATTGTGATAAAATCATTTAAAATATTTCCCCAATACACTTTCCAATGTCATTATACTACAGTGCGTTCTATCCAGTTTAAAACAAAATGTCTGTTCAATAAAAGATGTATTTACAAGCATTGGATGAAATGCAAAGCTCCATTTGTTTAGACCAACGCTTGTGGACTAATAGAGCAATACATCAAATTCAACCACAACAACACCCATAAGTACTGTATAAGGAAATATTCTGGAGATAATGGCCTCCTTAGTGGTGCCAGAGAACTTAAGGATGCATCTTGTATGACTTGAGCTCGGTTCTTAATCTTAGATGATTAAATTCAAAGAGAACCTGTCCCAGTACACCAAACTACACAACATTTGGGCGGCAATGTGGCGCAGCGGTAGAGTTTCTGCCTTACAGCTCTTACAGCGTCGCAGACACGGGTTCGATCCAGACTACGGGTGCTGTCTGTATGGAGTTTGTACGTTCTCCCCGTGACCTGCATGGGTTTTCTCCAAGAGCTTCTGTTTCCTCCCACACTCCAAAGATGTACAGGTTAGTAGGTAATTGGCTTGGTATAAATGTAAATTTTCCCTCGTGTGTGCAGGATAGTGTTAATGTGCAGGGATCGCTGGTCAGTGCAGACTCGGTGGGCCAAAGAGCCTGTTTCTGTACTGTATCTCTAAACTAAACTAAATTGAATTACCCAGACTATACATTATTAACAACACATTACATAGATAAGGGGCCTTAGCTGCCTCTTAAAGGCTACATCATTTCATCCTATCAGACACATTCCTTTTGTTCCATCCATTACCTTCCCCAACTTGCTTGCTTTCTCTCTTTCTGACGAAGGGTCCCAGAATGAAAGAATTAAATCTCTTTCCACAGACGCTACCTGAGTTTTTCCAGCATTTTCTGTGTTTATTTAAGATTTTCAGCATCTGCAGTACTTTTCATTTACATTTCTTCCTCGCTGATATCAGGCAACTGAATAACTACCACAAATCTACCACAACGTGATGCAGTCCTGAACTACTATCTGCCTCATTGATGACCCTCGGACTCTCTTTGATCGGACTTTACTGGCTTTGCACTAAACATTATTCCCTTATCATGTATCTATATACTGTAAATGGCTCCATTGTAATCATGTATCGTCTTTCTGCTGACTGGTTAGCACGCAACAAAAGCTTTTCACTGTACCTCATATTCAGTTCAATAAACTAAACTGAACTGATCATTTGCCAATTAAATTCTGACTGATTCCCCAATACTAACTAAATCAAATAATTGCTAAACAAATTGTTCAAATGTCTGCCAAATCTGATATACCAGACTGTTTATCATATCATATCATTATCATAAGGAATGTGCTGAGATACAGAATAGATGCTAAAAAGATTGAAGAAATGCCTCGACACAAAAATGTTGGCAAATAGGCATATTTACCTTACTGGCTGAAAATAAGACCAAACAGAGGAATTTAGTCAAGTTTTAATAAGGCAGTTAATATAAACAGTCCCCTTTTAGTTCCTGAACATCATGAGACAGGAAATCTGCATTACTCTTGTAAAACTTGCAAAGCTTGAAGATTAATCTTTGTTGAAAACTGTACCGAACATTGATTGTCCATTATTACCTGATAATTCATCAAGTTAATATTGACTGTGAAATGTGGACATGTTGCATTGTAAAATAGTAATACTATCAAGTCTGGTATTTACACCAGGAAATGGTTTGTTAAGGACATTATCTTGAACATGAAATACAAGCAGTGGGCATGACTGCTGCTGGGTGGCACTGTGGTGCAGCTGGTAGAGCCCTTGCCTCACAGTGCCAGAGAATTGATTCAATCCTGACCTTGGGTGCTTTCTGCATGGAGTTTGCATATTCTCCTTGTGACTGCGTGGGCTTCCTCCAGGTGCTCCGGTTTCCTCCCACGTCCCAAAGACACGAGGGTTGTACCTATAATTGTCCCCGGTAAAGATGACCCCTTGTGAGTAGGGAGTGCATGTGAATGCGATATAACATAGAACTAGAACATAGAATGCAATAGATGGACACAATAAGCTGTAGTAACTCAGCGAGACAGGCAGCATCTCTGGAGAGAAGGAATGGGAGATGTTTTGGGTCGAGACCCTTCTTCAGACAGGTAATCGATGGTTGCCATGGACTCAGTGGGCAGAAGAGTTTGTATATGTGCAGTATCTTTCACTCAATCAAGGCACAACAGTTGAATATCATTGATACTGTAAATCTAAAATAACAACAGAAAATGCTTAGCATGTCAGGCAGCATCTTTGGAGATGATATATCTGTGAATATAAGAACTATAACATTGTAATTTCAAGATAAATCTGCTGGATTTATGAGAAAAGTAGCAAATACTGAAAGTCAGTTCAAAGTCATCACCTGAAATGCTAACAAATGTGGTATGACCTATTAAATTTCCAGCATGTTTTGCTTACATTATAGAAAATGTTCATTAAATGTGTAAATATAAATATGTAAACAATTTGTGCTCGACCAGAACATGTTGGGATTTTAATCTCTGTCGTTGAGGTAATTCTAATACGCACCATCACCAGGCAAGATCCACATCTAACTTTCAGTCTTAGTTTAGTTTAGTTTAGAGATACAGTGCGGAAACAGGCCCACCGGCCCACCAACCAATGATCCCCGCACACTAACACTATCTTCCACAGACTAGGGACAATTTTTACATTCACACCAAGCCTATTAACTAAAAACCTGTACTCTTTGGAGGAAACCGAAGATCTCGGAGAAAACCCACGCAGGTCATGGGGAGAATGTACAAATTCTGTACAGGCAGCATCCGTAGTGAGGATCGAACCCGGGTCTCTGGCGCTGTAAGACAGTAGCTCTACTACTGCACCACCATGCAGCTCATCTAACCTTCTGTTGGTCTTGTATTTTCAATTTGCAGCCCACAAGCAGTTGAAATACTTTTCTGGGGAGGACTGATTATCTCAGCACCATCCGTTCATTACTGTTGAAAGCAGAGGAGAAGAAAAATATGGCATCGTTGAGATGTTTTAATGGCAAGTTAGTTCATTGCGAGCCCCTGTATGTAGGAAGGAACTGCAGATGCTGGTTTGCACTGAAGATAGACACAGATCGCTGGAGTAACTCAGCGGAACAGGCAGCATCTCTGGATAGCAATGGGTGACATTTCTGGTTGAGACTGTCTGAAGAAGGATGTCAACCTGAAATGTCACCCATTCCTTTCCACAGATGCTCAATCTGAAACGGCACTCATTCCTTCTCTCCAGAGATGCAGCCTGTCCCGCTGAGTTACTCCAGCAATTTGTGCCTATCTTTATTGTGATATTGTGAGCCCCTGTTTTATGTTCAAACAGAAGAACGATCGGAAGGGTAGGATTCCTCCCCACTGGGCCAATTACTTCATGGGAGGATGAAAAAAACGGAGCAAAAACGATATTTGTATAGTTATTCTAGAAAAACAAATCAAAGGCCAATATGATCAAATTACACATGGTGCTTCATAAATGAAGATACCATCCTAGATTATAACGCCTAGTAAATGGTCAGTGTTGATAATGGGGTACCTGTCAAATTTAACATTGTAATGTAAAATGCAGATAAATTGCCTCATTAATCATTCAGTCAAATGGAATGAACAGTGACAGTTTGACACCTTTGTGTCTTATCATACATCAGACTAATCAGATACAGGAAATTAGACTCAGAAATAGTAGAAATATAACATTTTGCATGGTTCAAATATCTCAGCATTCTTGAACCTGATACAAGTTATTCATGTGTAAGAACTTGAATAAGATTCAAGTTGAAATCAAGTTGAACTATGCACTTGAATCGAAGATTTACGAGGACGTTGCCAGGACTCGAGGGTCTGAGCTATAGGGAGAGGTTGAGTAGGCTGGGTCTCTATTCCCTGGAGCGCAGGAGGATGAGGGTTGATCTTATAGAGGTGTATAAAATCATGAGAGGAATAGATCGGGTAGATGCACAGAGTCTCTTTCCCAGAGTAGGTGAATCGAAGACCAGAGGGCATAGGTTTAAGGTGAAGGGGAAAAGATTTAATACGATTCTGAGGGGTACCCTTTTCACACAAAGGGTGGTGGGTGCATAGAACAAGCTGCCAGAGGAGGTAGTTGAGGCTGGGACTGTCCCAACGTTTAAGAAACAGTTAGACAGGTACATGGATAGGACACGTTTGGAGGGATATGGACCAAGTGCAGGCAGGTGGGACCAGTGTAGTGTAGCTGGAACACGTTGGCTGGTGTGGGCAAGATGGGCTGAAGAGCCTGTTTCCACACTGTAGGTGGGACACTCTCAAACATTGAAGGGGAATTTCTGTTTCAGCTATTAGTTACCTGTTTGCAGTGTCACCAAGCTGATGCTATTTATGCCTTGTTTGCCAGGGTCTCTGGGTACAGCAGGCAGAGTGTGCAACCGGACCTCTCGAGGGATGGACGGCTGTGAGGTGATGTGCTGCGGCCGAGGCTATGACACCTCCCGCATCATGCAGGTGACGAAGTGTGAATGTAAGTTTCACTGGTGCTGTGTCGTCCGCTGCAAGGAGTGCCACGAAATGACAGACATACACACGTGCAAAGCTCCCAAGAACGCCGAGTGGCTGGATCAGACATGAAAGATCAGAGGAAGCACGGACAGATAATACTCGCCCTCTCTTCACCTTTAACGAAACCAACCTGCCTCCATCTTTATTCTATCTGAATCTACAGGAGAGATGTCCCGATGAGTCCAGCTGTCCCGCTGAGTTACTCCAGCATTTTGTGTCTATCTACATCCTTTCTTTAACATCCTAAATTATTTTATGTGAAGACATTGTTTTCATTATACCAGGGTCCCTGTGTGGAAGTCAGTGATGCAAGACTTTTCTGAAAAGGTAGTTCAATAGCATTTGCCTTTTCCTTAACACAAATGGTGTGTAATTAACTGCATTTGTGCCCTTTGGAAATCATATGAAAATCATAGCTTAGAAGTAAGGTTGAAAGATTCAATAAGAGTCTAAAAATCTTTTGGTTTTCATTTTAATATGCTGCTTATCTCTATTTAAATTGGGGGTCATCATCCACGTGACATTGCAGTCCTTCTTCAGAAAGATCAGCATGCCTTTGTTTTCTGCCATAATTTGCTTTTCATAGACATGACCCAAAATAGGTATAATCCCCAACCAGGACTCAATGTTCTGCATCAGTTTCTGAACAAACGTCAGAACCAGGTTCCATACTGTATATAACATGTAGGGAGGAACTGCAGATGCTGGTTTAAACCGAAGATAGACGCCAAAAGATGGAGTAATTCAGCGGGTCAGGCAGCATCTCTGGAGAAAAGGAATAGGTGATGTTTCGGGTCGAGACCCTTATTCAGACTAAGAATCACATATGAAAGATATGAAAATCGTTCATTCATTTGTTCTATACGTATCTCTCTATATCACCGTCTATATCTCTCGTTTCCCATTCCCCTGACTCTCAGGCTGAAGAAGGATCTCGACCCGAAACGCCACCTATTCCTTTGCTCCGGAGATGCTGCCTGACCCGCTGAGTTACTCCAGCTTTTTTTGCCTATCTATGATACAGTGGCTTCCTTGCAAACCCGGGCCATGCAATCATTTCATTGAGATTTTCAATTGATTGATATTTAGTTAGATTCCCTTTGTCTTCAGATGCGTTCTCAGATGCATAATTAGTCACAGCTCATCTCCACAGCTCAAGCACGGACTGAGGTGGATTTCAGTCGGAGTTGTTTCTTTCAGCATGCTACAATCTTGTTGCTCACTCAACAATTGTTTCAGGTTGACCCGGTTTTTACGGTAAATTGTTGACGTCTCCCAGCGGTTCATAGGCTAAACATACCAATGGCATAGAGATCAATCTTATGATTAAAGTCAGGCCAAGGGTAGAAGCACATTCATCAACCTTAGTATTCCTGGTCTAGAGGGCGAGATAATCGTGCAATCACTAATCAGTAGCTACAGCTAAAGGTGTGCCGACCATCACATCATATGGAATCACATGAGCCTAAAGCACCTCTTCCTGCACCTCCAAGAGTTCCATTCATTGTTACAGCACACACTTGAGCAATGGCCATTATTCAGGTCTGGGGACCTAGTGTTACCAATGGAACTGAATTTTAATCTGCCCATTTCACATTTCAATATCGCAATGTTATCTCAGCACAAATATAAGCCATAAATCATAAAATTAATTTGTTTGCCAATTAAACAATCACATGTTAAGGTTTTGATTGTAAAATGTGCAGATAAAGGAAAAAAATTGAATTCCTAAAATAGCAACAACTAATGGCAATAATCTAATATTAACACGCCTCCTATTTTCAACATTGTAGAAACAGTTACTTCTATTAGTGACATATAGTCAGGATATGTGAATGTATAAAATATAAGAAAACTCAGATACCCTATGAATTTCTTACAAGATCTAAATTTAATGTGGGAAGTTATCAGTTATATGTGGATGAAGAGATATCTTTGTGAAATGTAATAACAAGAGATGTTGAGTTGATTCTCATATGTTCAAGTACAGAGGTACCAGTCATTCTGTTTGACACCAATGAAATATCTTGTTTGCAACACCAACACAGGCACATAGACTCAGACGAATAAACGAAACAAATTATGAGTAAATTATACAAAAATTAAACTTAAAATCACTAAAAGAAAGAAGACTGTGGAAAAAGCAAGACTTGGTGCAATGACATAATTAGAAAAAATAACCCATGGTAGCTCAAGAAGTCGTGCTCTGTTGCTGAGGTAGGATTAGGGTTGTGCAGCTTGTTTCAGGAACCTGATCGTTCAGTTCAGTTTTATTTGTCATATGTAGGTTAACACAGGGTCAACGGTACAATGACATGTGTTTGACAAGACAACGGGTCACCTCAGCAATGATATTACAAGGATAAAAATAAGATAAAATAAGATAAGATAAAAGTGACACTGGTAGGTAAAAGACAATAATAAATAAGATAATCAACATATATGATGTGTTTATGAGTTCAGAAGCCTGATGGCCTGATGGTAAAAACTGTTTTTAAGTCTGGTGGTGCGTGCAGCCATGCTCCTGTATCGTCTGCCACATGGTAACAAGGAGAACAGTCTGGGTGCTGGGTGGCTGTGGTCCTTGATGATGCTGTGTGCCTTCCGCAGGCACCGCTTGTGAAAAATGTCCTGAATGGTCGGGAGACAGTTGCCAGTGATGTGCTGTGCCGCCTTCACCACACTCTGTAGTGATTTGCGGCTGTGGGCAGAACAGTTCCCGTACCAGACTGTGATGCAGCCCGTCAGCAGGCTCTCGATGGTGCAACTGTAGAAGTTTGTGAGGATGCTGGCGTTCATGCCAAACTTCTCAGGAAAAAGAGCCGCTGGCTGTAGGAATGTAGCTGTTGCTGATCCTAATGGTGTGGGACTTCAGGCCTCTGGACCTTCTGCTTGGAGAGGGCATGTCCAGGATGGTAGGAATGCTTGATGGGAAGTGCATCCTTCTTGAGGTAGGGCCTCATGTAGATGCTTCTGATGGAGGGGAGGGTTGTGGCCACAATGGACAGGGCTGAGTACATCACTCTCTGCAGCCACTTGCATTCCTGTGTGTTGCAATTGCTGTACCAGGCCATGATTCAACCACCCAGGATACTTCCTAAAACATCTATGAAGGTTTGTTCGGTAATTTGGAGACATATACAACTCCACCACTGACCCACCGATGAAAAACAGGTGCATGGTCTCACAACATCCCCTTTCTAATGTCAGTGATTAAACATAGAGACACAGAAACACAGAGTCAGACACAGAGACAGACACAGGAACACAGAGACACAGAGACACAGAGTCACAGAGACACAGAGACACAGAAACACAGAAACACAGAGACACAGAGACATAGAAACACAGAGACACAGAAACACAGAGACACAGAGACACAGAGACACAGAGACATAGAAACATAGAAACACAGAGACACAGAGACACAGAGACACAGAATCAGACACAGGAACACAGAGACACAGAGTCACAGAGACACAGAGACACAGAAACACAGAGACACAGAGACACAGAGACACAGAGTCACAGAGACACAGAGACACAGAGACACAGAGACACAGAGACACAGAGACACAGAGACACAGAAACACAGAGACACAGAGACACAGAAACACAGAAACACAGAGACACAGAGACACAGAGACAGAGACACAGAGACATAGAACACAGAGACACAGAGACACAGAGACACAGAAACACAGAGTCAGACACAGAGACACAGAGACACAGAGACACAGAGACACAGAGACACAGAGACACAGAGACACAGAGACATAGAAACACAGAGACACAGAGACACAGAGACACAGGAACACAGAGACACAGAGACACAGGAACACAGAGACACAGGAACACAGAGACACAGAGACACAGAGACACAGAGACACAGAGTCAGACACAGGAACACAGAGACACAAGCACACAGAAACACAGAGACACAGAGACACAGAAACACAGAAACATAGATGCAGGAGTAGGCCATTCGGCCCTTTGAGCCATCAAACTGAAGGTCTCGACCCGAAACGTCGGCTATTCCTTCTCTCCATAGATGCTGCCTCACCTGCTGAGTTTCTCCAGCATTTTTGTCTAGCCACAGTTCAGTTTAGTTTATTGTCATGTGTACCGAGGTACAGTGAAAAGGTTTCTGTTACGTGCTAACCAGTCAGCAGAAAGACAATACATGATTACAATCAATCCATTTACAGTATAGATACATGATTAGGGAACAACGTTTAGTGCAAGGTAAAGCCAGCAATGTCCGGTCAAGGATTGTCCGATGGACATTAAAGAGGTAGATAGTAGTTCAGCACTGCTCTCTGGTCGTGGTATGATGATTCAGTTGCCTGATAGACCCAAGTCTTGGAGCTTGCTGATGAATTGGGAGGGGATGATATGTTGAATGCTGAGCTGTAGTCGATGAACAGCAGTCTGAGGTATGTTCCTGTGAACCAGGTGATCCAGAGCAGATTGGCGAGCCAGTGAAATGGAATCTGCACGTTGACCTGTTATGGCAATAGGCAAGTTGACATGGATGAGGGCATTTCTGAGGCTGGGATTGATTTGTGGCACAGTCCCTTCTGCACTTTTTTAAAATGCAAAAACTAAATTAAATGGAAAAAATATGACCATATCAATTTTTATACAATTACCAGCACATGGAAAAGAGCCAGCATTGCCTATTTCTCACTAGTTGGTTCTCAGCACGACCAAATGAAACTGCTTGACTTGTTCATGTGAGATACATATACCTTTACTTTCATCAGTTTTCAGACAATGAGATTAAATGATTTTTGTTACATGTAATTATAATTTTGCTTGATTTTATCATGTCATGTTATTCTCAATTGCTGAATAAGTAAATATAACAGTTCATAAATGTATAATTTAGATTAAAAATATCCATAGCAATAAGGCACAATGATGTTAATTTTGAAATCTTTGGATTGATATTATCACGTGAAAACTTTCTAAATAATTATTGCATTGTTGCAAATGAGAACACTATATTATTGAAGAATAGTTTTGTCGATTCCTGTTTCATTTTTCTCTGGTTATATTGGCAGTCAAATTATAAACAATATTATCTTAGAACTCCCAAACTCCCCTGAATAAACTAATCATTACTAAGAAAGAGAAATTATGGTTTGATAAATCTGTGGGGATTTTAAGCTTGAAGGGTTATGATGTGCTCTGATTCTGCAGAAGTTGCGATAACATTGTACTTATTATGTTTTATGGATTTTATTATACGATGGATAAGAGGAAAATAAAATCACAACTCACAGATTTTTGAATTGTAATTAATAGACTGCAGATATTTGTTCAAATCATGGCATCACACTTCCTGGCTCGCTGCACCAAGTAATCAGCATTGATAGAGTTATACTCAGAGTCATACAGCACAGAAACAGGCCCCTCGGCCCAACTCGCCCATGCCGACAAGATGCCCTGTCTATGCTAGTCCCATCTGCCATAATTTGGCCCATTTCCATCTAAACCCTTCCTATCCATACACCTGTCCAAATGCCTTTTAAATGTTATCCAGTACCTGCCTCAACTATTTCCTCTGGCAGCTCATTCCATATACTCACCACCCTTTGAGTGAAAAGTTTGCCTATCAGGTTTCTACTAAATCTTCCCCCTCTCACCGTAAACCTATGGGTCCTAGTTCTTGATTCTTTTACCCTGAGTAAAAGATTCAGTGCATCTATGCAATTTATTCCCCTCATGATTCTATAATACATCTCCCCAAGATCATCCTCAGCCTCCTGCACTCTAAGCAGAGCCGGATTTACCATTGGGCTTCGTAGGCTGAAGCCTAGGGCCTCGAAATCTAGGGGGCCTCTGGCCAAGCCGGGTGTATAATATTTTTGACACTGTCATAGGCCTTTCTTACATATGCTGTCACAACGCATTGTAGTCGCTAAACAACCCTTCAGTCATTTTCCTTGCCCTCCATTTCAGAATAATAGTGTTTTAAATCGATAACTTGACACTAGCACTGGCAATAAATAAATAAATACACGCAGCTTCTCAGACCCTTATCTCATTGGCCACGCTCGGCTACAAATCGGTGTCATTCTGGTGGTCTCTTCCATCTTCCTCTAGTCGTGGGGGTGGGGGATTGGGAGGGGCCTCACAAGTGGAATAGCCTAGGGCCTCTCTTCACCTTAATCCGGCACTGACTCTAACGAATAAAGTCCTAGCTTGTTCAGTCTCCCCTTATAGCTCAGTCCCTCGAGTCTTGGCAACATCCTCATAAATCTTCTCTGCACTCATTCCATCAGCAGGATGACTAAAACTGAATGCAGTTCACCAGTTGCAGACCTCGCCACCATCTTGTACTGGAACATAACGTCACAACTTCTATGCTCAATTCTCTGAACGATGAAGTCCAACATGCCTTCTTCATTCATTTTATAGGCTAACCTTGTAAGATATAATTGGTATGAATTAGTCTGCAGTTGGGTCTCTGCAAGATCGCCAACCTGGACAAGTGGATAGATCAGAAGATATGACATGGTTTGCCGCTCACAGTCTCACAGTCACATTTCAGCACAAAGGCTCTTGGCTGGCAGACTTGGTGATGATTTAGGACCTGCACAAAGTCCATTTCTACTGTGCCCCACCATACGGCGTCGTCACCTTATTGTCCACATGGTACCATTATCAAAGTCTGTAGGTTGCTCTTAGAGCGACTCCCTCTGTGTGGTCACAAGAGTAGCAGCATGTCTTGAGGGAGATTTCAGGCACCTGGTTGTGTGGAGGAGGTCTGGCATCCTTTACATGCCAATTTATTGCTCCTTGGCTGGTCTCTGCTCTCTCTATGTCTGCACCATTCCAGTGCAGGTTTTCCAGCCTTTGACATCATAAACAGTTCTAAAAATCTTGACCCCTGTCCTTCAACCTTGCAAATTATTGCCTATTCTACAAAGTCTAAAAAGTCTTTAAAGTCATGATCTTTTTTTCCACCTGCCCAGCATGAAGGGTCTCGACCCGAAACATCACCCATTCCTTCTCTCCAGAGATGCTGCCTGTCCCGCAGAGTTACTCCAGCTTTTTGTGTCTATCTTCAGTTTAAACCAGCATCTGCAGTTCCTTCCTGCCCAATATTCCTCTAAAATGGGTGACATTGCCCCAGAGGCATAGGCATTAATTCCTTATTGAGACACAATGAACTGCAGATGCTGGAATCTTGCGTAGAACACAGAGTGCTGGAGTAACTCAGCTGGTCAGGCAACATCTCTGGAGAACATGGGTAGGCCACATTTCGAGTCGATACCCTTCAGACTGGACCTTGAAAACCATCATGAATTTCAAGGTTTTAGTTTCTATAAGATCCCCCCTCAGTCTTCTGAATTCCAACGTGTACAAGCCGAGTCTATCCAGTCTTTCCTCATATGAAAGTCCTGCCATCCCAGGAATCAGTCTGGTGAACCTTCTCTGTACTCCCTCTATGGCAAGAATGTCTTTCCTCAGATTAGGAGACCAAAACTGTACGCAATACTCCAGGTGTGGTCTCACCAAGACCCTGTACAACTGCAGTAGAACCTCCCTGCTCTTATACTCAAATCCTTTTGCTATGAATGCTAACATACCATTTGCTTTCTTCACTGTGTCACTTAGATTAACATATATCTGAATATTGATTCTTTATTCATAATCTCGTTCTAGTTTCCTGAGTTGAGTGTAGGAGATTGCTTTGTGCCTTTTGTACTGTGGCGAGCTACCCACTGTGAAGGAAGCCTACTTTACTTAAAGCTATTTATATCATCATTAAAATATGCATAAATTGGCATGTCAATCTTGAGAAAAATTACCTGTTTGGTAATCTTTGCCCTAAATTGGACCCTATATCTAATTGATTATAACAACACTTGCCTCTGGACCATGCAGTGCGGTCACGGTGGCGCAGCGGTAGAATTGTTGCCTTACATCTCTTACAGCGCCAGCGACCCGGATTCAATCCCGACTACGGGTGCTGTCTGTACAGAGTTTGGACGTTCTCCCCGTGACCGCGTGGGTTTCTTCCGAGTTCTTCGGTTTCCTCCCACACTCCAAAGACGTACAGCTTTGTAGGTTAATTGGCTTGGTATAAATGTAAATAGTCCATCGTGGGTGTAGGATGATGTCAATGTGCGGGGATCGCTGGTCGGTGCGGACTCGGTGGGCCGAAGACAGGTCGAAATTTGCTAATGTTACTTTTAGACAATAGACAATAGGTGCAGGAGTAGGCCATTCGGCCCTTCGAGCCAGCACCGCCATTCAATGTGATCATGGCTGATCATCCCCAATCAGTACCCCGTTTCTGCTTAATTACCAGATTAAACTTTGTATGTAATTGCTGTGTCCCCGGGAGCCACGCGGGCCCGATCCACTCGCCCCACAGGCCTCCCAGGGGTCTGCGGAGAAGCCGGGCGGCGAGGCCTGTCTGGGCCAAAGGAGCCTCAGTGGTGGCGGCGATGGGATCCTCAGCAGTGGCGGTGATGGGAGCCTCGGCGACGGCAGTGGGAGCCTCAGCAGCAACGTGGGCCTCGGTGGCAGCGGGAGCCTCGGTGGCGGTGGGGCCTCGCAGTCGATGAGCGTGAGGGGGAGACGACGACAATGGCGACCCGGCATGGGGGGACCGGCGTGGGAGACGGTGGGAGAACAAAGGGGGACTCGGTGTGGGGGGGGGGGGGGGGCACTCTAGTTTAGAATCCTCTGCTCAGGGGATAAGCCTGTGTTTTTCTGTTTGTGCATTTGTTCCGGTGAAGGCGCACGGCAACCAGACAACAGTCGCTTGTCTTTTTCTTTTTGTTTTTCACTTTTAATTTCAAGTTTTTGTGTACCTTGTGTGTTGTGACTGCCGGCAGAACAATTTCCCTCCGGGGATGAATACAATTTTATCGTATCGTACAATTTCCCAAATTGAAGAATGCTCCGCAAAGCCTTTTGGTCGCCAGTGTGATTTGGTCAGCTGCTACACAGCTGCAGATGGGCACTTGCACCTTCCATTTGTTCTAGTGCCATGGGATAATAGGGGGGAAGCCCTATCTGTCAATGTGGAGTTGTATTCATTCTTAGTAGGTGGCTTTACAGAGAGAAACAATTAAGACCACGTGGAAGGTGAGGGTCAGTGAAGGGCAGCCCTCAAAGACACATCTTGTCAGGTCAGTGAGCCCCATATTGGTGGTCCTGAAAATCAAAAGTTAACTCTTTACAGCCGCCAAATACAAGGCATTTAGAGTAAGATTAATCTCCCATATTTTAATATTTTGTTATCTTCAAACTTAAACAAAATTTAGTCATGTAAATATCAATATTGTATAAGAAATTGTAGAATCCAATATAATTCATCTACAAAACGTCAGATTATGAAGCTCTTGTGTTTAGCTACTTCTTCCGCTCATTATTTTTATTTCGCAACACACTCAGCCTAAACTTTATACAACACTTTCTTCATTAAGTAGTCTGGATCAGGTTATTCCTCATTAAAGCTTGTAGTTTTATATTCATTTCGCACTTTATAAATATAAAATAATTTCTATGTGAAGTCAAAGATAGAAAATTGGTATCTTCAACTCAAACATGCACATTTAGTTTTGTTTAGTTTAGAGATACAGCATTGGAACAGGCCCTTCGACCCACCGAGTCCGTGCCGAACATTGATCACCTGCTCAAACTAGTTGTGTTACCTCACTTTCCCATCCACTCCCTACTCACTATCAGCAGTGATTGAAGTGTTGTTATCAAGCTGTTAAGGCACTTTCTCAAACGTTAGAGCTAGACTAGATAATTCATGTGTGGAGATGATTTTGATGGTCTACACATAATACAAGAATATCCACATAATAAACCTTAGGCTGATCTAAATTTCAAACTCAAAAGTAAATTGGAGTTCACAAAGTTATCTGAGAAACTTTTCATTGCATAGGTAATATTGAGTAGGTAAGTCGTATCAACTCGACACCAGAATAGTGGATCGAGTTTAATATTCCTTAACCAATCTTCCTGGTTAATAAGTCTCACAAAGTCTATCCATTCATTGCAAGTCAAACATGGAAAATCTGATGAATTGCAGTTTATCCATTCTCCATGAACTTGGTGTGATCGACATTGACAAGATTAGCATTTATTGTCATCACTAAGCAGCCATTTTAATACGGTGAACCCTCGTTTTAACGGAACTCCAAATGGATTTTGGTTATAGTGGACGCCAAAGATACTTTGGTGGACGCACCTAGTGACGCTGTTGATGCCGCCACCTACTCGTGCTGCCTCGCCTGCCACGTGCAACCTGGGCTGCCTCCCTCCCTGGCTGCTTGCATTCCCGGCTGCACTACTGCCCCCCGCTCGCACCGCCCCCCAGTCGCTTGCAGCCCCAGCTTCCCCCGTGCCACCACTGCCCCCCACTCTCACCGCCTCCCCGGCCACTTGCAGCCCCCATTACACCCCTGGCTCATGCCACTTCCAGGCTGGACCTTCCACCACCATCGCCAGACCAAGCAGCTACTTTGGCCGCTTCCCCCTGCCCCCACCACCACCACCATCGCTGACCCTCACCTACACTCCGGCCACCATTGACCGCTGATCCTCACCTCTGCCACAGCTGCCAGCAGACCGGGGCCGTCAACTCACCTCAATTCCAGGCCCAGTCCCAGACCGAGAGTCTGAAGAAGGGTCTCGACCCGAAACATCATCTATCCATGTCCTCCAGAGATGCTGCCTCACTCGCTGAGTTCCTCCAGAGATGCTGCCTGACCTGCTGAGTTGCTCCAGCATTTTGAGTCCTTTGGTGAATTAAACAGCAACTGTGTTTGTTTGTCTCTACTACTTATAAAATAATACCTTACTGCTCGGTTATAGCAGACAATCGGCAATGACAGACATCATTCCATCGCCATTACAGTACTGGCAAACTCCTTTGTCCAATTCACCATTCAGTTCCCTTTTTTGAGGATGTTTTATTTATTTTTGTTTTAGTTTAGCATGGCCCTTTGGCCCATCGAGTCCACCAATCACTGTGCTATGTAATCCCACTTTCTCATCCACTTCCTACAAACTAGGGACAATTTACAGAAGTCAATTAACACACAAACTCGCTCGTCTTGGGGATGTGGGAGGAAGCCGCACCACCCAGAGGAAACCCCCGTGGTCACTGGGAGAGTGTGCAGCATTTAGCTATTTCTGCCATATCTTATCCCTTAGCACTTTGTCAACATTAGAGAAGTTAAAATTACCTTAATAATCCTTCTCCTACCTGTGATTTCCATCCATATTTGCTCCTCTAATTTCTGCCTACAATTGGGGGCCTATACACTCCTCCCAGAATCTCTTGTGATGGATTTATAGGGAATAGAGTGATATGGATCACATGCAGGCAGTGGATTAGTTAACTTGACATCATGTTCGGCACAGACACTGTGGGTCAAAGGTTCTGTCTCTCTACTGTACGGCTCAATGTTCTCAAGCACTGATCCTCCCTGATCAATATCATCGCGCCCCGTCGTCTGCTACCTCCACCTCCATCACAGGTACTAACATCTACACCATGGAACATTCAGCTGCTAATCCTGCCCATCCCATAACCCAGACTAGTTCAAATTGTCCTGGGTAGCTTTCAACAATAGTCACTACCTAGGACATTGGCCCACCTCGCCACTTCAGGCTCAAACCAGCCATCTTGTACCCAAACGGGATCCCAATGGTCATGCCTTGCCTGTACCAGTTCTTCACCCACGCATTAATTTGCCTTATCCTCCTATTCCTACCCTCACCAGCACCTGATGTAAACTAGAGATTAGAACCCACGAGGTCTTGCATTTTAGCCTTCTTTCTAACTCCTTATGTTCACTCTCCAGGTCCTCATCCTTTTTCCTACCTGTGTCATTGTGGCACAGGTCAGTTGTTGCCTTTCAGCTCCAAAGACCCGGGTTCCATCCCGACTACGGGTGCTGTCTGTGCGGAGTTTGTACGTTCTCCCCGTGACTACGTGGGTTTTCTCCAAGATCTTCAGTTTCCTCCCACACACACCAAAGACGTACAGGTTTGTAGGTTAATTGGCTTGGTAAATGTAAAAATTGTCCCTAGTGCATGTAGAATAGTGTTAATGTGCGGGGATCGCTGGTCGGTGCGGACTCGGTGAGCCAAAGGGCCCGTTTCCACGCTGTATCTAAAACCAAAAGCATTGGTATCAATATGTATTTGCTGTGTTTAAACCTTGTGTTTTAATGTGCATTTTATGTCTGCTTCTCTGAGTTGGGTCTGGTGACTTCTAACATTGTAAAATATGTGACGATGTCTTGGAATCTGATGGACATTGCTCTGTATATCTGTCAAATCCAGAAGGCGTAAAACAAGTGCAGATAACATGCATCAATTTTCATTCAACCTCTGCTGAAAATCACCAGTTTCTGGACCAAAATATTTGGTCAAATTAATTGCTAATTAAATTTATAATCACTTGTTGTCAAGTCATTATCCTGACCGGCCTCCTCTAATCCAGGCAGCATCATTCTGGGAAAGCTCTTTTGAATCCTTTCCAAAGTCTCAATGTCCTTCTTGTAATGGAGTGACCAGAAATGTACACAACACTCCAAATGGCACTAATCAAAGTTTTCTAAAGCTGCATTGTGACTTTCTGTCACATGCTCAATGCCTTGATCAACGAAGGCAACCTTCTTTACCATTCTATCTATTTATCGACTGGGCAGTGGGCAGGTGCTATAGACCTGCACGGGAAGGTAAACGCTCCCGCCCCCACGAGTCTCGGGCAGATGGGGCTCGTTAGCCTGGGAAGGCAGTCCATCTAGGAGAGGGGAAACTCTGATTTATAACCTCAACTGCCTTGTGGCCATATCCAGTCATGGAAAAGGCTCCTGGAGTAAACCTCAAGAAAATCCGGAGTCGGAGCCCCTAAGGTAGTTTGTGGTTGTCTACAACCTCGCTCTGGCAGCTCCTGCGACGGCGCTGGTGCCAAACTGTAACGGCCCTGCTGTTCCTTTGGATCGATCAGTGACGTGGAGAGGGGGGACGTGCTGCATGGGCAACAGCCTGTCCTCCAGATGACATCGCCCAGGCTTGCATCCGACCACACATCACCTGCAAACTAGGATGCATCCCCCACGGTCAGTCATGTTCGAGGGGGGCCTACTATGTACTACTACTTAATATTGCTATTTCCAGCGAGATATGGATCTTGTAGTCCTGTCAGCTCTCAATGCTTTTCAAGGTCCTGCCATTAGCTGTATATCTTCCCTACATTGGATGTTCCAAAGTGCAACATCTCACACTTGTTCAGATTAAACGCAATCTGCTGTTTCTCTGCACATATTTGTAATTTGGGAACACTCTGCCACATCCTTTGATAGCCTTTTTCACCGCAGATTGAAGTTTAAGGTGGAGGGAAAAAGATTTAATAGAAATTTAAGGGGTAGCTTTTTCACACAAAGGGAACAAGCTGCCAGATGTAGTTGAGGCAGGGACTATCGCAACATTTAAGTAACAGTTAGACAGGTACATGGATAGGACAGGTTTGGAGGGATAGGACACAAATGCAGGCATCTAGGACTAGTGTAGCTGGGACATGTTGGTCGGTGTGGGCAAGTTGAGCCGAAGGACCTGTTTCCACGCTGTGTGACTCTAAATTGCTGCATCTTCTGTACAGTTATTCCCATCTCCCAGCTCTTGGTTCACAGTCATCTATGCCTCAGCCATTCAAGTGTTCATCTCAACACTCGTTAGATGCTGTCAGCTCCCCAGCCACAACCACTCTCTGGGTAAAGGTCCCCCTATCACCCCTTCAAATCTCTCCTCCCTTACCCTGTGTTTATGCTCTATTTAACTGCTTCTGATATGGGGAAGGTCTCCTCCAGTCTAGTCTATTTGTACCTCTCATAACTTTGCCAGGTCCTTCTTTATGTTAATAAAATTCACCTCCCCACTATTAAAGAACTTTATTACTGGAACATTCCAGCGTTTTCCATACCCACTTTCAAATATACGGAGTCATAGTGGGTCGCTGCCTCATAAATGCTCGCCCACGGGCACTCCCTCCATTTGACCATTACATTTTCCAAGATAAGGTCAGTAATGCTCCTTCTCTTGTTGGTCCATCTATCTACAGTGACAAAATGTTCTCCTGGCCACACTTAAAATTCTGTCTCCTCTGAGTCTTTGACACAAAGGCAATCCCAGTTAATATTTGGGAAAACAAAATCCCCCAGAAAAATGTGAGTTTTTATTGTATCTCTCCAACATCTTCCTACATATCTGTTCCTATCTCCTGTAGACTGTTGGGAGGTCTGTAGAACACGCCGGGAAAATGATGATCCCCTGCCTTGATTCTAATCTCGACCCATATGGCCTCATTTGATATCTTCGCTCAATAATTAGTTTAGAGACACAGCATAGAATCAGGTTCTTTGACCCACTATGTCCACACCGACCATCGATCACCCATTCACACCAGTTTTGTTTAACCCACTTTCACATCAACCAGGGACAGTTCAGAGACCAATCATCCAACAAACCGGCACGTCTTTAGGATGTGGGCAAAACCGGAGCAGCCAGAGGAAGCATATGCAGACGCAGGGAGAACATGCAAACTCCACACAGACAGCATCCCAGGTCAGGATTGAACCTGGGTCTCTACCAACTTCGCCACCCTCTGCCTAACAGCGCAATCCTTGACTACCAATACCATAGCTTCTCCTCTTTTACTACCCCATCTGAAAATCTTATAGCCCAGGATACTGATCTGCCTGTCGTTCAACCAATATCTTCAATCCATGTTAATTTGCATTCACCTACTTTAATAGATCTCCCTTTAAGTCCACAGGGAGCCAGAGACCGCTCGGTCCACAGCTCCAGTAATTTATTCAGCACCAGTGCTCTGCTCATTGTAATTCCCCTTGGCTTACAATTCCTGATTTACAGATTTCTTTGATATTGTTTGTTTCCTCTAGTGTGAAGATTGAGTTAAAATATCTACTTAATTCATTCTTACTTTCTAATTGTAATCACCAAGTCTAATTTCTGAAAGGATCAATGCTCATTTTCTTACCCCTCTCCATCTTTGTAAATACCTGGAGAAACTCTTACTGTCAGTTTTCACATTTGTAGCCACAATGAAGCTTGCACTTGACGTGAAAACTTGGTACGTTCAAAACGTATACTCACCCGCTCCTTCCATCCCTCCCATCGATCCCCAACCACTCACTCGCTCTCACACATAGGCACACACTCACAAACAAGATCTCTCCAGAGATGCTGCCTGTCCCGCTGAGTTACTCCAGCATTTTGTGTCTATCTTCACACACAAGATCAGTTGTGTAAAGTGATGAAGCCAGGGAGTGGATGTGTTTCCATGTGGTAAGAGGTGATATATTGATTATGGTAAGGTAGAAAATACAACAGAATGCGACACAGATTCTGCATAATAGAACCTTGAAGAAATGTGCCCTTGTTTTACACAAAAGTTAAACTTTATTTTTGTGTTTTTTTATTTTTGTAGAATTTTGCTAATGGCAAAATAATAAAATAGAACAACAACAACTTTGTTTGGTACAACATAAAACATGTCCACGTTAGAACAAAACATAACATATAGAGTCTTGAACTCAGATTTTCATCCACATTTTCATGCTGCCTTGCACTGCAAGATATGAGCTTGGCACAGGTGTCATGGTAATGTCCATCTAAAGTCCTTTTCTCTTAGATCCGTGTCAATTGATGCCACAGACTGGATGGTAAGATGCTTTCAACCTTTTCCATTACAAAGTTTAATGGAGCAAACAGCGTACTGAGGAACTGCAGAGATAAATAAAGGACAATACTGTTTCAGGCAGAGTCATGAACAGGAGTCAAACATTCAAAACAGAAAGAAAACGAGAGATGTGGATTCAAATGAATATTTCAGCAATTAGTTAAATTCAAGTAATTACAGATCACTTCAGTAAATGTAAGAATAATAGACCTCCGTAAAAATAAATAAATCTTGCAATAGTTGCACCTCTGTTTCATTCTGCAGAAAGCAACACAATGGGTCAAGGTCCTAATCAATGATTTGGATGAAGGGATTCAAAGTAACATTAGCACATTTGCAGATGACACAAAGCTGGGTGGCAGTGTGAACTGTGAGGATGATGCTATGAGAATGCAGGATGACTTGGACAGGTTGGGGGAGTGGGCAGATGCATGGCAGATGAAGTTTAATGTGGATAAATGTGAGGTTATCCACTTTGGTAGCAAAAACAGGAAGGCAGATTACTATTTAAATGGCATCAAATTGGGAAAAGGGGAAGTACAACGGGATCAGTGGGTCTTTGTTCATCAGTCTATGAAAGTAAACATGCAGGTACAGCAGCCAGTGACGAAAGCGAATGGCATGTTGGCCTTTATAACAAGAGGAGTCGAGTATAGGAGCAAATAGGTCCTTCTGCAGTTGTACAGGGCCCTAGTGAGACCACACCTGGAGTATTGTGTGCAGTTTTGGTCCCCTAATTTGAGGAAGGACATTCTTGCTATTGAGTGAGTGCAGAGTAGGTTTACAAGGTTAATTCCCGGGATGGCGGGACTGTCATATGCTGAGAGAATGGAGCAGCTGGGCTTGTACACTCTGGAGTTTAGAAGGATGAGAGGATATCTTATTGAAACATATAAGATTGTTAAGGGTTTGGACACGCTAGAGGCAGGAAACATGTTCCCGATGTTAGGGGAGTCCAGAACCAGGGGCCACAGTTTAGGAATAAGGGGTAAGCCATTTAGAACGGTGACGAGGAAACACTTTTTCTCACAGAGAGTTGTGAGTCTGTGGAATTCTCTGCCTCAGAGGGCGGTGGAGGCCGGTTCTCTGGATACTTTCAAGAGAGAGCTAGCTAGGGCTCTTAAAGATGGCGGAGTCAGGGGATATGGGGAGAAGGCAGGAACGGGGTACTGATTGGGGATGATCAGCCATGATCACAATGAATGGCGGTGCTAGCTCGAAGGGCCGTATGGCCTACTCCTGCACCTATTGTCTATTGTCTAATATTTAATGGTGATTTTTCCTGAATGTTGTACTAACTGTTCGGTACAGTATGTGCAATCATATCATGGATAAGATGGCACAAATAGGAGTCTCCTGGTCTCAATAAAGCCTCCCTTAAACACTAATTTTCCTTTGAAATGTCAATGCTCTTATCTACTAATCTAATGGAGATTTCATTTCAATTATTTCATCAGCTGAGGAAAGATACGACATTAAAAAAAATGATAACGTGTATTAATAATGCATTTTCCATCATTTTCCATGTAAAAAACATCTAACATCATTTGAGGAAATACTTTGCTAATTGTTCAAGCAGACCAAGGGACAATATTAGGTTCCTAATTCTACAACAGATTAGTTTGCAGTCAGTTAGTCAGTAACTCTACATAAATTACCGTGTTGTTAATATTGGGTTTGTGCGTTAATACTGTTAAATCCAATTATTAAGCGAGAATTTAATATATCAATTGTACCTGAATGGATGTGAAATCATCTGTGCTTTTACACTTTGCAACAGGATCTACTTCTGGGAGAAGTAAACAACACAATCACACCAATGGGCTGAAGACAGACACAAAGTGCTGGAGTATCTCAGCGGGACAGGCAGCATCTCTGGAGAGAAGGAATGGGTGACGTTTCAGATTGAGTTCCACCTTCAGACCCGAAACATCACCCATTCCTTCTCTCCAGAGCTTCTGCCTGTCCCGCTGAGTTACTCCAGCATTGTGCGTCTATCTTCGGTGTAAACCAGCATCTGCGGTTTCTTCCTCAATTCCACAAGATCAAGAATACCACTATTGATTTAAAGATGGAGGACCACATCCAGTTAACCCAAGCACCCATAGGCATGTCAACCAGAAGCTACCAAGCTGGAAATTATTTCATTCCGCACGGCACTTTATTAGCACTTTCGAACTCGTTTTTCTTCAAGACAGCAAGGGATTGGAACACCCTACCAGCCAGCATCAGAGATCTCCAAAACAATAACACATACAAAGACGCAACTCCAAAAGCATCTCCATCTCGACTAGCACGAGCACCACCATCATAGTGCTGAGTGATGCTCGACTTAGAGCTTTTCAGCGTATTACATCCAGATACAGATCCTACACACCCACGAGCCAGTTATGATGAATGCTACCTCCCTGAGGTTACTATCTAAAATCAAGTCAGTATTCTCCTTAAAGTCCCTCGAATGAACATATTCCCTGGGCAGCACAACTGAAAAGGCCATTTGGCTTGTTTTGTGTGTCATTAATGATGGCATGTGTCTTTAAATTTTAGACTGCCCGTTATATTGTCGGTGGGATTTATGACGTATTTTAGGGCGTGTTTGGAGTTAAGTTTCTTGCGCAGAAGCTTAGTTTTGAGTTTAGTTTTAGACGAGCATGGGGAAGGCATTCCCTTTGACCATGTGAAGCGTAACGGAGACCCGAGGAGTTTTCTAACCTTTAAAGCGATAAGCTGGAGTTCAATGAAGATTATAGTGTACGAGTCAGAAGAAGTTTGGATGTACCTTATTGTTTTTCATCAACAATAAAGAATTTATTAATCAAAAGACCGTGTTATGAAGATTTATCTGTGAAGAAGCTCTGAAGGTCCCCGACGGAGAGCTCACAAGCGTAGAACGACATTCCCCTTAACCATGTAGTATCTCTGGAGAGAAGGAATGGGTGACGTTTCTGGTCGAGACCCTTCTTCAGTAAGAAACCTGAATGTATTTAGACCAACAATGACTTCTTCGCACAATATAGCCGCTGCAAAGTCCTATATCTTTCAGACACAATGATGTAAGATTAGCATTCAGAGAATTGCAGAACCTCATTTGATGTTTTAACAAGTTTGGACATTCCTCGGCTCATTTTCACTGTAAATATGGGACCTAACTTTCTCGGTGCAATTTCTTATGAAAACTATCAGTAAATGTAAAAGATTGCCAGAACTTAGGTCCAACTTTGAGAATACTTAAGGGTTCTTATTCAAAATGATCTGTGAAGTGAATCCTTGGTCAGTGTGGGAAGTCAGCGAAGAAATTGTTGGGACCCCTGACAAAGATATTGCATCACTAGCCACGGGGGAGGTACTGGAGGACTGGAAGGTACAAATGTTGTACCTTTATTTAAAAAGGGCTGCAAGGACAAGGCAGAGAACTACAGGGCAGTAACCAATTACTGGAGCGGTTTCTGAAGGACAGGATCTACTAGCATGTGGATAGTTAAGGAATGATTAGGGATAGTCAGGATGGTTTTGTACATGAAATCGTGTAACACAAATTTGATTATTTGAAGAGGGCATGAAGAGAATTGACAATGGCCGTACAGTGGATGTTGTCTATCTGGACTTTGACAAGGTACTGCATGGTCGGCTGGTCCAGAAGGTTAGATGGGATTCTGGGTGGGTTAGCCAACTGGATTAATGATGGGCTTTATGGAAGGACTCAGAGGGTGGTAGTGGGGGATTGGTTTTCTGACTGTGGCCAGCGGTATGCTGCAGGGATTTGTGTTGGGATACTTTTGTTTGTCATCTACATATATGATTTGGGTGACAATACCATTAACGTGGTTAGTGAATGTGTTTATTGTTGGTGGTCTATTTGATCCACTGATGCTGCAGTGGACTGTGAGGAAGGCTATCTAAGTTTACAAAAAGATCGGGATCAACTTGGGAATTGGCCGAGGAATGGCAAATGGAATTTAACACCGGCAAATATGAGCTGATGCATTTTGTAGAGCAGAGATACTTGCACCATTCGATTTTTCTGCTCTCCAGGGCCCAGCCATGTACTGTCTTAAACCAGCGTAGGACTTACACAGTAAATGGTAGGATCTGGAGAGTGTTTTAGAACAGAGAGACTTTGAGGTACATGTACACAGTTCTCTGAAAGTAGCAACTAATGTAAACAGAGTCAATGTGTAGGGTATTGAGTACAAGAGTTGATAAGCCTCAGCTGTGGTTGCACAAGAGGTTGGTGAGACCACATGTGGGGACAAGTGTGCAGTTCTAGTCACCCAGCTATCGGAAGGATGTCATTAAGCTGGAAAGGTGCAGAAACATATTAACCAGGATATTACCATTACTCAAGGACTTGAGTTATAAGGAGAGACTGGATGAGGTGGGCCTTTTCTCATGGAGCGCATAAAGCTGAGGAGATGACATTATAGAGGTATACAAAATCAGGAGGGACATAGATCAGGTGAATGGTCACAGTATTTTCCCTAACATCGAGCAGCCCAGAACTAGAGGCCACTGAAGGTGAAAGGAGAATGACTTAAGAGACTAGAGGGGCAATTTCCTCACCCCGAGACTGGTGCGATGATATAACGATCTGCCGGTGGGTGCAATGGAGACGTGTGAAAGAGACTTAGATAATTACATGGATAGGAAAGGTTTGGTGGAATATGAAAACTTCCTGTTTTTCAATTTCAAGGAATAAAATTGGGCCAGGATCTTCACAATCACAGATAGATTCATAGCGTTTGCACAGCGTTAAAACGGTCCCTGGCCCATCATGCCATGCTGACCATTAAGCTTAGGAATAATAATCCCCTTGCCTATATTAGTTCGATATCCCTCAGAGACTTGTTTAGTTAAGCAACTGTCAAGATGCCAGCTAAATGCTGTTACTGTTTCAGCCTCCACCATCTATGTCCTCTGGCAGCTCACTCTAGATAGCAACTACTCTTTGTGTGAAAATCTTACCCCTCAGACCCTTTTCAAATTTTCTCTCTCTCACCTTACACCTACTCACTCGAGTTTTAGACACCTCTAGCAAACTTTGGTATCTCCCCCTTCTATGGCTTTCACAGATTTATATACAACTATCACTCAACCTCTCAATTTCCATTGCTTGAGGGAAAATTGACTCAGCCTACCCAACCTCTCCTAACAACTCAATCGCTCCAATCCAGGCAGCATTCTTGTCAGTTTTATCTGCACCCTTTATATCTTCATCACATCCTTCTTATAAAGTGGTGACCAGAACTACACTGGGAGTATTGTGCGCAGTTCCTGTCACCCACTCTATAGAAAGGATATGAAGTAGCTAGAAGGGACGCAGAAAATGTTTTATACAACAGTAATATGATGCCCCAACTCTTCCAATCAAAGCCTCTGCAAAGAAGGCAAGTGTGTCATACGCCTTCCTCAGTGGATTCTGACACCCAATAATGAAGCCTATTCTTCATTGGTGATAATTGAGAACGAGTTAGAAAACACAAAAAGTGTTTCCGATCCTGACAACGGGTTTTCTCCGAGATCAGTACTGTTTGCAGGTTAATTGGCTTGGTTCAAGTGTAAATTCTCCCGAGTGTGTGTAGGGTAGTGTTAATGTGCGAGGATCACTGGTCGATGCGGACTCGGTGGGCCGAAGGGCTTGTTTCCGTGCTGTATTTCTAAAACTAAAAAGTCTTCGGCATAATCCAGTGATTAATCTAGCCACACAGACTGAGAGGATACCAGGTTCAATCCCCAGACTGAACCACGCTATCTGATGTTGAGGAGTGGGTACAAGTACAGTACATTGAGTGGGACTGGATGAATAAGATCATCATCACTGGTTCTCATTCACAAGTTTTCTCATGAAATGGATTGATGAGGGCAATGTCATTGAAACTGTGTATTTCCAATTGAAGAATTGCCATTTAATAAGCTCCGCGGCTGAAGCAAGTGAAATAAAAAGGGCCGTGTAGAGCATGTATGAAATTGGCTTAAGGACAGAAAACTGTGCTGCGGAAACAGTTGTTTTTAGGCTGGCAATAGACAATAGGTGCAGGAGTAGGCCATTCGGCCCTTTGAGCCAGCACCGCCATCAAATGTGATCATGGCTGATCATCCACAATCAGTACCCCGTTCCTGCCTTCTCCCCATATCCCTTGACTCCGCTATCTTTAAGAGCTCTATTTAACTCTCTCTTGAAAGCATCCAGAGAACCTGCCTCCACCGCCCTCCGAGGCAGAGAATTCCACAGACTCACAACTCTCTGTGTGAACAAGTATTTTCTCATCTCTGTTATAAATGGCTTACCCCTTATTCTTAAACTGTGGCCCCTGGTTCTGGACTCCCCCAACATCGGGAACATGTTTCCTGTCTTTAGCGTGTCCAAACCCTTAATAATCTTATACGTTTCAATATATGACTTAGACGTGAACATACAAGGCAATATTTCAAAGCCTACTGATGGCTCAAAACATGGAGTTGTGGTAAACAGTGAGGAGAATAAACATCGATTTCAAGTAGATTTAGCGAGGCTGCCAGGAGGAACAGACACAGGGGAGATAAAAGGTAATGGAGAAAAGTGGCAAATTCTTTTGATGACATTTTAAAAGTCGTAGACAGAATCATACAGACAAAAATAGGCCCTTTAACTCTTTAGCCCAACTTGCCCATGCCGTAACTATGCTAGTCCCACCTGACCATGATTGGCCCACATCCCTCTAAATCTTTTCTATTTATATACCTGTCCATATGTCTTTTAAATGTTGTTATAGTACCTCAACATAGTTTCCTCAACTACCTGGTCTGGCAGCTAGTTCTATATACTCACCGGCCTCTGTGTGGGGTCAAGGAAAGAGCGTTCACGTCGCGGCCCCGTCTCCACCAATCTTTCCACCACCACGCACAAGAAGCAACAAGACAGACGCCATTGTATGCAGATGCCGAGACGTGTGATCAGCTCTGGCTGAACAACTTCTAATCTTGTGTGTGGACTCAATGGGAAGAAGAGCCACCCTCTGTGTGAAAGTTGCCCCTCAGGTTCATATTAAATCTTTCCCATCACCTGACTGGTTCTTGATTCCCAGACTCTGGGTAAAAGATGCTGTGGTTCCACTGTCTGTCCCCTCATGGTTTTATACACCTCTATAAGGTTACCCCACAACCACCTTCGTTCCGAGGAATAAAGTCCCAGCCTGCCCAACCTCTCATAGCTCAGGCCCTCCGGTCCTAGCAACATCCTCGTAAATCTGCACTTTTTGCAGCTTAACCACGTTCTTCCCGTGGTAGGGTGACCAAAACTGAACACAATACTCAAAATATGACCTCACGAACCTAATGCACAATTGTAATATAACATTCCAAATTCTATACTCAGTACCCTGACTGATGAAGGCCAATGTACCAGACACCTCCTGACCATCCTATCTACAAGTGACGCTACTTTCAAGGAACTATGTACCTGCACTCCTAGATCCCTCTGCTCTACAACACTCCCCAGGGCCCTGCCATTCACTGTCAGGGTCCTGCCCTGGTTTGACTTCCTAAAATGCAACACCTCACACTTATCTGCATTAAACACAATTAACCATTCTTTAACCATCCAGCTGTAATTTTTGATAGCCAACTTTGCTATCTCTGATACTACCCAATTGAGTGTCATCTGCAATTGTTGATATAAACCAGAAACAGCAATGGGCCCAGCTCCGATCCCGAAGGCACACCACTCATCACAGGCCTCCAGTCTGAAAAACAACCTTCCACCATCATCTTTTGCTTCCTTCCATGTCAATCCCCTATCCAGTCGGATAGCTCGCCCTGGATCCCATGCAATCCAACCTTCCAGAGCAGCCTGCCATGTGGAACCTTATCAAATGCTTGGCTGAATTCCACATAGACAATGTCTATGTATTTTCCCTCATCAACTTTTTTGGTTATTTCTTTTTTTTTAAACTCAATCAGATTCACATCGTGCAAAACCATGCTGACTATCCCTAATTCAGACCCTGTTCATTCAATGTATCCTATCTCTCAGAATCCTCTCCAGTAACTTGCCCGCCACAAATCTTAGGCTCACTCAAAAAGCAATATAACATGAAACAGACATTCGAAAAGGGATGATGACTGTACTAAAGGAATACAGGACTAGAGAGACCTGGCTTTTATAAGCACAAACCATTGAAGCTGGCAGGACAGGCTAAAAAAGTGATTAACAAAACATATAGAATAATATGTTTATATATAAAGCAAAAGGGCATAGATGTGAGTGAGTTTAGTTGGACCCAGTAAAACAGTGGCATGGTTGAAATCATTTTACGAGTGACTCATTTTATAAACTGCATGCATTTTACAATGAATGACTCATTATTTTTTATCGCCAGAATCTTTCTACCATAGGAATGGGAGGGAGTGTTTTCCACTGGTCTGGATGAAAGCAGCTTCAACATCCAGGGAACCCAACATTATCGGTATGCCAGTACGTCAACAATACGCCAGGTGATTGCAGACAACTAACTGTGTCAAATAAGGTTGTTATAGATTTTAACTTTCCCAATATTGACTGGGTAAATCATAGTGTGAAAGGTTTAGATGGGGTGCAATTTCTCAAAGGTGTTCGGGAGTGTTTTCTCTAGCAATATGTAGAGGGCCCCATGCGTGTGAGGGCAACGCTTGATCTGGTCTTGGCAGGGCGGAAATCAATATCAAAACATGGGGGGGGGGGGGGGGGGAGACACAATTTCTTAGCGCTGCGAGCGCGCGCGCGGGGCTTCAGCCGTGGGCCCTGTGGACGGTAACATCTGGAGCTGACCTGGTTGGTGACCGACTCCGAACTCCAGCAATAGCAGCTTCGTCCGCCCCGAATCATGTGGCTTCAATCGGCCCGTTCACGGGGCCTTTCATTGCCCGGCGGGGGCTTCAACATCGGGAGCCTCACTCGCCTCGACGCAGCAATTTGACCGCAGCCGATTTTAAGACAAGCCGCGCTGGGCGATGAAAGGCCCCGCGAACAGGCCGATTCAAGCTCCGCTCTATGATCTTTGCTCCACCAGGATGTCTCCCTCCTCCAATCGCCACGCTCTATCCTCAGTCCCCACCCCCCCTACTTCCGCCTCTGACTGACACCTCCCTACTCCAATCATCGCTGACTGGCATCTCTCTCGTCCAATCGATGCCCTCGATCATCAGTCCCACCCCCACTGTCTCGCGGAAAGCGGAGATTTTTAATAGATTTTTTTTTCACCGAGTTTTAAAATACGGATTACAAAACATGGGGGGATTGTCCCCCACCTCTTAAAACATGGGGGGACGTGTCCCTCCTGCCCCCCCCTGGATTTCCGCCCATGGGTCTTGGGAAGGGCAAGTGAATGAAGTGTTCGTGGAGGAGCCTTTTATGACCAATGACCACTGTTTGATTAAGTTTAAGATAGTTATGGATAGGGACAGAGAGAGCTCATGTGTTAAAATGCTCAATTGGGTAAGGCCAACTTTGAATTTATGAGAGAATGTCTTGCTCAAGTTGACTGGAGCATGTTGTTTGAGGGGAAAGGAACATCGGCCAAGTGGGATGTTTTTAAAGTGTGCTGACAAAGCTCGGGATATGCACGTCCCTATAAGAGTGAAAGGCAAAGCAGGCAAACGTAAGGAAGCTTGGGTGAAGAGAGAAATTAAGACATTGTTCAAGAATAAAAAGGATGCATGGGACAGGAATAGGCAGCTGGGATTGAATATATCCCTGGAGGAGTTTTGGGAACTAAGGAGCAAAGTAAAGAAGGAAATCAGAGGGGCAAAAAGGGGCCAGGAGATGGCCTCTGGCAGATAGCATTAAGGACAATCCCAAATGATTATATAAATACGTAAGGGGGGGGGGAGGGGGTGGAGGTAGGGAAGGGTAGCTTGTGAGAGAGCTAGACCTCTCAGGAATTAAAGCCGTCACCTCTGTGCGGAGCCACAGGAGAATATTTATCTTCTGTGTTTACCGAGAAGAAAGACAAGAGGACGGAGGAACTTGGGGCATCAATGGAAGTGTCATGAGAGCAGCCAGTGTTATGGTCAACATGGTGCTGAAGGTCCTGTTGTGTATGAAGGTAGACAAATCTCCAGGACCTGATCATATATATCCGAGGACATTGCTGGAAACTAGAGAGGAAATTGCGGGAGCCCTGGTTGAAATTTACAGTCAATCGACAATAGATGCAGGAGTAGGCCATTCGGCCCTTCGAGCCAGCACCGCCATTCAATGTTATCATGGTTGATCATCCCCAATCAGTACCCCGTTCCTGCCTTCTCCCCATATCCCCTGACTCTGCTATCCTTAAGAGCCCTATCTAGCTCTCTCTTGAAAGCATCCAGAGAACCGGCCTCCACCGCCCTCTGAGGCAGCGAATTCCACAGACTCACAACTCTCTGTGAGAAAAAGTGTTTCCTCGTCTCCGTTCTTACCCCTTATTCTTAAACTGTGGCCCCTGGTTCTGGACTCCCCCAACATCGGGAACATGTTTCCTGCCTCTAGCGTGTCCAAACTCTTAATAATCTTATATGTTTCAATAAGATCCCCTCTCATCCTTCTAAACTCCAGAGTATACAAGCCCAGCTGCTCCATTCTCTCAGCATATGACAGTCCCGCCATCCCGGGAATTAACCTTGTAAACCTACGCTGCACTCCCTCAATAGCAAGAATGGCCTTCCTCAAATTTGGAGACCAAAATTGCACACAATACTCCAGGTGTGGTCTCACTAGGGTCCTAAACAACTGCAGAAGGACCTCTTTGCTCCTATACTCAACTCCTCTTGTTATAAAGGCCAACATGCCATTTGCTTTCTTCACTGCCTGCTGTACCTGCATGCTTACTTTCATTGACTGATGAGCAAGGACCCCCAGATCCCGTTGTACTTCCCCTTTTCCCAACTTGACACCATTTATAGTAATTTGCCTTCCTGTTTTTGCTACCAAAGTGTATAACCTCACATTTATCCACATTAAACTTCATCTGCCATGCATCTGCCCACTCCCCCAACCTGTCCACGTCACCCTGCATTCTCATAGCATCCTCCTCACAGTTCACACTGCCACCCAGCTTTGTGTTATCTGCAAATTTGCTAATGTTACTTTGAATCCCTTCATCCAAATTATTGGTCATAAAGTCGTCATTTAAATACAGGAGAGGTGCCGAAAACTGGAGCGACCGGGTAAACTGGAGGCAAATGTTGTGCCTCTATTCAAGAAGGGCTGCAGGGAAAATGCTGGGAACTATAGGCCAGTGAGCTTAACATCTGTAGTTGAATTGAATACATTTTATTAGCCAGGTATGTATACATACAAGGAATATGCCTTGGTGCTTTGCTCGCAAGTAACAACACGATATACAGCAAACAATTAAGAATAAAATATTATAATTTAAACATGTGAAGAATGAAATAAAATACCAGAGCAAAAGGAGGCTACAGACTTTTGGCTGTTGAGTAGAGCTACTGCTTGTGGAAAACAAGCTGTGTTTATGTCTGGCTGTGGCGGCTTTGACAGTCCGGAGTCACCTTCCAGAGGGAAGTGCTTCAAAGAGTTTGTGGCCAGGGTGAGAGGGGTCAGAGATGATCTTACCCACTCGCTTCCTGGCCCTTGCAGTGTACAGTTCGTCGATGGGGGGAAGGTTGCTGCCAACAACCTTCTCAGCTGATCGAACGATGCGCTGCAGCCTCTGGGTGTCGTGCTTGATGGCTGAGCCAAACCAGACCATGATGGAGAAGGTGAGGACAGACACTACAATGGCCGTATAGAATTGGACCATTATTGCCTGTGGCAGATTGTGCTTCCTCAGCTGCCGCAGGAAGTACATCCTTTGTTGTGCGTTCTTGACTGTGGAGTCGATGGTGGCCCCCCACTTAAGGTCCTTGGAGATGATGGTTCCCAGGAACTTAAATGACTCCACAGATGTGACTGTGGTGTTGTTGATGGTGAGTGGGGGGAGGGGAGGGGGAGCTCTCCTGAAGTCTACAATCAATTCCATTGTCTTAAGAGCATTGAGCTTCAGGTTGTTGCGATGGCACCAGGATGCCATCTGTGTCACTTCCTGTCTGTAGGCAAATTCCTTCCCATCCTGGATCAGTCCAATCAGGGTTGTGTCGTCCGCAAACTTCAGAAGCTTGACAGAGGAGTCTGTGGAGGTGCAGTCATTGGTGTAGAGAGAGTAGAGGAGAGGGGAGAGTACGCAGCCTTGCGGTTATGCTGAGGGTCAGCGGGTCCGAGATGTGCTTTCCCAGCCTCACATGCTGCTTCCTGTCTGTCAGGAAGTTGGTGATCCACTGACAGAGAGGTTCAGACACAGTCAACTGGGAGAGTTTGGAGTGTAGTAGCTCTGGCACAATGGTGTTGAATGCAGAGCTAAAATTCACAAACAAAATCCTTGCATAGGTCCGCTGGCGGTCTAGGTGATGGAGGATGAAGTGCAGGCCTAGGTTGACTGCATCATCCACTGATCTATTGGCCCGATATGCAAACTGCAGGGGGTCCAGCAGGGGTTTGTGATATTTTTCAGGTGGGCCAGCACAAATCATTCAAGGGTCTTCTTGATTACAGAGGTCAGTGCGACAGGCCAGTAGTCATTAAGACCAGTAATCCTTGGCTTTTTGGGTACAGGAACAATAGTGGAGACTGAAGCAGGCAGGGACAGTGCAGGTTTGCAAGGACTGGTTGAAAATGTCTGTGTAGACCAGTGCCAGTTGTTCGGCACAGAGTTTGAGGGTAGAGGGGGAAACATTGTCCGGTCCTGGAGATTTCCGGCTTTTCTGTCTTCTGAACAGCCTTTCCACCTCCTCAATTTCTATTGTTAGTGATGGAGAAGTGGCCAGACTGATGTTGGGCAGCAAGGAGGGGGTGGGTAGTGGATGAGGGCCCAGTCTTTGCAGATTGGAGTCAGGCTGTAAGTGGGTGTGAAGTGGTGATTGGGGAGGAGTAGGTGGGGGAGGTGGTACATAGAAACATAGAAACATAGAAATTAGGTGCAGGAGTAGCCCATTCGGCCCTTCGAGCCTGCACCGCCATTCAATATGATCATGGCTGATCATCCAACTCAGTATCCCGTACCTGCCTTCTCTCCATACCCTCTCATCCCTTTAGCCACAAGGGCCACATCTAACTCCCTCTTAAATATAGCCAATGAACTGGCCTCGACTACCCTCTGTGGCAGAGAGTTCCAGAGATTCACCACTCTCAGTGTGAAAAATGTTCTTCTCATCTCGGTTTTAAAGGATTTCACCCTTATCCTTAAGCTGTGACCCCTTGTCCTGGACTTCCCCAACATCAGGAGCAATCTTCCTGCATCTAGGCTGTCCAACCCCTTAAGAATTTTGTAAGTTTCTATAAGATCCCCTCTCAATCTCCTAAATTCTAGAGAGTATAAATCAAGTCTATCCAGTCTTTCTTCATAAGACAGTCCTCACATCCCAGGAATCAGTCTGGTGAACCTTCTCTGCACTCCCTCTATGGCAATAATGTCCTTCCTCAGATTTGGAGACCAAAACTGTACGCAATACTCCAGGTGTGGTCTCACCAAGACCCTGTACAACTGCAGTAGAACCTCCCTGCTCCTATACTCAAATCCTTTTGCTATGAAAGCTAACATACCATTCGCTTTCTTCACTGCCTGCTGCACCTGCATGCCTACTTCCAATGACTGGTGTACCATGACACCCAGGTCTCGCTGCATCTCCCCTTTTCCTAGTCGGCCACCATTTAGATAATAGTCTGCTTTCCTGTTTTTGCCACCAAAATGGATAACCTCACATTTATCCACATTATACTGCATCTGCAAAACATTTGCCCACTCACCCAGCCTATCCAAGTCACCTTGCAGTCTCCTAGCATCCTCCTCACAGCTAACACTGCCCCCCAGCTTAGTGTCATCCGCAAACTTGGAGATATTGCCTTCAATTCCCTCATCCAGATCATTAATATATATTGTAAATAGCTGGGGTCCCAGCACTGAGCCTTGCGGTACCCCACTAGTCACTGCCTGCCATTGTGAAAAGGACCCGTTTACTCCTACTCTTTGCTTCCTGTTCCTGGGGTTACGTTTCTGTCTATCGAACCTGCAGTAGAACTGGTTCAGGTCATTGTCCAAGGAGCGGGGGTTTTCCTCTTGGAAAGTTATTAGAGAGTATTCTGAGGGATAGGATATACAGGCATTTAGACAGACAAGGACTGATATGGGATAGTCAGCATGGGTTTGTACGTGGGCAGTTTGTCTCACAAATCTGATTGTTTTTTGAAGACGCAACCAAAAAGGTCGATGAAGGTAGAGCTGTAGATGTTGTATATATGGACTTCAGCAAAGCATTCAACAAGGTTCCGCATGGTAGGCTGCTCTGGAAGGTTATATCGCATGGGATCCAAGGAAAGATAGCTTAATGGATAGAAAATTGGCTCCATGGAAGGAAGCAGAGGGTGGAAGGTTGCTTTTCGGACTGGATGACTGTGACCAGTGGTGTGCCTCAGGGTTCGGTGCTGAGCCCGTTACTGTTTGTCATCTATATAAATTATTTGGATGGGCACAAACACGGCAAAATTAGCAAGTTTGCAGATGACACAAAAGTGGTTTTACAGATGGTGAAGATGGTTGTGAACGATTGCAGCAGGATCTGATCAATTGGCCAGGTGGGCTGAGGAATGGTTAATGGAATATAATACAGAGAAGTGTGAGGTGTTGCATTTTGGGATGTCTAACGTAGGCAGGACCTACACAGTGAATGGTAGGCCTCTGGGTAGTGTTGTAGAACGGAGGGATCCAGGAGTACAAGTGCGTGGTTCCTTGAAAGTCGAGTCGCAGGTAGATAAGGTGGTCAAAAAGGCATTTGGCACATTGGCCTTTATCAGTCAGAGTATTGAGTATAAAAGTTGGGAGGTCATGTTGCAGATGTACAAGACATTGGTGAGGCCACATTTAGAATATTGTGTTCAGTTCTGGGCAGTTACAGGAAAGATATTGTCAAGCTGGAAAGGGTTCAGATAAGGTTTATGAGGATGTTGCCAGGACAAGAGAGTGTGAGCTGTCGAGAGACGTTGAGTAGGCTGGGACTCTATTCCTTGGCGTGTAGGAGGATGAGGGATGATTTTATAGAGATGTATAAAATCATGAGAGGAATAGATCAGGTAGATTCACAGTCTCTTGCCCAGATTAGGTGAATCAAGGACCAGCAGACATGGATTTAAGTTGAAGGGGAAAAGGTGTACCCTTTTCACACAAAGCATGGTGGATGTTTGGAACAAGTTTCCAGAGGAGGTAGTTGAGGCAGGGACCATTCCATCATTTAAGAAAAGTTAGACAGGTTTATGGATAGGACAGGTTTGGACCAAACGCGGGACAAAGGGCCTGTTTCCACGCTGTATCACTCTATGACTCTATCACGACAAAAGTAACCTGCTTGATTTGCACCCCATCCACTCCATCCATGACTGTGATTGTTCTGTATCTCATTTGCAAAAACATTGAAACAACGTATGCTTTGACATATCCCCCAGTCTTATGACTGCTACCTTCCACAAGAACACGATAAGCAAGGACATGGAAAAACCATCTCCTTCAGCTCACTGATCTATACATCTCACTATCTCCCATCTAGACAGGACAACATGACCTACCATTTACAATCACCCCATGCTGTAAATAAACATTATTCTCATTGAAAATACTGTTATAATCTATACATAACTAAAACTGTTATCTTCCGGTTTGGTGGTCATTCTATTTGTGCAATAGCGCAACAAGATAGCGCTGCGATTTTTCTCCAGCTTACTCACCGTCCTCCTATCCTGCGATTACACCAATTTTCGTTCCGATCGGTGGAAGCTGGTAAGAGTTATCGAGGTTTAAAAATCCTTAAAAACGCGCGTGCGTAGATCGATTGCCTCTCCTGCCATTCAGCACCGCGCGGATTGGTCCCTTCTACTCTCACTCCGCTGGACGGTCCGCCCCTTCCTAGCGCTCTATGATCTTTGCTCTGGCTGGCCGGCGGAGGTCTCCAACTGTACACAATTTTCGGAGGGAGGGATTGGAAACGGCCCGACCCAACCCAGCGCAGCCAGCGCGGAGTCGGAGATGGCGCCAATGTCGCCAAACGGAAAGTAGAGCCTCTAATCTCGGCGGAGAACGACCAGCGCCCAGCGCCCGCTGTGAGTCCCCATCGTACCCCCAACCCCTTCCCCTCTGGTCCCCCTCACTGGCTCCTGCCCCCCTCCCCGTGATACTGCACTCTCCCCCATGGCTCTTCCCCCGTCTTTTCTCCGAGCTCTCTTCCCCCCGGCCCCCTCTGCCCCCACACCCCTCCCCCACAACCCCCCACCACTCCCTCCCACACACCTCTCCCTTCCACACACCATTCACAATCGTCCCCCTGACCACACCCCTCTCCCATATCCCTCCCCCCCACAACCCCCCCGCCCACACACACATACCCCCCAAACCACCCCTCCCTACCCACACACACCCCTCTCCCACAGCCCCCCCCAAACCACCCCTCCCTCCCCATATCCCTCCTCCTCCCCCGCCCTCGCAAACCCCTCCCACCCACATACACACTTCCCCTCCCACCCCCCACCACCGTGGTGACTGGGACCCAACGGGTCCCACTTAGTCTAGTGAATAAATAAAAATTTTCAACTAAAATATTTTTTCTGAAATCCCTTCAGTCTATTGCTCACTTGGCCATAGCCATGACCAGAGAATTAGTTCCTCATTCTCACAGAGCCCAGGGCAGATGAATGGTTACCAATCCTTGAATTGTGTGGGTTAAGCGTTGGGGACAAGAGTGAGTGAAAACTCTTTCTCCATTTTTAAAGCAGCTACATGATCTCTAAGCAGCACGGTTTAGTTTATTTTGGAGATACAGCGCGGAAACAGGCCCTTCAGCCCATCGAGTCCACACCGACCAGCGATCGCCGCACATTAACACTATCCTACGCTGGGGGGAATTTTTACAATGATACCAAGCCAATTAACCTACAAACCTGTACCTCTTTGGAGGACGTGGGAGGAAACCGAAGATCTAGTGGAAAACCTACGCAGGTCACGGTGAGAACGTACAAGCTCCGTACAGACAAGCACCCATCGTCAGGATCGAACCCGGGTCTCTGGCGCTGTAAGGCTGCAGCTCTACCACTGCGCCACCATGCCGCCATCGCTGAGTGGGAAATTAAACTCATCAAAAGATCAAGGAAATAGGCAACGTTTTGGGCCGAAACCCTTGGGTTTCGGCCCAAAATGTTGCCTATTTCCTTTGCTCCATAGATGCTGCTGCACCCGCTGAGTTTCTCCGGCACTTTTGTCTACCTTCGATTTTCCAGCATCTGCAGTTCCTTCTTAAACAAAAGCTCAATGGTCACATTCATGATAAATGAACAAAGACAGCAATTACAAACTAGTACTATGCTTCTCAAACTATAATAAACAATGAACATTCATCTCCTATGCTAAACCTCAACATGTAAAACCTCATCATGCATTTGTTACATCGCCAATTGTAATTAATGATCTTCCGAGCAGGCTCAATGTTAGTACTGCAAACTGACTGGTGAACTAAACAGACAAGTAAACAGAAAGCCTGCGGACAGCAGCTCCCAGATGCCCCATTGTCTGCCAAGCCATCTCTCACACACCTGAGGTTTCTTCAATGCTAAAAAAAGCTATCAATCAGATCTACTGCTTCAATAGCAAAATGCCCAGAGTCAATCATGCAGCGTCTCACTGCCAACCAACAAACTATTTTGTCCCATCTGAATGCTGCCAAACTATTAACAGCAACATTAAACCTAAAGGAGCAGCCTTTCATGTGCAGAAGTCCTATTTACAAATATTTGTGTAATATAAATGCCAGGAAGACAGAGCTGATGGCAAGCCTTCTCAAATGTTCTTTATACAAATTCAATTTGTAATTCTAAGAATTCATAGAGCAATAACTAACCAACGAGAACTTTACCACAAGCAGTAGGAAAAATGAAAAGTCAATAAAAAGTAGCATCTAAAAAGACACAATTGAAGCAGCCAGGAGCCATATATCCTTGTCTGCATTTTTATAGAAGGACATACTGACTTTATCGAGGGCAAATGGAGAAGCTGGTGATGAAGTCTGTCATTCCAATTTAATTGCTGCATCCAGTTTCCAGACGGCAGGGTCATAGGTAAATATCAGAATTAAATCTCTCTTCTGTGAGCCACTGCCAGGCGTTTAAAAAAAATGGCATCAAGAATAATCAAGGAGATATCGGCAACTCACTGAAGCATGACAATGTGAGCCATTATTGCTTGGTTGATGAACCTGCATCTTGCTGTATCTATTTCATGTTCCCAGTCTAGAGAGTTAAAAGCCAAAAGGCTTCACTCTCAGAACAACTGGCACCGTGGCGTAAACATGTGAAAGTTCATGTCATAAGTGATAGGAGAAGAATTAGGCCATTCGGCCCATCAAGTCTATTCCGCCGATAGACACAAAAGGCTGTAGTAACTCAGCGGGACAGGCAGCATCTCTGGAGAGAAGGAATGGGTGATGTTTCGTGTCAACACCCGTCTTTTCCGCCATTCAATCATGGCAGATGTATCTCTCCCTCTCAACCCCATTCTTCTGCCTTCTCCCCATAACCCCCGGCACTTGTACTAATCGATGTATACGACATTACAGTATAAACCCTAGGATAGTAGAGACTGTCAGACAATGAGTCATAGCTCACACCATGAACTACATCTTTTTTTGCCAAACCAGCATCTGCAGTTCCCTGTATCTCCACAAACTAAGTACAGCCACGTCACACAGGTGAAATCCTTTGATCTGACTTTTCTTGTTCTTTCAAAATGCCCACTACATCCGTGTGGACTTTTATAACGATGCCCTCATGTGAAAAGAAATAAAGACAAAAGTGAGAAAAAAGTAATTGTGTAGTCTTGGGCTGGAGCAAGTCTTATGGCTTCTGTCATTTATGGGTGTCCGGATGACCATACAGATTGTTCTGTGGTTTAGCAAACGCGATAAACATAAGGGCAACATCAAAAAGAACTTTAATGGCTCAAGGTAATTCTAAATTGTTTCCTAATACCATTGAACTACAAAGGCCTTGCACTGATTACTGCATACAATTAGGACAACTTGCAAAAAAAGTTTACATAAAATAAATTTTAGAAAGTGATGGTAATAATTACATTGGAGAATAAAGGTTATTCATTAAAAATTCATGTTAATTTATGTCATGGCTATTCCATTTTTTTTATTGCTTTGAATAATGCACAACAAACACTTAACAGCAGTGGCAGTGTCAACAACTATCTTTCAATGCTTGTCATTGTAAACTGCTACTTCAGTCACCCCGCTGCCAAATCAGATCGTAACTGTCTAACTCAAAAGAGGCATTTGTGCTCGAGCCACTTTAGTCCAATTGGAGATCGTGCTATCAGCTCAGGTAAAGGTTACTGAAAGATCAAAGAAATGTGACTTTGATATGTCTACAGTGATCACAAGGGTCCTTTAGGTACCCACACACAAGCATCATCACTTGGCAGTCAAGGGAGCTTCTATCATTAGACTTATTGAGTAACACAATGGTCACACACCAGCCCTGACACAAAAGTCAAAAGCTGAGCACCCACGGCTCAGGTGGTTTAATATGTTACGGTCAAAGACTTTCATGTTGTCGACCTGGGTTCAAATATTGTCACAACTTTGACATCAGAGCACAGCTGTTACCTGAGGTTGAGAACTAGGTAGATTACATTTGTCAGCTCAAGGCTCTCTGGCTCATGTGATAGGTACATTTTGAAACTTCAGAAACTCTTTGCAATGCTCAAGTGCAACAGTTTTTACTTATGAAAGTTTCTCATTTAAAGGCCAAGCAGCCTTTGACCCAAGCTTCCCACTTAACACAAAGGACGCAACTTCCGGTTAGGTCGCGCTTGCCGCATGGGAGTCGCATGCCCGTGGGACAGGCCCTTAACTTGCATACGAGAGATATAGACGATTATGTAGTTTATCATCGTTACTTTTTTGCATATCTTCATTCATAGTTCTCTACATCACCGTCTATATCTCTCGATTCCCTTATTCCTTTAACCAGTCAGAAGAAGGGTCTCGACCCGAAACGTCACCCATTCCTTCTCTCCAGAGATGCTGCCTGTCCCGCTGAGTTACTCCAGCCTTTCGTGTCTATCTTTGATTTAAACCAGTATCTGCAGTTCCTTCCTACACAGTACTGAATGAGGTGGAATCTTGTGTCAGAATGAGGTGCCGATGAATGAGGTGAAATCTTAACACTCAGATGACCATAAAAAAGAGCGTCAAGGCATGGTCCAGGAAAGAGCCGTGAAGTTACAAGCACTTTAATGTTGTAAAATGTAATAAAGATGGAGATACAAGATCAATGTTAAAAACTAAATCTGACACTGAGCCACATAAACTGTCATTCAAGCACAGTCAAAAACCTGGGCAAAAAGGTGAAGATGAAGATAGAGAGAAGAATGAGGAAGAAGAGGGGGCAGAGAAGCTGGTCTGATTTGGTAGTTAGATGTGGGGAAAGTGGTGGAAAATGTATACATAGAAACATAGAAAATAGGTGCAGGAGTAGCCATTCGCCCCTGAGCTGCACCGCCATTCAATATGATCATGGCTGATCATCCAACTCAGTATCCCGTACCTGCCTTCTCTCCATACCCCCTGATCCCTTTAGCCACAAGGGCCACATCTAACTCCCTCTTAAATATAGCCAATGAACTGGCCTCAACTACCCTCTGTGGAAAAGGGCCCAAAGGGATAGTGGTCAGTCATAGCTGGTGGTCAGCCATAGCCAGTGGTCAGCCATAGCTAGGCTTCTGCTGAGGCACAATAACAATGCTGTGGATGTCAGTGCTGCACAATCTCCCAATGTCTTGTAGATCCTGATCTCAGGAGCTGTGCATGGCAGGTTGCACTCCACTGGAATGCCCTGGTGGTCAGACTTCAGTTTGGGTTTTATTATTGTCCGGGTGTATCGAGGTTCAGTGAAAAGCTTTGTTTTGCAAGCTCTCCAAACAGATCAGATATCCCATACATAAATACAACCGAGTAAAGAAGATAAAGCAAAGGGGAAGATATAGATTGCAGTTTGTGGTGGAATCAGAAGCAAGTTGATGAGAATGTGGGGACACTAAAACTGGGATTAATGAAAGATGATTGGTGATCATCACGGATTCAATGGGCCAACATCCTGCTTCAATGCCCAATGGCTCTTTGGAAGTCATCCACTATCTACTCAAGGATGTCACGAGCTTGTTGCCAGGTGTATAGGTCTCCGCAGAAAATTACAAGGATGGGCGGCACCGTTCCGAAGGGCGGTCGCGATGACGCAGCGGTAGAGTTGCTGCCTCACAGCGCTTGCAGCGCCAGAGACCCGGGTTCCATCCCGACTACGGATGCTGTCTGTACGGAGTGTGTAAGTTCTCCCCATAACTTGCGTGGGTTTTCTCCGAAATCTTTGGTTTCCTCCCACATTCCAAAGACGTTCAGATTTGGAGGTTAATTGGCTTGGTATAAGCGTAAATTGTCCCTAGTGTGTGCTAATGTGCGGGGATCGTTGGTCAGCACGGACTCGGTGGGCCGAAGGGCCTGTTTCCGCGCTGTATCTCTAAACTAAATTAAACTAAGGAAAAGCCTACAGGATCAGCGAGGTCATGATAAACATCGTCGAGTGTGATTTATTGTCACGTGTACTGAGGTACGGTGAAAAGCTTTTGTTGTGTGTTAACCAAAGACTATACATGATTACAATCGAGCCATTCACAGTGTACAGCGGGCCCATTGGAGGAATCGTAAGAATTGGAAACAAAAAGGGGAATTAAACCTGGAATGGCAGCAGAAGTGTTGGAATCTCAGTGATGTAAGGTTGGTAGGGAAGATTCCCCACAAATGACCCTTAAATAGATAATTTAGTTACTTATTTCATTACTATTTGAAAACGTCACACTTGCTAAGCATTTTCCTCTGGAACAGGTTGAATGAGTCATCTCCCCTCTGTACACTCCCTGCTGGTTACACATGATTACATTATGACAGTGACTACCTTTCAAAACTTTTACTGGCTCTTTGCCATGTTATATGGTTGACAAAAAATGAGACAATGAATATTTGCTCTCTCAAGGCAGAGAGCAAGCTAACCAAACTGAGAATGACCATTTGTCCTAAGTAATCTCAGAAGAAACAGATCTCACCATGGAAATCGACAGGATTCATTGCAGATATGTAGAAGTGGGAGAAAATCAGAAATTATATTTCAGGTCGACCATGAACTGAATAAACGTCAATAAAAGATAACAATACTACTACAAAGAACATTTCTCAAGTACTTGGAATACGATCAATATATCTCAGTCCCGAGGATGATAATGCTTTTCGGTAAATGCCATGTGCAATGCAAATATATTTAAGATGGACGAGCTTGTAAAGTGCAAGCAAGCTAATGCAAAGTGTAAATGGATGTGCACAGATACTTACAGCTTTTGCAAAAACTCCCATGAGCTCTGGAAACTGATGAGTGAGGAGGGCCAGCATGGCTGTGAAGGAGCACAGGCCTGCGGTGAACAGGATGAAGAATGGCAGCTCCTTCTTGGGGGTACACTGAAACTTCATGAAACGCTGGATATGAAACAACAGCATCAAATAGGTAGAGAGAGAGAGACGAAGAACAGATGGAGACAAAATTGGAGCAATGCACAAAGAAACACGTTAAAATGGAACACAGGGCGCAGTGGACAGAGCAAGGACGAGAAACCAAGAAAAGATGTGACATAATATAGGAAAGCGATAGGAATGAATGCATATATATGAAACTTACAGCTTTATGTATGTTTTTGATAATGGAATGAAATGCATCCTTTTTTAAATTACTTTTTTGCATTCAAAGACAGATAACACAGTGGATTTAAACTATGAATGAAACACAATTCAACAGGATAGGAAGGTGAATAGCTACTCATACAAAGGGGTGAGGTAGCTGCAAAAATATAAGGTGCCATTTTATTACACATTAGAATATTCTTTTATTATTTTTCATTTCTATCTTTTTAATAAAGCAATCCAAAGTATACTTCCAAGCTAGCTAATCAAATGTTGATGCAATGAAAAATGTGGGAAATTGCTTTATGTAAGACTTGGGAATAAGGGGAAACAAGAATGAGGTTGGTAATGGAGGAGGCAACAGGTTTTATAATGTAGCATCTTTAATTTGAAGTGTATCCAAAGAAACTTCAATTGTATTGAGTATTGAGAAGGCAGGCACGGTTACTGATTGGGGACGATCAGCCATGATCACAATGAATGGCGGTGCTGGCGCTCAAAAGGGCCGAATGGCCTCCTCCTGCACCTATTTTCTATCTTTCTATGTATTTATGGAAAAAGGATGGACTTGTCTGGTGGAAGAGATCAGCAGGGCTGGTGTAGACTTGGTCACTGGGCATTGGCTTGGTTTTGACCAAGCCAATGCCCAGTTTTAAAACCATTGGCATGGTTTTAAAACAGATTAAGGAACAAATTCCAAAGAGTGAGGCATAAATAGATGAATTGTATCATCAATAATGAAATGAAGTCAGAATGCAAAAAGAGAAAGAGACAGAGTGTTGGAATATAAAGCAGTGGGATAATGGCAGAAGCACAGAGCTGGATAATAGTGCAAGACAGATTGGAAAAAGACCATGATAAATTTCCAGATGAGAATTCGATTTTAAGTTCAATACTTTGAAGATTGCAAACTGCAGGAAGGATAGATTTAGGCACCAAACCTGTGTCGTCTCTTCAACAGAACCATCTAACCCGTGCTACTTTGCTACTTCATGCCCATTTCAATTAACTAGCTACTAAATGGGGAGCCCATGTAGTTTGGTGAGAATAAGGGTGATGAATAAGTGGTAAAGAATATGTGCAGATTAGTTATTAATATCCGTGGCTACAGAACACTTGGTTGTGAAGGAGCATGTAGATTGTAGACAGGCAGTTTGTGTGTACAAAAAGAGTAAAGATGAAGTCATAGATCTTAGCGATAAAACAAAAAGAAAGGAAATAGAAAATGCAAAACCTAACATGTATTAGAAAGGAGAGGTGTGTTTACAGATACACCAGTAGCAATGTGAGCTGATGGGCATAACCTGAGAGACAAACCTAGGCCACTGGGGAAACCAAAGTTGTATGAAGTGAAATTTGGAAGTGACTTCAAACACAAATGTACAACTAACAACCATCACCATCTCAAAGAAAACTCCAGCTACACAGAAAGGTGGATGACTTCATTAACTTACATGGCAGCAGTTCCCTGTCAGCCGTCTCTGTGCAGATTGGATATGGATAGAAAAGATGACCTTTTTCCAAGGGATAGGGAATCATTCGGAATGCTGAGGAAATATTGTTGTCATTAACATACATTAAATTACATCATGTTTTAACACATTTCCTCATTTCGGACTATTTTATATAGTCAATCTCCTTTCCACTGCAAGTATTTTATCCATTTATTTAATTGAGAAAATCAAGACACAAAAGAGGAAGCATACAGAGTGTTTAAAGCAGAGCTCTAACTAGATGGTATTTTAACCTGCTGGCAAAACAGAATTTCGCTGAACACCTCCGCTCAGTCTGCCTAAACCTACCTGATCTGCCAGTTGCTAAGCACTGTAACTCCCCCTCCCATTCCCACACTGACCTTTCTGTCCTGTGCCTCCTCCACTGTTAACCGCAGGAGATGCAACACCTGTCGCTATACCTCCTCGCTCGACTCTGTCCAAAGATCCTGACAGTCCTTTCAGGTGAGGCAGAGGTTCACTTGCACCACCTCCAACATCATCTACTGTATCCGTTGTTCCAGGTATGGACTCCTATATATCAGCGTGAACAAGCACAGGCTCAGCGATTGTTTCGCTGAACACCTCTGCTCAGTCCGCCTAAACCTATCTGATCTCCCAGTTGCTAAACACTTTAACTCCCCCTCCCATTCCCACACTGACCTTGTGAGAGTGAGGCCCAGCGCAAATTGAAGGAACAGTACCTGCTTTCCCTCTCTCTCTCGCTCTCTCTCTCTCCCTCTCTCTCTCTCTCTCTCTATCCCTCCCCTTTCCTAGTTCTCCAACCAGTCTGACTGTCGATTAAATGTTATATCAGTTTGCTTCGTTGTCACCTTCTCCTAGCTAACAATGATCTATTCTACATTTTCCTTAAGTCTCATCCTCTTTGATGCCTCGTTTTCACACCTTACACTTCCTTATCTCTCTCTCCCTTTCCCGACTCTCTGTCTGAAGAGGGTTTCAACCCAAAGCGTCACCTATTCCTTCTCTCCAGAGATGCTGCCTGACTCGCTGAGTTACTCCAGCTTTTTGTGTCCATGTTAGGCTCTGTAACACTCCACCTTTGTGGTCTTCTTATCGAGTCCACACACAAGATTAGAAGTTGTTCAGCCAGACCTGAACACACTTCTCGCATCTGCATACATTGGTGTCTGTCTTGTCGCTTCTTGTGCGTGGTGGTGGAAAGATTGGTGAAAACGGGGCCGCGACATGAACGCTCTTTCCTTGACCCCACCTTGTGGTGGAAGTAGCGTTAAATAGTCACACAAATGGGAATTAGACGGGGAGAATCTGCAGAGCTCAGGGGATGCTCATGAATGGATTGTTCCACAAAAGGATGCCATGTTCAAAGTGCCTCACGCTGTGTTGCAAGATTTCTGTTCCATGATTCTAAACCAGGTATAATAAATTTATAATAATGTGTTACTAGTAAAAGGCCAATGTAAATTGCTCTTGCGATGGTTTGACTGGACATTATTGGGAAATGTTTTCAAAATAAACCAGAACCATTCTCTGGCCTACAGTGACAACCTAACAACTCACGTCACCAGTTCACATTGGAGCCTGGACCAAATTCACCAGAGACGTAAGCACAGCTTACTCCTAATCAGTGAAACGTTTTGATTTAAAATTAGGAAATATCCTTCAAGCAAAAAAGGTGCATGGGAAGAAGAAGAATGCTGCAAACTAGACAGTTTCCTTTGTACTCCAGGGACTGTGCTCTGGGTCAGGTTGTCATGAGGTTTGTGGTAACTCATCAGGGTTAGCTGAAGAAAGAAGATACAATCTATATTGCCACCATGTGGCAAACACCGGAAAAGCCACAGTAGCAAGATCTTTCATCGCAGGCAGTGGTTGAAATAAAAATACACCCACTGATTGTGTGATTTATGACTTAGGAAAACCAAAATGCCTTTTGAAGTGAAGTCCCAGGTCTACTATAGAAAAGTTCCCACAGATAATCAGTTCTGGTGACGTGGGTAAGACACCTGGGTTATCAATACTGCACAGGGAATAGTCTGACAGGATCCTTTATATATACTTAAAATGCAGAGCAGGCTTCAGTTAAATGCATCAACTAAAGATGGCATTCCAACAGTGCAGCATTCCCTATGTATTAGATTGGAACTTGAACCGACACTCTTCCAGCACAGAGAACGGAGTGTCACTGTATGACTAGCGAAAGTGACGTTATGCTCAAATACTGAGTAGGTAGCTTCAGCACAAATAACCAGGGAGGGCAGGCAAAAACTCCCCTTCCTTTGAACAAATGACATGCATTTGGATATCCCAAACATGATGTACTCCAGTATAACGATTGAAGCAAAAATCAGTCAAATTATTCTCATGCATCCGTTTGTGTAGACTGTAGACAATAGACCCGAGTGGATGGAAGTGCCCAGGAGAGTGGTGGCAAAGGAAGGAAGTACATTGCTTGTGGCACTGACATGGCTTTCGTAGATGGAAGAGGCTATTTCCAGAAGGCAGGCAGGCAGCCACATACCAGGGACATGTTATTTTATTGCGAAAATAATAATTCACCAAATTAATAAAGTGCGTAGGAATTCAACTAAATAGCTCAAACAACTTTTTTAAGGCACTTACTTCCCTCCCAAGTACAGTGTAATAGGTTGAGCGCTCCTTCTACTCGTTTCCAATGTTGAAGATGGAAGAATGCATATGCGATAGCTTCACTGTCCCCTCTCTTCAAAATATGTTCTGGCGGGAGTATTAAACTTTTCATTTCTAATAAATACTGAAGAAAAGGTGCATTCAATAAAGTGAGATGATATTGGAAGACCATATATTGTAAATATATTTATTCAATTTTCAAACTTAATCATTTCACGCAAGTAAATGAACTAAATAGCCCATATTTGTTCTTCAGTTTTCAGACATAGACAATAGGTGCAGGAGTAGGCCATTCGGTCCTTTGAGCCTGCACTGCCATTCACTGTGATCATGGCTGATCATCCACAATCTGTACCCCGTTCCTGCCTTCTCCCCATATCCCCCGACTCTGCTATTTTTAAGAGCCCTATCTAACTCTGTTATCAGTTTAAAAAAACTCAATCTTAAAATTAATCAGTGAGCTTTAATCCAATACGTCAGTCACTGCGACTTTCCTCTCTGCCTTCCAACCCCAGTAATTGGTAACAAATCCTTTTTAATAAATGATCTCGTGGAACACACTAAGAGACTGCAAGCAAGTGATACACCGCAGAAGCATTCCCCAAGGCATTCCCAAACAAAGCTATTAGAACAATAGCTAATGGAGAAAATAGCAGCAACTCACTTTGGGAACATGTGGGTTAAATTCTACTGCTCTGTGTATTGCTTCTACAGCATTCATCTCTGCAGTGCTCAGCCCTCTCCTCGATGCAGCCTCTGGTGAGAATCTAGAACCGTTCACCACAATTTATATCATCAAACCACACAGTTCTGTGAAGCACTGACGAACATACAAAGTGATACACACAGTTCACGTTAGCCTAATAACACGGGAGAGGGGTTTAAATATTCAGTTTCACCAACCCATTATTTCTCACCCTTCACAGAATTTAATATGTGTCAAAGACTCGTCCCAAAACAGCATTCGGAGTCGCATTTAGTTTGGACAAAGTTGGGAAACTGTGGGAAGTGAATTAGCCTTTTCTATGCCTGTTGAACTTTTATTTTTCTCTCATCCCTTAGCTAGTAAGAGACCTTTTTCAGTTTAGAATTAAAAAAAACCTCAGTATTTTGCAAATTCATCAAAAAAGGTTGGCATATAAACTAAACAATAGTTCAGAGAGAGATTAATGTGTAGAATCTCATCATTAAATTTGGACAATCTCATAAACCATGAGCACAATATTTAATGAGCATCAGTCCTTTTCTGGACATCTGCACGTGTGTTAGTTTTGTAACCACTCCCACCTTTATCAAATATCCTTCATTTGCTCAGTGGGAATCCAAACTTTTAAGTTAATACACACACACAGCCCATTTTGATATTTTTGGGAAAGCAAAGAATGATGTATCTGTTTTAGTCTTTCTGATTAGCAATGTCATTCTTTACATTTTTCTAATACTAATATTTTTAAGGATACCTACTTGTCAGAGACGGCTCTTGCTTTAAGTAGTGCTGCAGTATAACATATTGTTGCGGACTTTGGTAGGCTAATATCTGTTGCAAAAGAATAGAAAACAAAACACAAAAATCTTTAATTGATCATTATTATAAACGTTTCCACAAATATTTGTTCTTAATTGCTTGACACACACACATTCATTTATCCTAACTGATCCAGAGTACAAATGCAGAAAAAAATCCAATAAATGATCCACCTTAGAGAATAATGAAGCATCTTTGTCACATTGGTTCGTTTATTCATGATAACTTCATCACCTCACATGGGTTCACTTTCACTTTTCTTATTTCTACAGAATTTTCCAAAATGTAAAATCTCTAGATTCCAAAAAAAATTGCAATCTGTCATTCTGTGCTGTTCAGATAGCACACATTAAATATTTCTCCATTTTTTTTTCAAGTAACAACTATACATGTCCAGTTCAGGATGGTACATGTCTTGAAGGGAAGCTTGGCGGTGCATGTTCCTCGGGGTGGGAAGTTTCATAACATTCCTAGGCTTTATCACAGTAAGCTTCATATAAGTACTGGAAAAACGGGGAATACAGTCATAAAGTGATACAGATTGGAAACAGGCCCTTCGGCCCAACTTGCCCACACAGGCCAACATGTCCCAACATGGCGGCATGTGCATGCTGTTGCGATGATTTTTCTAATTATATGCTGGTGTTACAGTTTGCCGGCTTGGCATTCCCTACATAGAGTCTGGGTGACATTTTATAAAAGACATCAGTTCAATCTGGAAAATAGAGAATCTTTTTATCAATTAGATCTATTTTGAAATGAATCTTACAATTCATCTGGTAAAAAATATCGTGCAGTGAAATATTAAACTTGATCACAGACCAAAGCAAAGCAGCTGTCTTCTTTTAATAAAACACCAAGTGCTGGAGTAACTCAGCAGGTCAGGCAGCATCACCGGAGAACGTGGATAGGTGACGCTTTGAATTGGAATTCTTCTTCAGACAGATTGTAGTGGGGGGAGACAGCCGAGTGATAGGTGGATACAGCTGAGTGGGGTTTAATTAGTAGCTGGTAGGGCAAAGGCCAGACAATAAAGGTGAGATAAAGTGATAAGAACCATGAAATGTGAATGCAGAAAAAGGGATATAGGTTGATGGGGAAAGGGGTGTGGGTTTTGTCAATTTGTTTCCTCTACTTTGTACTTCTGAGGATTGAATGAGCGCTGGTCACCCTTCACTATCCATTGTGCAACCATCAACATTGCTGTAGACACTCAACCCATTCAATCATTTGAAGGTTATGCAGCCGAATCAAAGCTTATCCTTCAAACCAACAGCCTGAGAGATTCTTCCCCTCCCTGATTTAACCTGTTCAGTACCAGCCCTGCTATATTCGGGTCATGGCCAATAGAAAAAAGAAATTTCAGTGAACAGGTTAAGGGTGTGAGAGGAAATTCGAGCACATCATTGAGTACCTTCCTTCACATGACCAACAAAGACTTCTGTGGATAGACACAAAATGCTGGAGTAACTCAGCAGGACAGGCAGTATCTCTGGAGAGAAGGAATGGGTGACGTTTTGGGTCAAGACCCTTCCTCAGACTCTTCTATTCATCAAGAAGAGTAAAGAATGGGTCTGAAGAAGGGTCTCAACCCAAAACGTCACCCGTTCCTTCTCTCCAGAGATGCTGCCTGTCCCACTGAGTTACTCCGGCATTTTATGTCTATCTTTGATCTAAACCAGCATCTGCAGTTCCTTCCTACACACAAAGACTTCTGTGGTCTTTTGTCGCTTACTGAATTACCAGGATTTGTAACTAAAACATATACCAAACATTTTTGTACCCAGAAAAACTGCTCTGTTGATGAAACATCACAAAGCTGAGTGGTTAGCTTTGAGAACAGAACAGGCTAAAGATTATCATCTTGGCAACAACCCACATCAGCACGACAGGAACTAATTGGCCTGGCAAGCAAATTAACACAAGTTGGCAACATTACAATAAATCATACTGAAATACAACAAAAATACATCAAGTCACGTCCATTCCCAAAATATGTGAAAATAAAAAGTCCTTTTCTACATTCTCCATTATTCCTTCAAAATCTTCAGATATTATTAAAGTCCTTCTTTGATGCAGATTGACCTATAAAATTCGATTTCATGATATCATTCATTAAACTGTGTTCCCTTGAATACACCAGCAACAGCGAAAATCAACACTGGTTGCCTAGCAATATGCATAGCAACAAAGATTTCACCAACATCATCTTTGGGGGAATTTAACATCGGAATATTTATGCCCAAAACAATCAAATTCACGCTTATAATGTAGACAAAAATGCTGGAGAAACTCAGCGGGTGAGGCAGCATCTTTGAAGCGAAGGAATTCCTTCCTTCCATTCCTTCGCTCCATAGATGCTGCCTCACCCGCTGAGTTTCTTCAGCATTTTTGTCTACCTTTGACTGTTCCAGCATCTGCAGTTCCTTCTTGAACAAAAAATCATGCTTATTGTTGGTTTCTTCAGGTAAGTCTTGCATTAAAACAGATTTGATATCTAAAGGCCCATAAAAACACATGAAATCATCTGTCAAATTATACCGGGAACAAGAAATACAAATGAATTATCTTTTAGTGTAGATGTCAACTGGTCTTTATCTTAATTATAAGAGCCGTTCTCCTGAAAAGTTGTCCATCTGAGATGCTCTCCACAGATGCTGATTGACTTTCAGCTAGTTTCTAGCATTTTCAGTTTTTATTGAAACATTTCAGTATTGTTCTTCTAGGGCTGTGAGATTTAACTTTCAGACTTGCAGTTTCTTAGAACAGGACAAGCTGCAGCCCCTGGTTGATTCAAAGACTCTGCTCTCCAATGACAAAAGCCCCATCTCCATCCCTTGTAGTGCCGACAAGCAGTACAGGTGACTATTGACTATTTTAGTTGGTATGAGGAGTGGCTGCCTTCTAGACCCAGAGTATTGGCTTGACACAACTCAGTGGCTCAGTACATCACAATGCAAGAGTCAGAGTTAGCTCTATTAGGATAGGACAGAAATTACACTAGGCAGAACTCGATAAGGATGACAAGTTTGCTTCTCTGAAGAACATTAATAAGCCATTTGGGCTTTTAAAATATTCCAACACCTTCTTGATATGTGTAGGAAGGAACTGCAGATGCTGGTTTAAACTGAGGAGAGACAGTAAATGCTGGAGTAACTCAGTGGAACAGATCGGATCTCTGGAGAGAAGGGATGGGTGACGTTTTGCGTCAATACTGACCTGGGTAGGATCGGGTCTGTAGAAGGGTCTCGACACGAAACATCATCCATTCCTTCTCTCCAGAGATGCTGCCTGTCCCGCTGAGTTACTCCAACATTTTGTGTCTACCTTCTTGATTATATTCCCTGATGACAATTATTTTTCTCCTAAATTTTAACATTTGAATTGTGCTGTCAGGATTATTAATTTAGGAACTCTTAATGAGTTGTCCAACAAACTAACTATATAATCCTCATGATAGTTACTATCGGTCATATGTCAATAACTTCTCATCACTGATAATCATCGCTCTTTCACTGGTAATACAAAGTTAACATTAAGGGTCTCGACCCGAAACGTCACCCATTCCCTCTCTCTAGAGATGCTGAGTTACTCCAGCGTTTTGTGGCCATCTTTATTTATTAGAAATGATTTCCAGCACATCCACGGTGGTGATTTCTAAGATGATACACGCCAAAACATTCTGCCTAAAAGATTCCACATTCAATCTCTCCACTTTAGCAATAATAATCACTCCACGAGTAGCCTCAACTTATGGAGTGAAAAACAGTGAGGAATCAATGCATTGCCTGCTTCCCTGGTGGGCCTGCTAGAAGTTTTACACTTGGCCATGTTGGATGAGGATGTAAGTAAGTAAATAAGTAAGTTTATTGGTCAAGTATTCACATACAAGGAATTTGCCTTGCTGCTCCGCCCACAAGTAACAACATGACATACAGTGACAGTTACGAATGACTCAGAAAACACTAAACATTAATAATAATAAAACATTAATGATAAAACACCATTGATCAAGCATGTGAACCAACAAAATACCAGATCAAAGGGAGGCTACAGATTTTTGGCTGTTGAGTAGAGCAACTACGCGTGGATAAAAACTGTTTTTATGTCTGGCTGTGGCAGCTTTGACAGTCCAGGGACGCTTTCCAGAGGGAAGTGATTCAAAGAGTTTGTGGCCAGAATGAGAGGGGTCAGAGATGATCTTGCCCGCTCGCTTCCTGGCCCTTGCAGTGTACAGTTCATCAATGGATGCTTCTTTCACTGTCCCCACCTTCATTAAATAACTTGCGATTCCCATCCGTGTGTAAGGGAGAAAACAGGCGGAAAGAGAAACCCTTTTGTAGAAAATAGAAACATGAGCACAAAAGAATGGCTTCGGACTGATGGTAGATTATGAGCCAATTCTGTACTTATTGGACCACTTTATCAACATTCTTGTGAAGTGCTTCAAAATGATTTATTGTGGTTCACACTGTAGAAATCAATATTGCTATAAAAGTAGAACCAGGAAGTACTTTCCCAACTTTACTGCAGGAGGTACAAGAACTTACCATCATATTTAGCTAATACTGCTTGCACATCAGCATAGGCCTGTAACTCTAAAAGTGCCTCCAGTAAATTTTCATGAATGTTGAACATGCTGAGGAGGGGGAATTCCTTCATCAGCTGTAACATAACCAAACTGAGTCACATTGTGGAACAGATGATAATGCAGACATTTAAAAATGGAAATTGCAAACTTAAGGGCCTGTTCCACTTGGGCGTCATTTGCGCGTCACGCAGGAGGCGCGAAGATTTTGTGAATCCCAAAATCCTGGGGCGCCACCATGTCTCACTGCCTACGCCACCACGTCTCACCACACGCCATGCACGTGTAATGCACGCCACGCGCGCGTCACGACACGTGCATGATGCGTAAATGATGTTGTGTCGTGCATCGTGACGCGTAAATGATGTCGCGTAAATGACACGCAAATAACGCCCAAGTGGGACAGGCCCTTAAGTTGGCACATTTTGAGTTATGGATTTTCAATAGTGCTGATCCTTCATTGTACCAATGTAATATAATAACAGACATATATTAAGTTAGTTCATTCAGCTAGTTCTTCAGACACTGAATCTAATTTTCGTGGCTGTGAATAACTTGTCTGATCCTTTAAAACACAATCTGCTGTGCACATTGTTGGGAAATGGGGAGATATGCGTAGTATTTAGTCAGAATTCAAGAAACGTATATGTTTATCATTCATAGATCTTTAATTGTTAAAAGGGGAAACACATTAATTATGCTTTATAACATAATTCCAGGAACTTTATTTTAAAATTTGAAATGCTCAAATAGGTCATAAAAAGTAAACCAACAGGAGAAGATGAAGTGCCAATATACATTGCATCTTGAGCAAAACACAAGGTGCTGGAGGAACTCAGTAGTGCGTGCAGCATCTGGGCAGGGAATAGACAGACAATGGTTTGGGTTCAAACCTTTCTTCAGTTCTGTTTTGCACAAGATTCCAGCATCTTGTGTCCACATTGACACATATGTATTTTCATTGCAGTGGGTAATGACATTTAAATGGTATCAGGAGTACACACTGCGGGGGCACTCCAGAATCAGAGGTCGGTAATAAGCAGGTTTTACTGCAGCTCAATTTACACTTCTACTTACATCTCGCATCATTTTCACTGCTTCTCTTGTCCTTCCCAGTTTTCTTGAACACATTGCCAATCTTCTTTTAATATAAACTAACACATTTGTGTCTCGCCCTGAAAGACAAGCATCTTCAATGTACATGCAATTTTTTCCCCTAGATGACAGCCATTTATTTAGGATCAGAGCTGATCTATCTTCAGTTACTTTGCTGTATCAACATTTTCTGCATTTTAAAACGTGATAACTATTTTTTTACTTGAGACAAAGAATACAGTAAGTTAACTCTTCAGGTACTCTGATTTTTTTTAAACATGGTTTTCCAATATTATGCTATTTTAGTTTTTTTGGGGTTCAGAAATACAGAGCAGAAACAGGCCCTTTGGCCCACCAAGTCCGCACCAACCAGCGATCCCCGCATATTAACACTACCCTGCACACACTAGGGAGAATTTTACATTTACACCAAGCAGATTAATCTACAAACCTGTAGGTCTTTGGAGTGTGGGAGGAAACCGAAGATCTCGGAGGAAACCCGCGCAGGTGACGGGGAGAACGTACAAACTCCGTGTACACCCGCTCCTGTAATCAGGATCGAACTCGGGATTCTGGCGCTGTAAGGCAGTAGCTCTAACGCTACGCCATTGTGCCGCACCAAAACAAATTACTACAAAAATAATCTGTACTTATATAAAAGGATAAATATCATGTGATAATATTTGATATACTGAGAGCTTAATTTGAACCAAATTCTAAATTAAAAAACGAAATTGGGGACATCTACAACAGGTTTACATTGACCCCAAGAACATTCACAGAATCTGAGGTTCCCTCATTGTTCATTTGTTTGGAACTATTATTAATTTGTGCAAAGTGATATAAGAGTGAATGCAAAATGTTGTTTGAGAGGAGACTGTTGAGAATATTTTCTGTCCTCCTGGGTATATGTATGTGGCTTTCTTGTCTCTTATCCTCCGATCTGAATTGAAAGCCAAGCATACAATTTGTCACCTCAAAAAGACAGGGCTTTACAAGGTATCCATCTGACAATCCCCTTCACCTAATTACTCAAGAACGTAATCATTTGATAACATACCAGGATTTTAGGAAGTGCTCTAAGTAGAAACATAAATAAACATACTGACATTATCTGAATATGTTTCAATGCTTTTACCATTCAAGGCAATCATGACCACTTTTTCTCAGGGTGGAAATGAGAAAGCTGAGTGCACCTTAACAGAAACAATAACAAGATTATGACCAGAAATATCTGCCAATGCCCCAGCTCCCCGCCTTATAGTCTGCTCACCATTTCTTTGATTCAGGTTCAGGTCGGTTAAGTGGCTGTTTTTCCCACTTTGCTCCAGGTGACTCTATGATCACCACCATTACCTGACATAAAAATAAAGCTTCAGTAATTTCTCCCTGGGCTCCTGCACATCGGGTTGCCAACTTTCTCCCACTCCCTTTTTATTTTTGTCTAGTTAAATGTAGTTGTTTGTGGGGGGGTTTTGTACTGTTTTAATTGTGTATATGTGGGGGGTGGGGGGGAGGGGAAAACTTAAAAAAAATCTATTCCCTGCACGGGAGTCCCGACCTTTTCCCTGTCGGGTCTCCGTTGTCGTTGGGCCTCCGACCGGGATGACCTGGGGGCTCCAGTCGCGGAGCCTGCGGAGCTGCGGACTCACCATCGTGGGGCTGGCCGGCCTCGGAGCGCGGGGAGCGGTGGTGGCTCGTTGCTGCTCACTCCGGAGCTCAAGCTACAGACCGGTGGACTGGGACATCGGGAGCTCGCGGGTCCGGGTGAGAGACCGCTTTCCGGAGCTCCCGCAACGCAACTTCTCCAGCTCGAGTCACGGGGTTGGAACGACCCGGAGCGGGGCCGTAAATCGCCCGGTGCGGCTTTAATGTTAAAGCCGTGGGACATTCCAGCGCCCGCCAGGGCTCCAACTTGTGACTTTGGGCCCGGAGCGAGGCTGTACATCGCCCGGCGTGGCCTCAACGGCCGTGGGACTTAACATTGCCCGCCTGGGGCTTCAACATCGGGAGAAAGATGTTGCAGTGGAGAGAAATGACTTTGCCTTCCATCACAGTGAGGAGGAGATTCACTGTGATGGATGTTTTTCTGTAAATTGAATTGTTTGTGTGTCGTGTAGGAATTGTTTTGTTTGAAAAGGGGAGATGTAGCGACACCTGGGTGTCATGGTACACCAGTCATTGAAAGTAGGCATGCAGGTGCAGCAGGCAGTGAAGAAAGCGAATGGTATGTTAGCTTTCATAGCAAAAGGATTTGAGTATAGGAGCAGGGAGGTTCTACTGCAGTTGTACAGGGTCTTGGTGAGACCACACCTGGAGTATTGCGTACAGTTTTGGTCTCCAAATCTGAGGAAGGACATTATAGCCATAGAGGGAGTGCAGAGAAGGTTCACCAGACTGATTCCTGGGATGTCAGGACTTTCATATGAAGAAAGACTGGATAGACTTGGCTTATACTCGCTAGAATTTAGGAGATTGAGAGGGGATCTTATAGAAACGTACAAAATTCTTATGGGGTTGGACAGGCTAGTTACAGGAAGATTGTTCCCGATGTTGGGGAAGTCCAGGACAAGGGGTCACAGCTTAAGGATAAGGGGGAAATCCTTTAAGACCGAGATGAGGAAAAACTTTTTCACACAGAGAGTGGTGAATCTCTGGAACTCTCTGCCACAGAATGTAGTTGAGGCCAGTTCATTGGCTATATTTAAGAGGGAGTTAGATGTGGCCCTTGTGGCTAAAGGGATCAGGGGGTATGGAGAGAAGGCAGGTACAGGATACTGAGTTGGATGATCAGCCATGATCATATTGAATGGCGGTGCAGGCTCGAAGGGCCGAATGGCCTACTCCTGCACCTATTTTCTATGTATCTATGGCTGTGGAAACGGAGTTTCGTTTGAGCCTCTTTGAGGTTCAAATGACAAGAAATAAAATCTAAATCTAAATGAGGGACATAAGGTCAAAATACGGGACAAATTCCCGACGGCAATTCGTTGACCGACTCGTGGCTGGGTGAATGATGAGTTGGCCCGGGTGCTAGACTGCACACAAAGCCCAGCCGACGGGCAAGCTGAGGAGTTTTGCCCCGGGCGCCGGACTTTGCGCCCCATCCAACTCGTGAACCGATGATCGGCCATGAGAAGGGGTGGTGGTGTTGGCGGTAAGTGAAGGTCCTAACGTCGGACAGCTGGCCGGGCTGACGACCGACAGGGCCACGTGCAAGGCGTTGCTGCTGCACTCCATGGGCGGGTGAGGCGGGGCCGGACAGTCCCCTCGACCAGAGTAGTAGCAGTCAAATAGGGGACAAGGGCAGTCCCGTATGGGACAAAGCAATTTAGCCTGTATACGGGATGTCCCGCCTAATACGGGACAGTTGGCAACCCTACCTGCACATGCCATGTTTAATAGGGTTGCCTGGATTAGCACAAGAAGCTGCTGCCCTACATTTCCCTCTTAAGCACTGTAGAACTAGTTTAGTTTAGTTTAGAGAGACAGCGCGGAAACAGGCCCTTCGGCCCATCGAGTCCGCACCGACCAGCGATCCCTGGAAATTAACACTACCCTAAGCACACTTGGGACAATTTTACATTTACACCAAGCCAATTAAGCTGCAAATCTGCACGTCTTTGGAGTGTGGGAGGAATCCGAAGATCTCAGAGCAAACCCACGCAGGTCACGGGGAGAACGTACAAACTCCGTACAGACAGCACCCGTAGTCGGGATCGAACCCGGGTCTCTGGCGCTGTAAGGCAGCAACTCTACCGCTGCGCCCACTCACTAGGCGTGTGATACCCTACACACACTAGGGACTATTTTACATTGATACCAAACCAATTAACCTACAAACCTGCACGTCTTTGGAGGCAACTAAAATGATAGAATTTTGAACTTTCTAGTGACTTCTATGTGAAAATGTACATTCTCAGGAGATGCTGTACAAATATATTGGCAAAAAAAAAAGAAAAACAAATATATGACATGCTTTGCAAGGAACTGAAGTAGGCCATTATTGTCACAAGCGAGTTATGGTCTGTCTTGTGAATGGTGATAAAATATTTACTGCAGCCTCCCCACAGATTCAATTTATAACTCCTCAATGGTCTTAAAGTAACACAAAGATTATTTAATTGTGTAGCTTCATTTGTTTAGTTTTAAATGGACTGTTGCAAACACTGTAGTATTTTTACTATTCCACATTACATCATCTGTCTCTCACTTTTTTTGAAGGGGTGATCAATTGTTTCCTAAATAAAGAATAAACAAATGCAACAAATTCTGGTGGAGGTATTGCTCTTTACACCAGTCGACCTTAGATTCAAGATATTAAAAGATATTTTTGAAAGAGAAGATTCTTAGATTAATTTATATCTGGTTGGTATTCAAGACACGTGGAGGAATATCCATGTCTCAAACTGTGGCCCATTAATACCCCAGCACCTAACTCAATAACTGGGAAATGAGTGGTTCTTCACGTGATCAGCAGAGCGATCTACGCTCTCAATCAGCATCTCCCTGTGTTCTCACAACCCGGGGCTGACGCTAGATTCTCAACAAATACATTTAAATAAACAAATTCTTCTCTATCAACAACCTCCACTATCCAGCCCTCTCTTTCAAGCCACTTTAACACCTTTCCCACACTGAGCGAGGATCCCGCTCTCTTCAAATCAGAGTCTCCAAACACCGATTTTTGCAGACCAAATATGTAGGAAGGAACTGCAGATTGTGGTTCACACCGAAGACAGACACAGAATGCTGGAGTAACTCAGTGAGACAGGCAGCAGCTCTGGATAGAAGGAATGGGTGACTTTCGGGTCGAGACTCTTCTTCAGACTCTTCCATTCATCAAGCAGAGTAAAGAATCTTTTACAATTCGGCCATAATGTGCACAAAAGTAGCCACCTTGTCTTCCTTACAGTAAATGCAAGTGCAGTAAATTGCACAGTTGCCATCCTCTCAACTCAAGTGGCAAGCAGAATGACTGACAGAAGTATTTCTATTGCAATCTTAGGTCATTGTTTTTGCACCTTGGCTATATTCTCCTGGCAATTATATCTCTGCCATCAAGTCAGTGGACACACAACCTGCTCACTAGCTCAGCATTATCTTGCCTTTTCTACTTGGTCTAATCTACTTGGAGACCTCCTGCAGTCTCGACCTGTAATCGCCAAGAAATGAATAAGAAACCATGAGTGAACTAAACTGAAATAAAAGAGTTGTTTATATTAAGCTTATATTCACTGGAATTTAGAAGGATGAGAGGGAATCTTATAGAAACACATGCAATTCTTAAGGATTGGACAGGCTAAATGCAGGAAAAATGTTCCCGATGTTGGGGGAGTCCAGTAGCAGGGGTCACAGTTTAAGAATAAGGGGTAGGCCATTTAGGACTGAGATGAGGAAAAACTTTTTCACCCAGAGAGTTGTGAATCTGTGGAATTCTCTGCCACAGAATGCAGTGGAGGCCAATTCACTGGATGTATTCAAGAGAGTTAGATATAGCTCTTTGGGCTAACGGAATCAAGGGATATGGGGAGAAAGCCGGAACAGGGTACTGATTCTGGATGATCAGCCATGATCATATTGAATGGCAGTGCTGGCTCGATGAGCCGAATGGCCTACTCCTGCACCTATTTTCTCTGTTTCTATCTATCAAAGATGAGCAGTTTGAACTTGCTGCAGGCAAGGTACTTACTGTGCTGTGCTTCATACTGTGCTCCGTGGTGCTGCAGTTGCTGGCTGCGTCTGTAACAAACCTCTCCTGCCTTGAGCGCCTGTTTAAAAAGCCTTTCTGCTTCCACAATGGTGGTGGCTTCTTCCTCAGCCAACAGAATATATGCAGTCGCACATCTGTAAAAAGATTCATACCTGATTACACATGGGCTCACCTGAAATTACTGTGCTGAGTTAGTTATGAAATTGGCTTTCATTTCTTAAACTCAGATTTGTTTATAGGATATGGCTGTCACTACAAAAGTAGATTTATTAGTCATCCGTCTTAAATTTTAATTCATTCTACCAACAGTTTAACTTGGCTGCAATGTGCACAATATACAAATAACCGACAGTTAATTGCCTAGGATACTCTGATAGTTCATCCCAGACCACAGACCTCCACCATTAAACCTACGACCTAATGATGATTAAAATATGTGGTCTGATAAACAAGAAAAGATGGTTATCAAGAATTACAACAGGACCTTGATCAGTTGGGCACGTGGGCCGGGGTATAGCAAATGGAGTTTAATTCAGGTAAGTGTGAGGTGTTGTAAACAAGGGCAGGACATTCAGTGTAAGCAGTGGGGCAGGCGGATCAAGGAGTTAAAATTACATAGTTCCCTGAATCAAAGATAAGGTGGTGATAACATGGTGAAGAAGGATTTTGACACGATGACCTACGTCAGTCAGGCAATTGAACATGAAGTTTAGATGTTATGTTACAGTTAGGGTTGCCAACTGTCCCATATTAACCGGGACATCCCGTATTTTGGGTTAAATTGGTTTGTCCCGTATGGGACCGCCCTTGTCCCGTATTTGACTGCTACTACTCAGGTCGAGGGGGCTGTTAGGTCGGAGCGCCGCGTCCGGCTCCGCCTCACCCGTCCCGACATAGTGCAGCCCATGGAGTGCAGCAGCAGCACCTCGCCCGCGGCCCCGTCGGTCGGCAGCCCGGTCAGCTGTCCGACTTTCGGACCTTCGCTCACCGCCGACACCACCACCCCTCCTTCTCATGGCTGATCATCGGTTCATGAGTTGGATGGGGTGCTGGACTTTGCGCGTGACGTCGCGCGGACCAAAACTCATCAGCTGACCCGTCGGCTGGGCTTTATGTGCAGTCCAGAACCCGGGCCAACTCATCATTCACCCAGCCACGGCCGAGTCGGTCAACGAATGGCCGTCGTGGATTTGTCCCTTATTTGACCCTTTGTCCCTTATTTGGGAGTGAGAAAGTTGGCAACCCTAGTTACAGTTGTACAAGACATTGGTGAGGCTGCACGGAGTAATATGTTCCACTTTTGTCAACATGCTACAGGAAAAATGCTATTAAGATGGAAAGAGTGCAGAAAAGATTCACGGGGATGTTGCCAGGATTCAAGGGCCTGAGATTGGGCAGGCTAGAACTTTATTCCTTCTAGCACAGGTAACGGGGTGTATAAAATCATGAGACGCATAGATAGAGTGAATGCAAGTTGTCTTTTCCCCCCAGAGTAGAGGAATCAAGAACCTCAAGTCAAGTCAAGTGAGTTTATTGTCATGTGTCCCTGATAGGACAATGACATTCTTGCTTTGCTTCAGCACAACAGAACATAGTAGGCATTGACTACAAGGCATTCTATAAATATATACACACATGAATCAGTATACTGATAAAGTGCAAATAACAGTATTGGCTAATAAAGTTCAGTGTTATGTCCGAGCCAGGTTTAATAGCCTGATGGCTGTGGGGAAGTAGCTGTTCCTGAACCTGGTCGTTGCAGTCTTCAGGCTCCTGTACCTTCTACCTGAAGGTAGTAGGGAGATGAGTGTGTGGCCAGGATGGTGTGGGTCCTTGATGATACTGCCAGCCTTTTTGAGGCAGCGACTGTGATAGATCCCCTCGATGGAAGGGAGGTCAGAGCCGATGATGGACTGGGCAGTGTTTACTACCCTGAGGGAATAGGTTGAAGTTGAGAGAGATAGGAACCTAATGGGCAACGTTTTTCACACAGGGGATGGAGGGTATATGTCATAAGCTACCAGAAGTAGTAGTTGAGGCAGGTATAATAACAAAATGTGAAAGTCGTTTAATGGGATCTGCAGCAAACGCAGGCAAATGGGACTCGTTAAGATGGGACATCTTGGTCGGCATGGACAAGTTGGCCTGAAGGCCCTGTTTCAATGTAAATGACTCTATGATTTCCACTGTCCAGTTGGTAAAGGGTAGCAGCGACGTGGACCCAATCACCAGCATTTTCCCACCACAAGCCTGGCTTGGAAATGGAATGTTATTTTATCACAATCACTGGGACACTAACTCCTGGAAGTCTCTACCCAGGAGTACTGGGAATACCTTCACCAGATGGACTGCATCAATTCTAGGTTGGCCTTATCAGCAGCATTTACAGTCTGTAAGGTCATAAGTTCATAAGGAATAGTAGAATTAGGCCAGTCGGCCCATCAAGTCTACTCCGCGATTCAATCATGGCTGATTTATCTCTCCCTCCCAACCCCATTCTCATGCCTTCTCCCCATAACCCCTGAAACCTGTACTAATTAAGAATCTATCTATCTCTGTCTTAAAAACATCCACTGACTTGGCCTCCACAGCCTTCCGTGGCAAAGAATTCCACAGATTCACCACCCTCTGACTAAAGAAATTCCTCCTCATCTCCTTCCTAAAAGAACGACCTTTAATTCTGAGGCTATGACTTCTTGTCCTAGACTCTCACACTAGTGGAAACATCGTCTCCACATCCACTCTATCCGAGCCTTAAGGGCCTGTCCCACTTAGCGATATTTTCGGCGACTGCCCACGTCATATCAGGGTCGTCAAAAGATTTTGAATATTTCAAAATCTAGCTGCGACACTCAATACGTCATCACGCCGCAACATTTTCGATGACTATTCTGTATGTTTCAATGAGGTCCCCACTCATTCCTCTAAACTCCTGCGAGTAAACTTAATGTTGTCACACTATCCTTGAATGAAGTAGCGTGGAGGCATTTGTAAAGGATCAATGACTTTGTTTCAGATATGGAGTCAAGCATAGGTCAGACCAGGGAAAAAGAAAGCAGCAAAGATAGGCACAAAAAGCTGGAGTCATTCAGCGGGTCAGACAGTATCTCTGGAGAAAAGGAATAGGTGACATTTCGGGTTGAGACCCTTCTTCAGAAAGAAAGCATTATTCCGGATCACTTGACACTCCATCATAGTTTAGTTTAAAAATACAGCAAGGTAACAGGCCCTTTGGCCCACCGAGTCCACGCCGACAATCGATCATCCATTCACACTAGATCCACGTTAACCCACTTTCGCATTACTCCTTACACACTAGGGGCAATTTATAGAGGCCAATCAATCTACATACCCACATGTCTTTGGGATGTGGGAGGAAATAGGAGCACCTGGAAGAAACCCAGGGAAAACGTGCAAACTCCACACAGCCAACAGCCAGTCAGGATTGAACCCGGGTCTCTGGCGCTGTTAGGCAGCAGCTCTATCAACTGTGCCGCCAAAATCTGAAAGACTAAAATTACCCTGGAGAAAAAATGATGAAATGACTCGCTCAATATTTAAAATCCAAAACAGAAATTATACAAATAATGTACGTGAAGCATCATTTATTTCAGTGGCTGAATTTCATTTTAACTGCTTAAAGATCAGAGTAAACCAGGTTTGGTTTTTAGACCATGCCAAATCCGTTGATATCAAAATGCTGCAGTCCTCTAACTAGAAATAGTACTTTGTGCCTCCTACATGTGAAGGAAGGGGGATTAAAATCAGTAAAACTCTAATTTCAAATGGACAGCACAGTAGCGCAGCTGGGCGAGCCTCCGCCTCCCAGCTCCAGCAATTGAGTTCAATCCTGACCTCACATGCTGTCTGCGTGAAGTTTGTATCTCATCCCAATGAGAGTGTGGATTTCCTCCGGGTGCTCCAGTTTCTTCCCGCATCCCAAGCCATGCATGTTGGTACTTTAACTGGCTACAGTAAATTGCCCCATGTATATAGATGCATGTGGCAGAGTTGATGGGAAATAACAAGGGATTAGTCTATGATTGATATACATGAAAATTAATAGTGTAGACTCCATGGCCAAAGGGGCTGTTTCTGTGCTGTGTGACTAAAAGCCCTGTCCCATTGGCCAACATGTCCCAGCTGCACTAGTCCCACCTGTCCTATCCATGTACCTGTCTAACCGTTTCTTCAGTGTCGGGATAGTCCTTGCCTCAATTGTCTCCTCTGGCAGCTCATTCCATACACCCACCATGATCGAGTAAAATGGCAACAAGTTATTCAGTTAAAGTTCTCCCAATAAATGCGCAACCCCAAGTATGAAAAATATTTTTTTTATTCTTAGGATGTAGGCAATACTTGGTAAACTGAACATAGTCGCTCTGAGAAGATTGTGGTTGGCACTTCAAAGAGCATAGTGTGTTGTGGTAGGCATCATATGCAGACCAGATTGAGCAGAGATTACTGCCTTCCTTGTTGGACATGAGCGAACTCACTGGATTTCGACAACTTTTCATAGTCATTGGCCTGGTGCCAGTTCACAAATCATCAGGCTTTATTGAACTCACTTCACACATCCCAGTGTGGGATTTGAACTCTTGATTCTGAATTATTAGTTTAGCCCCATACCTGCTAGACGACAGAATTCCCATTCCCAGCCACACTATTTAATTACTCAGTGCCACTGCAATATCCTCTGCACTTTAATTTATTGGGAATATTCATGACACACATGCGTGTAATTGTGACTAAGACTTAATTAAAAGGATAATGACAATAGCAATTAAGATTTTTACCACTGTGGCTATTTATTTCCTGTAAAATAGGAAAAATTCTCAAATCAAAAATACACTAAATGTAAAATTATTAGCTCTCAAGGGCCTGTCCCACTTGGGCGTCATTTGCGCATCACGCAGGTGGCGCGCGAAGATTTTGTGAATCCCAAAATCCTGGGGCACCACGCGCGACTGCGCGTCACTGCCTACGTCACCACGCACCATGCACACGTAATGCACGCCATGCGCGCGTCGTGCTTCGTGACGTGTAAATGATGTCGTGCTTCGTGACGTGTAAATGATGTCACGCAAATGACGCCCACGTGGGACAGGCCCTTCAGTTTCCTAAATGCCTGCAAATTGTGATCAGGTCAATTAACATAAGAGACTCTGACCATCTTAGTTTAGTTTAGAGATACAGTGCGGAAACAGGCCCTTCGGCCCACCGAGTCCGCACCGACCAGCGATCCCCACACATTAACACTATCCTACACACACTAGGGACAATTTTTACATTTACCAAGCCAATTTACCTACAAACCTGTACGTCTTTGGTGTGTGGGAGGAAACCAAAGATCTCGGTGAAAACCCACAAAGGTCACGGGGAGAACGTACAAACTCCGTACAGACAGCACCCGTAGTCGGGATCGATCCGGCGCTGCAAGCGCTGTGAGGCAGCAACTCTACCGCTGCACCACGGTGCCGCCCGTCTTGTTCGGTTTCTTTATCTGCAGTCAGAGTTCCCAAACCGGGATCATACAAAAATTGGCAACTTAGCCGTTTTGAAAGGGAAAGCTGATCAACTGAATAATTTGGAACATTTAACCTGCAATAAAACAGATTACAAGGTGCTAACAATGCGAAGAGTTCTCACCTTTAAATATCAAAGTGGAATATTATTCAGAAGTGGGACAGTGTCAACCAACTGTTTGGCCAATGAGTATTTTAGTGATATTATAAACAATTCATCAAACTGTTTAAGAAAGAACGGCAGATGCTGGAAAAATCGAAGGTCGACAAAAATCTGGAGAAACTCAGTGGGTGAGGCAGCATCTATGGAGCGAAGGAATAGGCGACTGAAGAAGGATCTCGACCTGAAACGTTGCCTATTCCTTCGCTCCATAGATGCTCGCTCACCCGCTGAGTTTCTCCAGTACTTTTGTCTACCTTGGATTAATCAAACTGTGGTCATCCAGATATTAATTCCTGTTAAATGTGCACACAAGGATATGTTGGCATCATGCTAATCAAGCTGCAGCATCTTGTTAGTTTTTAATCTCTGCATGTTGATGCACAGCTCATAAGCTGAAATCTTTCCGTTACAGCAATGATGTCAAAAACCTCTACATAACGGGTCTCAGTGAGTGAAATAAATATGAGTTGCAGACTGTGACAATATATGGACCAGCTGGTGTGATTCCAAGGCAATTCAATGCAAAGAACATTAATGGTCACCCACTAGTGAGTACGGGGCAGTGATTTCGTTTAGTTCAGATAATGTCACAAATTACAAGAGCATAGCTCAAGCAGTTCATAACCACCATCTTACTTCTGAAATTGCCTTAAAACACTCACAGGCCACTCTTTAGGAACATACATTGTGAGCTTTATTCCATTTTGAGTCCTTCCTTTTGCTTGCAGAGGCGGAAACAGTGGACGGTAAAACCTCCTGGGTGGAAAGCGGACAGTGGTCTGGTCAGAACTCAGTGGAAATGAAAAGACCTGTACAAAATATTGATCCGAGTACATGAGCATTAAACCAAGAACAGCACCCTCATTTCAAGTGTTAAATATGCCGCTTAAAAAGAAAAGGTTTCGTACAGATAGCCAGGGCGAGTTCAGAGTACACATTAAATTCACGGGAACTGTCGACGAGAACTTCTGGTTATCAATAGGGACGGGCGCAAGAAGCAAAAACATCACTCACTCATTTAATTCTAAGGCTTCGTGTGCTGCTGAGATTCTTGCTTGTGGGTTCCTCTCTCTCCAAGCTTTTTGCATGACTGTTCAAATGAAATAAAAGCATTATATGTAATGAGATGTAACAAGTCACCGGAATTTGAAAGTTCACCGAAGTTGAAATTTCTTTCCCAGGTTTTAATCTCCAAACGATTTTTAGTTGAGATGCAACCGTTGTGGCAATGACCCTTCTTCACAACGTGAAAATTGGCCGAAGATTAGGCTCAGGCGGTATTCATCTGAACGTAGAAGTGAATCGAAATGGAGACAGCAATAAAACTCCAGAAATAACACGACCCATGGAAAATAAATACATTAGTCTAAAAACACACTCTCCCTGATGTGGTTACAATCAACGCCATCACACACTGATGAGTTAAACTGGTAGCTCTCACTAGATTGCGTCATTATGAAGACAATGTCTTGTAGGATAGCAATTTGGAAGCTAAATCAAATCGCATTCAAGAGACTTTATGAACACGATCCTATTGTTCAGAACTGTTTTCGGCATTCTTCAATATTCAATTTAATTTGTGACTCCTCCAAACTACAGATTGAAGCAGCCTGTGTCTGCTTGCAATTAGACCTCATCAATGTTTAGGTGTGGGCTGATTGAGTGGCAAGGAACTTGCATGTCATACAAGTGTTGTGCCATCTCCACCAAGAATCTGAACACCTATCCATGACATTTACTGGCATTCTCATCAACAGTTCCTCCACATTCCATGTTCTGGAGGATTCAACCAAATAATAACTGGATTAGACATAAATACCATGACTAGAGCAGCTCTGAGGCCACAGACGCCCCAAAGCTTATGCTCCATCCATAAGGCACGTTAGGAGCACTCAAATATTTAGACGGTGGCGCAGCGGTAGAGTTGCTGCCTTATAGCGCCAGAGACCCGGGTTCAATCCCGACTACCGGTGCTGTCTGTACGAAGTTTGTACGTTCTCCCCGTGACCTGCGTGGGTTTTCACCGAGATCTTCGGTTTCCTCCCACACTCCAAAGACGTACAGGTTTGTAGGGTAATTGGCTTGGTATAAGTGTAAATTGTCTCTAATGTGTGTCAGATAGTGTTAATGTGTGGGGATCGCTGGTCGGTGTGGACTCGGTGGGCCGAAGGGCCTGTTTCCGCGCTGTATCTCTAAACTAAACTTGCTTGAGTGCAGCTGGCCAGCGTTCAATGAGCCCAGCTGTCAGCAGCAAAAACATGCAGCTTGTTCGACATCCCATTCACAGACCTGCGCATTCTTTGCGTCCACTAACATGCTCCGTTCCAACAGTGTGCACCATCTATTAAATGCATTGCACCGATCTGTCAAGGGTTCTTCAAATCCCACAACCACCACCACATCAGGCAATGAACAAGGAGAACAGATGCAAGACTAAATCATAGACACACAATGCTGGAGTAACTCAGCGGGACAGGCAGCATCTCTGGAGAGAAGGAATGGGTGACGTTTCAGGTCGAGACCCTTCTTCATACTGAGAGTCAGGGGAGAGGGAGATACAGAGATAAGGAAGTGCAAGGTGTGAAAACGAGACATCAAAGGAGGTGGAGTTCAAGGAAAATGTAGAGTCGGTCATTGTTAGCTGGGAGAAGGTAACAAGAAAGCAAACAGAGATAAAATGTAATAGAGGACAGTCAGCCTGGTCAGAGGATTGGGAAGGGGGTAGGATGGAGAGAGAGGGAAAGCAAGGGTTACTTGAAGTTAGAGAAGTCAATGTTCATATCGCTGAGGTGTAAGCTACCCAAGCAAAATATGAGGTGCTGTTCCTCCAATTTGTGCTGGGCCTCACTCTGACCTGGGTCCATTTTTCTCATCTTTGAGCTTCTTTAAAACTCTACCAACAGTTTATTTTAAGTACAAGTCGTATTAAAAATGATAAACATTTGTCAGTTAAAAAGCGGTTACATTCTATTTATATTGGCGTCTGTGGAATTTATGATCCAATTTTTCAAAATTGTTGGCAATTTGCAGGGTTTTTTTGTTTTTGTAAAATCCCAAACAAACGTGAGGGATTTCACTGTGTGACATCATGCTTTTAAAAAATGAAGGAAGCATCCAATTATCAGTTTATTTGCTTCTTCCCGCCCCCCCATCAGTCTGAAGAAGGGTCTCGACCCGAAACGTCACCCATTCCTTCGCTCCATAGATGCTGCCTCATCTGCTGAGTTTCTCCAGCATTTTTGTCTACCTTCGATTGTTCCAGCATCTGCAGTTCCTTCTTAAACATCCAAATATCAGTTCCTTCTTAAACATCCCAGATCCTAAGGCCAGCTGTGAATCCTTAAAGTATCCAGTAGAATTGCAACATCTGTTATTCATGAATTTATGATTAAATTTTCATCTGCATTCATGACAGATGAACGCTTCAATAAATAATTTGATCTGAGAAACCGCAGTGAAGCAAGATTACTGTCGACCAACAAAAAGCAGGGTGAATTTAAAAAGAAAGGATTTGTAGACAATTAGGTGTGATGGGAATGTTTGGTCACAGTGATCTTGCCGGAGTGTCCCATTATCTGCTGGAATAATGGGAGGAGTGGATAAACAGAGGACTCTCTGTCCCTCCACCCACTCACACACCCACCCACCCACCAGCCAGCCACCCTGAAATCTGTGCCAACCAACACCCTCCACACTCGAACCAGTTGGAAGCACTGTGCCTTCCCCCTGGGTTTGAAAGACATGTATAACAAGCTAACAGTAATTAAAGAAAGCAATATTCACAAATGTCTGGGTTTCCGATCTTACAGTCCTTCTTACTCGCGTCTGCAGGCCGCAAGTGATCAGTCTCACATGTGAAGAAGGTCTGATGATCTTGCGCAGAAAGATTCATGTCATAGTAGGTCAGTGGTTCTCTGCCTGTTACCCACGTATACCTTTGGAAGAATACAAGGGAGCAATGATCAAGCTTACAAGTGACTCTATTTGCTGGGATGACCAACTCGATCTCGATCTCCACGGCAGTGTTTCAAAGAAAACAAAAGCTCTTCCGAAAAATTATTCTCCCTTTTTTTGGAGAATAAAAGCCTAACATTTTTCATACGTTCATAAGTGATGGGAGCAGAATTAGGCCATTTGGCCCATCAAGTCTACTCTGCCATTCAATCATGGCTGATCTATCTCTCCCTCCGAACCCCATTCTTCTCCCCATAACCCCAGACACCCGTACTAATCAAGAATCTATGTATCTCTGCCATAAAAATATCCATTGACTTGGCCTCCACAGCCTTCTGCGGCAATGAATTCCACAGATTCACCACCCTCTGACTGTTTCATGCTGTGCCAACAATGACAAAGGAACATGTGTCATTATTGCTAGTTCCCCATTCCTGTAAGAATTTTACAGGTGTATCTTTACTCTTTAAGTATTAAATACACCAAATTGAAATGAAAAGCTCTGGGAAACACTGGATGATAGCTGGCTCATGTAACAATGCATGTTATAGACAATAGGTGCAGGAGTAGACCATTCGGCCCCTCGAGCCAGCACCGCCATTCACTGTGATCATGGCTGATCATCCACAATCAGTACCCCGTTCCTGCCTTCTCCCCATATCCCTTGACTCCGCTATCTTTAAGACTTCTATCTAACTCTCTTTTGAATGCATCCAGAGAATTGGCCACCACTGCCCTCTGAGGCAGAGAATTCCACAGATTAACAACTCTCTGGGTGAAAAAGATTTCCTCATCTCCGTTCTAGACGGCCTACCCCTTATATCGTATATGCAGCTTAAAGATAATAATGATACAATAATGAGAAATTTCTACATGCTCTATAATATACATACAAAGTGACTCACCGATTATATTCTGCTCCTCTAAATAAATTTAATGGATTTCGCCATACCTTGCATTCTGTCAGAATAAACAAAAACAAATAATGTTTATTAGTCATTGTTCTGTAATAAATACAAGACATTATTATCATGCATAACATTTCACTTCATGGCAGGAGCCTACATATAATGTCTTAATAGCCATCAGAGGGATGGTTTATTAGAAACATAATGAAATATCGCTGGGAAATAAGCTTGGCCAGGGTTTCAGTGCAAGAGCATATTGGAGACAGTGATAACTCTATATGCTTTAAGATTATTGAATAGGGAGAAGACTGGACCTTGAGGGAAATACTAACTTGGGGCAAGGCAAACTACAACGTTATTAGGCAGGAACTCCAAAAGGTACACAGTGGGAGCAGTTGTTTGTTGGGTAAGTCTACATCTGACGTGGGAGTCGTTTAAAACCTGGGGATGTAGGCGAGGTACCCAATAAGTATATTGCATCCGTTTTCACTAAGGAGGACAGTGAGATCAGTGTGGATGATACTAAAATGCAAGGGGATTAAGGAGGAGGAGTGTTAAAGAAGGAACTGCAGATGCTGGAAAATCGAAGGTACACAAAAATGCTGGAGAAACTCAGCGGGTGCAGCAGCATCTATGGAGCGAAGGAAATAGGCAACGTTTCGGGCCGAAACCCTTCTTCAGAGGAGTAGGAGTAGTTGGGAGACTTGAAGACCATTAAGGGGATGTGCGGGGCAGTTTGTTTTTTTACACAGAGGGCAGTGACTACTTGGAACAGACTGTTGGGGGTGATGTTTAAGGCTGTGGTATTTAAGAGAGTTTTGGATAGTCATGTGGGTATGCAGAGAATGGACGGATATGGATTATGTGCAGGCAGATAAGTGTTGGTCTTGACATCATATTTGGCATATTAAGAATAAGGAGTAAGCCATTTAGAACAGAGACGAGGAAACACTTTTTCTCACAGAGAGTGGTGAGTCTGTGGAATTCTCTGCCTCAGAGGGCGGTGGAGGCAGGTTCTCTGGATGCTTTCAAGAGAGAGCTAGATAGGGCTCTTAAAGATAGCGGAGTCAGGGGATATGGGGAGGAGGTAGGGACGGGGTACTGATTGTGGATGATCAACCATGATAACATTGAATGGCGGTGCTGGCTCGAAGGGCCAAATGGCCTACTCATGCACCTGTTGTCTATTGTCTATTGGCACAGATATTGTGGGCCGAAGGGCCTGTTCTTGTGCTATGTTCTATAGGAGAGGAAATACAGCTGACAATATTAATCCTTTCAATTACACTAAATATTTTTTACCTAAACAATTTGCAAACCCACCATTTCTTAAACTTTTCATCTCCTTTCCTCTAATTAATGATGTTCAAGCTTTTTGCAGGATTATGGGTTTTTTTAAACAATTTTAAGCCAAAATATCAAAACTGTTTAGTTTAAAATATAGTTATTTTGCAAAGTATAATAGCCAGAACAAATGATGTGGAATGATAATTTGCTAAACAATAGTTCCTTCAAAGTGTAAAAAGAATTATGTGATAATAATTAGATTCATGGAATTAGAAATGAAACCTAAACTTGGATGCAGCAAACTGAATATACTTAATTACTTGTGACACACTGGCCAGCTTTACGAGGATAGACACAAAAAGCTGGAGTAACTCAGCAGGACCGGCAGCATCTCAGGAGAGAAGGAATGGGTGACGTTTCGGGTCGAGACCCTTCTTCAGAATGTTCTGAAGGCTCTGAATTTTCTGAAGCTGACAAAATGTGTGGGAGGGAACTGCAGATACTGGTTTACACCGAAGATAGACACAAAATGCTGGAGTAACTCAGCGGGACAGGCAGCAGCTCTGGAGAGAAGGAATGTGTGACGTTTCCAGTCGAGTCACCCATTCCTTCTCTCCAGAGATGCTGCCTGTCCCGCTGAGTTACTCCAGATTTTTGTATCTATCTTTCAGGGGCAGAATAATGCCTGGCAGGTGATAGATGGATACAAGTGGGGGGCTTTTATTGGCATGATGGTGGACAAAGGCCAGTGATGAAAAGAAGACAAATAGCTATAAGATGAGGAATAAATTGTGAAGCCAGGGAATGGGATGTATAGGTAGACAAAAATGCTGGAGAAACTCAGCGGGTGAGGCAGCATCTATGGAGCGAAGGAAATACGTTGCCTATTTCCTTCGCTCCATAGATGCTGCCTCACCCGCTGAGTTTCTCCAGCATTTTTGTCTACTTTCGATTTTCCAGCATCTGCAGTTCCTTCTTGAGCAGAATGGGATGTATAGATGGAAGGGAATGGGTGGAAGAGGGCGGGCTGGTGGGAGAAATGGGTACACATCTGGATGGGGAAAATGAGAAAGAAAACATGGAGGAGGGGGTGGGGTTGTCACCTAAAATTGGTGAATTCAATGTTGATAAACGGTAGGTTGTAAAGTAGCCAACCAGAATGTGAGGTGCTGTTCCTCCAGTTTGCCTGTGGCCTTATTCTGGCAATGGAGGAGGTTCAGGAGTGAAAGGTCTGTATGGGAATAGGAAGTGGAGTAAAGGGCCTGTCCCACTATACGAGTTTACCCAAGAGCCCTCCCGAGTTTAAATCAAAAATCAAACTCATGTTAAGCACGTAGAATGTACGTAGCGGGTATGTCGGAGCTTGGGACGTCTCTTAGCGGCCCATAACGCTAACGGCAGGTACTCGGGAAACGCGGTAAGCTCGTGAAGTTTTTTCAACATGTTGAAAAATGTCCACGAGAGCCCCGAGTACCTACGAGCGGCTATTACCGTAATTCTCTGAGTTCGAATCAGGGGAAACTCGGGAGAACTCTTGAATTAGCTCGTACAGTGGGACAGGCCCTTTAAAATGGTCAGCAACCGCGAGTTCCAGCAGCTTAAGTAGAACGCTCCCAAGCATTCAACAAAATGGTCGCCTAGTCCACTCTTGGTCTCGCCAATGCAAAGGAGGCCACATCGGGAATAGCACATGTTGTACATGAGGTGCGTGTGAGCTTTCACCTCACCTGAAAGGTCTGCAGGCGTCTGTGGATAGATGTGAGGGAGGAGGTGTAGAGGCAGGTGTTACATTTCCTGCGGATGCAGGGGAAGGTTTGGGGATGGGGTGGTTTGGATGAGAAGGGTGAGTGAACCAAGGAGTTGTGGAGGGGGTGGACCTGCTGTAAATAAAGGGGTGGGAATAGGAAGATGTAACTGGTGATAGGAACGCATTAAAGGTGGCAGAAATGTCAAAGAATGATGTGGAGGCTGGTGGGATGACTGATAAGGACCAGGGGGGCTCCATCCTTGTTCTGTCTGAGGGGAGAGGGAGTGAGAGCAGAACTACGGGACACAGAGGAGACACTGGTGAGGGATCCGTCTACAAAACAGGGGTTTAGTTTACTCAAGAAAGAGGAAATCACGGATGTCCTAGAATAGAATGTCTCATGGGAGCAGGTGTGACGGAGAAATGTAATAGAAACTCTTCGCTTCAACTCAATCTAAGTATTGTTTGTAGGAATGGCTAGGTATGCAGTCTGAAGAAGGGTCTCGACCTGAAACGTCACCCATTCCTTCTCTCCAGAGATGCTGCCTGTCCCGCTGAGTTACTCCATCATTTTGTGTGTAAGTCATATTCATAGTTGGTTTCAGGCAGGGCCGGATTTAGATGAAGAGAGGCCCTAGGCTATTCCACGTGAGGTCCCTGCCAATCCCCCACCCCCACGACTAGAGGAAGATGGAAGAGTCCACCAGATTGACACCGACGTGCAGCCGAGCGTGGCCAATGAGATAAGGGGCTGGGAAACTGTGCTTTTTATTTATTTATTTATTGCCAGTGCTAGTGTCGAGTTATCGGCTGAAAACAATATTATTCTGAAATGGAGGGCAAGGAAAATTACTGAAGGGTTGTTTAGCGACTACAGTGCGTTGTGACAGCATATGTAAGAAAGGCCTATGACAGTGTCAAAAATATTATACACCCGGCTTGGCTGGAGGCCCCCTAGATTTCGAGGCCCATAGGCTTCAGCCTACGAAGCCCAATGATAAATCCGGCTCTGGTTTCAGGATCTACTGTGAAATTTACCATGCCGAAAGAGAGAAGCAGCAACCTCCACCTTCTCTCCAGTGGCAATATCTCAACAACAAGCTGAAGCCCTGGGGCATGGTTTGATAATTGCAGTTCCGTGAAATATCTTGTCTATTTCACTCTGCACAATAGCTCTGTGGACAGTTATTAATGGGATGGGACAAATATTGATTACCACTGATCACACAGTGGAGAAGGGGGTTCGGATGGGGTTGCAGTCGGATGAAATGTTTATTCCATTTGTAAATTTGGTGCAAGAGTTGTACATCGAGATACATTTAATTACTTTTTCTATGCTGATTTGCCCTCATTTATCCGGGGAGAGTTGGCTTTCTGCAATTTCCTAATCAACAGGTTTAAAACATCAACACAAGCAGAAATTGTACAGGTAATGAAGCAAAGGAAAATTCTTAAAAACAATTCCGCTGAAAATCTCATGTTCTAGTAAGTACTTGCACACGCACAGAGCTTCAGTGAACATGGAATCACTGATATATTCGCAGTAGATTTACTACTAGTCTCTTCATTACCGGGGACCTCACAGTTCATTTACTATTTAAAATGAACACCCAAGGCAATTACAAACCTTGCGTAATCTTTGTCTTAATCACTTGTACATTATAAATTGTTTCCAGATCTTTTCCTGCACTCCAGTTGCATGCAATTCATGATTTGAATGATTCAAGTGGACTGAACGATTGCGGCTAGTTTACAGCAGAAGGCACCTCAGGGCACAGTTCCTGCATCAGGACAGCAATTCCGACCACAATGTAATCATAGCGCTACAATGAACCGCTCACCACTCAACTAATTTGAACAACAAGTCTGGCATTCATAATCCTCAATCAAATTGCAAGAGTCACTTTATGTTGAAATCTACAGAGAGAATGACGGCCCCAAATGTGAGTCATTACTGTGCGGTTATCAGGTACGTTGAATAAAAACATGTTTGCAACAGGGAGGCGCAAGGTGGCGCAGCGTTAGAGTTGCTGCTTTACACCGCTTGCAGCACCAGAGACCCGGGTTCAATCCGACTGCTGTCTGTATGGAGTTTGTACGTTTTCCCCGTGACTGCGTGGGTCTTCTCCGAGATATTCGGTATCCTCCCATGCTCCAAAGAGGCACAGGTTTGTAGGTTAATTGCCTTGGTATAATAGTAAATTGTCCCTTGTGGGTGGGATAGTGTTAATGTGCGGGGATCGCTGGTCGGTGCGGACTCGGTGGGCCGAAGGGCCTGTTTCTGCACTGTATCTCTAAGCCAAACTAAACTAAAAGAGTTTGTTGTAGTTGAATAGTGTCTATAGTATGAACTTTTCATTGAACTACATTAACCTGGGAAAGATAGCAATGTTTATTTATAGTTCACTCTGCCAAGTAAATAACATATCAGACACGTCATTAGCGTTGACAGAATATCCACATAACATTTCTCTTTCACTGTTCCTTTGTGACAAAATAAGCAATTCATAAACGTTTTGAAAGCGTTTGAGAGGGATTTTGCTGCAGCTTTAATCCCTAAATGGAGCCAAAGTATAAACTATCCGGTGCACGTTTCAAATGGGCTGAACACAATGTGGGCTGTGTAACATAGCAATAGAAACATCATCCAGGGATTATGATGCTCAATGGTACCTCATTGCCACACGTACCTAGATACAGTGACATTTGGATGCATTTCACTGAAAATCTTATTATAGGTAAGCACAAGTATGTAAGAATGGAAGGTACACAAAAATGCTGGAGAAACTCAGCGGGTGCAGCAGCATCTATGGAGCGAAGGAAATAGGCAACGTTTCGGGCCGAAACCCTTCAGATTAGACTGAAGAAGTACACAAGAGTTGCTACATTTCCGGTGCCATCTTGTATCTTTCAAGTTTCAAGGTTGTTAAAAATGTACAGCCTGAACTTGGCCATAAAGGCCCGTTGTCCAGGCAGCGACACTGGGTTGTATTTGCAGGAATCAGCCCACAATTAAACCACCATCTTTGCCTCAATGCTGACAGCATGCCTTCTTCATACAACTTGCTGAGTTCCAGAGTCGAGTTACAGCACATGAAAACTTTGGCTCAACTCGATCCCTGCCAACTAAGATATCATCTATCTAAGCTAGTCTAACTTGCCCATATCCCTCCCAACCTTTTCTATTTATGTCCCCGTCCAAAGCCAGCACTAAACACTATTATTAGGTGACTTTCTCCAGGCCTCGTACTGAAGGGGGCCAGTTGCAGCTGAGGCTTGCCTGTGCCATTTATAGTCGGTGTGCAAGTCTAAAGGTATGCACTGCTACTGCAGTAAGTGCGTGGGCAATCTAGAGCACTGCCCGACATGCAGGGCATTGGAGAATGGCCCCACACAGGAAGGAATGGACTCTCGCAATCATTAGTCTGAAGATGGGTCTTGGTCCGAAACGTCACCTCTCCAGAGATGCTGCCTGACCCTCTGAGTTACTCCAGCATTTTGTGTCTATGTTCGGTTTAAACCAGCATCTGCAGTTCCTTCCTACACACCATGTTTTGGAGGGCTGGGTATGGGAAATGGAGAGAGGTGTCGACATAGGAGACACCAGCAATTGCAGATGCTGGAATCTGGTGTAGAACACAGTTAACTCTGTGGGGCAGGCAGTATCTCTGGAGGACATGCATAGGCATTGCTTTGGGACGGCACCCTTCTTTAAACTGGAATTTAAAGATGAGTCCTTATCCCGAAAAGTCACCTATCCATGTCCTCCAGAGATGCTGCCTGAGCCGCTGAGATACTCCAGCACTTTGTGTCCTACAGATGGATTATAGTGTTTGATTCGCAGGAGGTGAATGCTAAGAATCACTTGGAATAATTTGAAGGATAGTTTAAAAGAGCCAGTATAAGGTCGGTCTTTTACAGAGGATTCACAAGAGAATCTTAACAAATAACTTCCTCGTAAAACTCTGACGGATATGTGAGAATGTATTGGCTACCCTGCCAAAATAGCCCAAGTGAAAAGTCAAGGAGGATGCAAAGTCTAGTGCGAAGTTTGCACAGTACGTTGTGCAAAGCTTGGAGCCCATCTTTAACAGGGTGGAAATGATGGACAACTGTGACCTCACCTACAATGCAGAGCTGTTGCTCAGTGTGTTGGTCTCCAGGGCAGCAAGAGCAGAAGCTATTTGATCATCCAGTGCAGTGGCAGAAGCTGAGATTCTGATACTCAAAGGTAGGCAGCAACCAGCTTGACCTTGGATGTCAGTTCACAGGGCTTGCATTACAATCCAACAATCTGAACTCAAACAGATTTCTGAGACTGCTGTGGCAACCTCAAGGGGAAAGGCAAGGGGTCGATGAAGCGAGAACATGTTACAATGAAATATCTGACTTTACTGCAGTCCTCTATATACACCGTCAGCCAGCAAGCACAGGCTCTTACAGCTTGTGCTGTAACGGTTTTTCGTGAGTTGCATACCAGAGAAAAGGACCATGTTGTCAAAGGGTAAACCTCAGAGAGTAGGCACAAGGAACTGCAGATGCTGGAATCTTGCACAGAACATAAAGCGCTGGAGTAACTCAGCGGGTCGAGCAGCGGGTCTGGAGGACATGGATAGCCAAGGTTTTGGGTCAGGACACCTTCTTCAGAGGATAATCCCTGCTGCCTCTTCACTGCCACTTAAATCCACGTTCATAAGTGATAGGAGTAAAATTAGGCAATTCGACCCATCAAGTCAACTCAGCCATTCAATCACGGCTGATCCATCTCTCCCTCCTAACCCCATTCTGCTGCCTTCGCCCCATAACCCCTGACACTTAAATTGTCGAGGCGGTTCCAATGCAGACAACAGAGCATTTTGCCACACAAGCTGGGTATGAATGCAATAGGATACCTTGGGCTTGCAGTACATTCCTGAATTTGACATGGTGCAGCAAAGAGAAAGATACCAAAGCCAACACCACCTGATGCTCTCCAACAGGAAAGTATAAAATACATTCACTTATCCTTGAACTCAGCGTAAATGATCTCCCACCAACTGTGACAGCAGATGAAGAGTTTTTCCGAATATCTCCAACTTCACTCCGGATGGAGTCAGAATGACAAAAATTAATAGCAGTTGTCACCATGACAACCACTGGCAATGGAATTCTTTCCTCCCTGCGAGGTTGCACCTGTAGGTGGATATTTGTAAGAATACCTCCAAACTTCGGTGATAAAATGTTCCTTGCTGAGATTTCTCCCTTCACACCCTGGTGACATACAACTTCCTGCTGACTCTTTGGTGGCTTCCCTCAAACTGCTGTGTGTGTTGGTCTTCATTCTCCCAGTCACGCTGTGTACCAAAGGAGAACACCTGGGAGAACAGGTACCAGTACAATGAATTCGAGGAAGTGTGGATGCTGCAGTCTTGAGCAAAAACACAAAGTGCTGGAGTAGCTGAGCAGATCAGGCAGCATCTGTGGAGGGAACGTTTCAGTTGGGTTGGGACCCTTCTTCCTAAACCTGATACGTCCTCCACAGATGCCATCAAACCCACCGAGTTACTCCAGCACTTTGTGTTTTGGTCAAAGTGGGAGCAGGAGAACATCGGCTACTCCACCCCTCTGATGTGACACTCCTCTGATTAGCCTAAAAAGTTAAAATGCACTTCTACTGTTGTAGTAATACCTGTGGGAATCATTCAACAACTAATTTGATTTAAGGGCCTGTCCCACTTAGGCGATTGTTTAAGCGACTGCCGGCGACAGTCACAGTCGTAGCGGGAGTCCAAAATGGACCCACCCTACGACAATGTCTACAACAAGCTACTACCTAGTCGACGTCAAGCTACGTCAACTGGCGACACAATTCTTCGCGACTTGGGTTGTTCACCTACGACCACCCCTACAACAACCTACGACAACCGAAGTCAATCTACCTCCACCCGCGACAAGCTACGACCCTGTCGGCGACAACTGAAGACTTCTCTTGACGCCGGTACTGTCGCCGGTTGACGTAGGATGCCGTAGGTTGTCGCCAATGGAAATCACCGAGGTCATCACCCGGCGACAACCAACGTCACTAGGCGTCATCCTGGTGACAACCAACAACAATGCCTACGTCAGGAGAAGACAGGCAACGTCAAGCCCACTGTCGAAATCCAGCGGCGACAAGAAAAAAGTTACGACACTCGAGGAAACAACTCACGACAATACAGGCGTCACCCATGTGGCGACAGCCTATTTTCTGGCTGTCGCTGAAAGAAATCGCCAAAGTGGGACAGGCCCTTGAGTTGTTTGTGGTGGGCTTCCATCCTGCTCGGCAAGGTTGGAGAGCATCAAGTTTCGAGGGGGCAGCTCAAGCTCAAAGAAGCATTGTATGTTGCCTAACTATTCTACAAACTCTTCTCAAGTGAGAGCTGTGTGGGCTGTAACAACCACTTCAATGTGGCTCCGCAAATGTGTGCAAACTTTGGACACCATTCTGTAACCATTTCACTGTCAGTATTGCCCAAAGTGCACGCCATGGGAAACTGAATTTTGAGGGCATGGTCCATAAAATGTATATTATCCTGTAGTCAATCTTTCAGTACTTATTCATTGTCAGGTTTCAGGACATGTATAAGCAGCTGTGACCTACACACTGCATCCTCGGAGTTTATGACCATGCAGGTTTAAAAGCTGTGGATTGAAAAGTCATTCCAACATTGTATATTTGATTTACAGACGTTAAACTATTCCTTCTTGTGGCCAAGTTTCAAAATAGGGGACTAAACTACAGTCGTTCATCTGCTCCTTTAACTAAGAAGGAAAGGAAGAATGATAGGATTCCTCAGCTACCCTGTTCCTCTTTGTGAATTTTTTGCCTTTACTTAGAAAGACCTTCTGCAAGGTTACAAGTTAGCTGCATTGAGACAAACCATACATGCCACAACTCCATCCTACCACAACCAGAGAGCAGTCCTGAACTACTATCTACCTCAGGGGTGGGCAACCTTGTTCTGCATAGGGGGCCAGGACGCATGCCTGTGAGTGGATGGCGGGCCACATCTATCACGTGTACATATAGATCCCGCCCCCATTCCGCCCCGGATGACAGGCATCACATCACGTGTTCACAGAAGGTAGACAAAAATGCTGGAGAAATTCAGCGGGTGAGGCAGCCTCATGCAATCCTTGCATGTCTCACCCGCTGAGTATCTCCAGCATTTTTGTCTACCTTCAATTTTTCCAGCATCTGCAGTTCTTTCTTAAACGTGTTCACAGAAGGTGCGCGGCCGTGCCGGCGGGCCGGATGATTCGGGAAAAAAATCCGCCTGCGGGCCGGATGATTTCGGGTTACGGGCCGCATTCGGCCCAGGGGCGTAGGTTGCCGACCCTTGATATACCTCATTGGAGACCCTCGGACTATCTTTGATTGGACTTTTCTGGCTTTAGTCTTTACTGGCTTCGAAGCAGCTTAAATATCAGTTGGGAAGATAGAAGAACCAACGTCAGCATGAAGCGAAAACATCTAGCATCGAAGCCTTCGTCATCAAGAATCAACTAAGATGGGTTGGTCATGTTGTTCGGATGGAAGACGAGCGTCTACCAAAGCAAACCTTCTACTCCCAGCTTAAAGAAGGCAAACGGAAAAGAGGCGGACAAAAGAAGAGATTCAAAGACTCCTTAAAAGCCAGCATGAAGAAATGTGCAATCGACATCGACTATTGGGAAACCAATGCCAAGGACAGGAAACTCTGGCGAACCATCATCCAAGAGGGAACAGCGACCTTCGAAGCCAAGAGATGCCCAGAATTAGAAGAAAAGAGAAGAAAACGGAAAGAGAGGCAGAAACAACCAAAGCCCGATCTGCCATCTGGAATTACCTGTCCTGAATGTCGAAGAACTTTCAAAGCCAGGATTGGCTCATAAGCCACCTGAGAGTCCATAAAAACAACAGAACGTAGACCATCATCCTCGACCTCGAGGGAGAGCCCCGACTGGCTTTATCTTGCACTAAACGTTATTCACGTTATTCCCTTTACCATGTATCTGTACACCATGGAATGCTCGATTGTAATCAGGTATTGTCTTTCCACTGCCTGGTTAGCACACAATAAAATCTTTTCACTGTACCTCAGTGCACGTGACAATAGACTAAACATTAAACATGCATTTTTGACGGCAGTTCAGCAGAGAACCGATGGTGAGCTCTTCTTTGTGGGTCAGCCTGTTCCCAACTTCCTTGCCTGTGCATTGTAATGCATGGCACATCTAACCTTCTGTTCTATCCTTGGATTCAGCACTGTGTCCATGGTCACCGCTGTGGACCCGACACACCTCGTGTCGGCACAATACTGGCTCACAGCTCTGACCATCTGGGTTTGACCTTGACCTCTGGTGCTGTTTGAGCGCAGTTTGCACATTCTCCTTGTGACCACATGAGCTTCCATTGGGTAACCCGATTTAGTTTAGTTTAGCAATTCAGCATGGAAACGGGCCCATCTGCCCACTGAGTCCATTGGCGACCATCGATCACCCAGTCACAGTAGTTCTATCTTATCCCACTTGTTCATCCACTCCCTCTACACAATGAACCTTACAAACCCACAGGTCTTGGGTTGTGGGTCTCTGGCTGTGAGACATTAGCGCTACCAGCTATGCCACCCTACTGCACCACTGTACTGCCCCCTAGTGTTCTTACTGGTCTAAAAATGTACTCCAATTTAAGGATTCCAAAATAAACAGCTGTTGTTTCTGATAAAGTAATGTCGCTCAGGATTTATACATTCATTTTCGAATTCTGAATCCCAATTCTTGCTTGGTTAAAATCTGCCCTCATATTTTAATAATAATATCTACCCATCCAAAAATTTCTCAAACTCGGGGAAACTGTCACTAATATACAAAATCATTTCTTGGCATTTGACTCTGAAAGGTAGTTTTCCGTGAATGTTACTAATCTCCAATTCATCACTTTACAGCTTGTACTTCTGTACTCTTTTGGTATCTGCAGAACGCCGATGGACGTGCCCAAATTCTGAAGGACTTCATTCGGAAAAGTGAACCCTCATGCAAAAAAAAAGACAGGAGTATAATTTGGAACCGTGTCAAAAACATAGTCAACGTTAAAAGTAGATGTTCTGCAAACAGGAAGGTGTCAAGAAAGGGTACAGGTGACAGAGAATTGCCTGAAAAGATGACCAATGAATAGTGGGACAGTAAAGGTTTACACCTGTTGAATGCTTATTGAGCTCATATAGAGTCATAGAGTGCTACAGTGTGGAAACAGGCCCTTCGGCCCAACTTGCCCACACTGGCCAACATGTCCCAGCTGCACTAGTCCCACCTGTCCTATCCATGTACCCGTCTAACTGTTTCTTCAATGTTGGGATAGTCCCAGTCTCAACTACCTCCTCTGGCAGCTCATTCCCTCCTCTGGCACCATCCTTTGTGTGGAAAAAGTTACCCCTCAGATTCCTATTAAATCTTTTGCCCTTCACGTTGAACCTATGTCCTCTGGTCCTCGATTCCCCTACTCTGGGCAAGAGACTGTGCATCTACCCGATCGATTCCTCTCATGATTTTATACATCTCAATAAGGTCACCCCTCATCCTCCTGCGCTGCAAGGAATAGATTCCAAGCCTACTCAACCTCTCCCTATAGCTCAAGCCCTCTAGTCCAGGTAACATCCTCGTAAATTTTCTCTGCACCTTTTCCAGCTTGACAACATTTTTCTATAACATGGTACCCGGAACTGAACACAATACTCTAAATGCGGCCTCACCAATGTCTTACACAACTGCAACATGACCTCCCAACATCTGTACTTAATCTGAAGTAGAGTTTCAGCCCGAAACGTTGCCTATTTCCTTCGCTCCATAGATGCTGCTGCACCCGCTGAGTTTCTCCAGCATTTTTGTGTACCATCTGTACTTAATACTCTGACTGATGAAGGCCAATGTGCCTTCAAAAGCCTTTTTGACCACCCTGTCCTACCTGTGACTCCACACATGGTGGTTTGCCTTGTTATTGCCTAACAGTCTTTTACGAGCGAAGTGTGATTTAATCTGAAGATTTAAAAAGCAGAAGGTATGCGCATTGAAATGACAATTTCTGTTGCTGTTAGTTACCTGATACACTCTGTCTGTTAGAGTCAGTGTCTCCATTACTCGAGGTGGAATTGCTCGGTGCTGTGTTGTCAACTCCACCCAGTAATGGTCGAAGGTGGCTAACTGAAACTTGCTCAATAAATGACGTTCCATACTTTCGAAAATACCACCATTCAAATATCTGTGGAGCAGAAAATAAAATAAATGCATTAATTCCATCTGAAAACTTGGGATAACTTTAATGATGTTGTCATAGTCGACCTAAAGCAAATGCCTCACAATAAAATTCATGCAAAAATTAAATTCAACGCAGCCGATCTTTAAATTGTACTTAAAAATAAGGCCATAAGGTCATAAGTGATAGGAGCAGAGTTAGGCCATTCGGCCCATCAAGTCTACGCCATTCAATCATGGCTGATCTATCTCTCCCTCCTAACTCCATTCTCCTGCCTTCTCCCCATAACCCGTGACACCAGTTAAAATGGAAACGTTTCCTTTCTTTCTGGAGACTGAATGAGGTATATTTTGAAAGCATTCAGTGAGATAAAAAGAAGCTCAATGTTCCTTTTCATTACTCATGTGGGCTGAATGAATAGGTTTCATATTTTTAGAAATTCTAACAACTTTACACACTGGTCAAAGCACAAACCAAAGAGCAATCAATCCAATATGTTGACGTATTGTTGGCACACCGCACAAGCATTCTCCCACCAATCTTCATCGATCTCCACCAACACATCCTCCTCTCCCTCTTGTGCTCATTCAACCTGACCAGATATGTATCGGTGTGATTTGTTTCAACCACTCCTTGCTGTAGCGAGTTCAACATTCTAAATACATTCCAGGTAATGCCAGTGTGAACATTGGGAATAACATGGCCTCCATTTCTTGGCTGGAAACGTTGTCTTCATGTCTCCTCGATCAGAATCATTCACAGGGAATGTGAGACCAGTCAGACCAGTCTGATCAGATCAGTCTGTTCAACTCTTCTTTCATTTTCCAGTGTGAGGCCATTGGCAAGGCTGACATTTTATTGCCCATCCCAAATATCGTCTGGGAAGATGCTGACCTTCTGGCACTACTGACGTCTATGTGACGAAGATACTCTCATCGTCGTATCAAGGGACGACTTCCAGGCTTTAGACCCAGCAAAGACGAAGAAACAAAGATTGTGTTTCCAAGTCAGGATAATTTGGAAAATAGAGGTGAAGATTTAGACAATAGACAATAGGTGCAGGAGTAGGCCATTTGGCCCTTCGAGCCATTCAATGCCATCATAGCTGATCATCCCCAATCAGTACCCCGTTCCTGCCTTCTCCCCATATCCCCTGACTCCGCTATTTTTAAGAGCCCTAACTAGCTCTCTCTTGAAAGCATCCAGAGAACCCGCCTCCACCGCCCTCTGAGGCAGAGAATTCCACAGACTCACCACTCTCTGTGAGAAAAAGTGTTTCCTCGTCTCCGTTCTAAATGGCTTACTCCTTATTCTTAAACTGTGGCCCTGGTTCTGGACTCCCCCAACATCGGGAACACGTTTCTTGCCTCTAGCGTGTCCAAACCCTTAACAATCTTATATGTTTCAATGAGATATCCTCTCATCCTTCTAAATTCCAGAGTGTACAAGCCCAGCTGCTCCATTCTCTCAGCATATGACAGTCCCGCCATCCTGGGAATTTAGGTGGTGGTGGTTCCATGCACCTCACAGTCATAGTCATAGAGTGATGCAATGTGGAAACAGGCCCTTTGGCCCAACTCGCCCACACTGGCCAACAATGTCTCAGCTACACGAGTCCCACTTGCCTGCACTTGGTCCATAACCCTCCAAACCTGTCCTATCCATGTTCCTGTCTAACTGTTTCTTAAACGATGGGATAGTCCCAGCCTCAACTACCTCCTCTGGCAGCTTGTTCTATACACACAGCACCCTTTGTGTGAAAAAGTTACCCCTCGGATTCCTATTAAATCTTTTCTCCTTCACCTTGAACCTACGTCCTCTGGTCCTCGATTTCCCTACTCTGGGCAAAAGACTGTGCGTCTACCCGATCTATTCCTCTCTTGATCTTATACACCTCTATTAGATCACCCCTTATCCTCCTGCGCTCCATGGAATAGAGACCCAGCCTAAACCTCTCCCTCTAGCTCACACCCTCTAGTCCTGGCAACATCCTCATAAATCTTTTCCGAACTCTTTCAAGCTTGACAATATCTTGACAATATCTTTCCTATAACATGGTGCCCAGAACTGAACACAATATTCTAACGTCTCACCAACGTCTTATACAACTGCAACATTACCTCCCAACTTCCTACACATTAGGGGAAGTTTTACAGAAGCCAATTAAGCTACAAACCCGCATGCCTTTGGGATGTGGGAGGAAAACGGAGCACTTGGGGGAATTTACGCAGTCGCAGGGAGAACGTGCAAACTCCATACAGACAGCACCCAAGATCAAAATCGAATCCTGGTTTCTGGGTCTATAAGGCAGCCGTTCTATCAGCTACATCACTGTAGATAGTGGAAAGGCTTTATAGTGACAGGAAGTGATTCATTTATCACAACATACCCAGCCTCCATGTCTTTGCAGACACAATATTATCATGGCTGGCGCAGTTAGTTTCTGATCAACAGAGGTCCTCAAAACGTTAATGTCGGGATATTCAGCAATGGTAATTGCATTCACTGAAAAAAGTAGGTTCATTCTGGTTGGAAATGCTCATTGTCTGGCACTTTGTTTATGCAAATATCAATTGCAATCAAGTGTTGTTCTACCTTCTCTGGTTTATTGGAGAACCGCTACCTGCTTGATAGGACAGTCAGCAATACCTTCCGGCACTTTGCCGGTGACTGTGAAGAACAAGAATTAGCCAGAGTCAATTCATCCTCCCTTTTGAATAGGACAATTGTCCACATTCTTAGGGTCGAAGCCAGCGCTGTAAATTTACCAGAATAAATCGGCTAGAACCAGGACCAGTTGTGTAATACAGGTCTTCAGTGCTACAACTGGGATGTTATCTGGTCTCCTAATCTTTGATGGATGCAGTGCTCTCTGCCATTTTCTGAGTTTTGCTGCATTTCCCTAAAGGGCCTGTCCCGCTTTCGCGACCTTTACAGATGACTACTGGCACCCGTGATAGATCGCCGAAATTTTCAACATGTTGAAAATTCAGCGGCGACCAGAAAAACTCTGGAGACCTCTCACGACCATACAGGCTGTCACCCGCGACATGTCGCCTGGGGTCACCTTTATGGTCGTGAGAGGTCTCCTATGGTCGTGAGAGGTCTCCAAAGAGTCGTAGCGTCTTTCTAGTCGCCGCTGAATATTCAACATGTCGAAAATTTTGGCGACCTATCACGAGTGCTGGCAGTCGCCTGTAAAGGTCGTGTAAGTGGGACAGGCCCTTAACTTACAACATGGCTACACGTTTGTAAGTTTGCAATCAGCTTGAAGACATCCTGACACGTGAAAGGAATTTTATAAATGTTGTTATTTCTTTCTGGTGGAAAACCTTGAATTCTGAATTATCACATTGGGACTTTAGTTTCAAGAATTATATTTCTGCATCGTCATGGATCAAATTAGCAGGCCTAACATCCTCACAAGATATGCAAACACAAAATGTTGGAGTAACTCAGCAGACAGGCAGCATCTCTGGAGAGAAGGAATGGGTGATGCTATTCCATCCTCAGTGACTGTACCGTTCCCAAGTAATAGACACCTATCTTGTGTGCATGAAAGGACTGCAGATGCTGGTTTACACCGAAGATAGACACAGAATGCAAGAGTAACTCAGTGGGACAGGCAGCATCGTCTCAACCCGAACCTTCACCCATTCCTTCTCTCCAGAGATGCTGCCTGTCCCGCTGAGTTACTCCAGCATTTTGTGTCTATCTCCGGAGTAAACCAGCATCTGCAGTTCCTTCCTACACGCAAGATAGGTGTCTATTATTGGGAAATGGAATTTCAGTGGGGTTTCTCCTCAAGTTTAAGAGTGACCTGAAGTGTAACCCCGGCTAAACAATGTCAACTGTTCCCACCGTATGGGAGAGCGGGTGGGAGAATTTCCACTCCATTCAACCCTCCAAATTAAAATTGTACTCCAACGGATTTTACGTTTTATGTGAGACAGTCAATAAAGGACAAACAGAGGAAGGACTGAATAGGAATAGCTCTTTATTGACTTATTAAAATTACGCATACTGATGAAGAAATATTTGTTATGTCCTTTAATTTGTTACAGTGATCCCTAGGGAGTGGTGTAACAATGTGATGCATGTGCTGCCATAGTATATTCAATTCATCTGAAAGTAATTACCAAATTTAAACTCAGCATTCATAATCTGTGACGTTGCCTGAGTTTTGTTGGGTTGGAGGTGGGGCAAGGATGCACGTTCACCGTGACTGTATTACTTGACTCTACAGAGTGTGACTGCGCAAGGAAACGGACATTTTAAAATCAATTTTGAAAGAATTTATAAGGTATCTGCAGCAAAAAGATTCAGGTGCATTTTCTTGACAGTTCCTGTATAAATCAAAAAGACCCAGCGGTGTGGCGGTGGTGAATTACGTAAAGGAAACCACTCACAATATAATCCACCTGACACAGACCTGCGGAGGCACCAAATTGCTAAATCTGCCAGATGACGCTGCTCTCTGCTCTAACCCATTGATAGTCAGAATGAAGCCTTTGCCTTATTAGTGATGGATGTGACCGATTTCCAGGACTCCATCTTCCCAGATCAAACAAATAATTTGCATTGTGCTTATCCTCCACTTATCTATTCATCTCTTAAGTATCTCAATGTCTTTAGGTTAAGAAATACAGAATAGAAAGACAAGCCTTCGACAGATTCCTTACACACTCCTCGCCCAGTCTAGTGAGACGCAAGTTCAGTATAGAATTGGCTGATAACTCTCCAAGTATAAAGCTCTAAACTCCAGAAGGCAAATCATCTGTTGGCTCAAGTCATCTTTAAAAAAAATCATTTTCGGGTTAATAGAGAAAGCACTGTAATTCTGCAACGTCATATTCTCACACACTTCCTAAAACCCATCCCGACAAGAAATCGTCAGTGATGATGTTGCATGCCCATAAAATAAGATTAATGAGAACTAAAGCAAGAGAGAAACAGCTGAAGTCAACACAAACACAATATCCTAACCTGAACCTAAACCCAATGAATTTCTCTCCTTCATGGGGGACATTGTGTCTGTCGGAATTGAAGAGCAGGGCACACTGTAATGAGTTAAGAAATGGCCAATAATAAAAGCAAAATACTGCAGATGATTGAAATCAGAGACAAATCACAGTTCAGGGAATAGCAGGTCTAACTGCCCAGATGGAGAGAGAAACTAAGCTGAAATTTCAAGTTGATGATCTTTGAAAGGACCATTTCAAGTAAAGCTGCATGCCAGATGACTAACCAAGCCTCCGCAGATGAGGACAAGACCACAGTGCTGTGATTCAGAGATAAGGTCATAAGTGATAGGAGCAGAATTAGGCCATTCGGCCCATCAAGTCTACTCCGCCATTCAATCATGGCTGACCTATCTCTCCCTCCTAACCCCATTCTCCTGCCTTCTCCCCATAACCCCTGACACCCATACTAATCAAGAATCTATCCATATCTGAAAAGTGATACGAGCAGAATTCGTCCATTCGGCACAACAAGTCTACTCCGCCATTCAATCAGGGCTGGTGTATCTATCCCTCTCAATACCATTCTCCTGCCATCTCCCATAACCCCGAATACCCTAACTAATCAAGAATGGCAATCTCTGCCTTGAAAATCTCTATTGACTTGGCCTCGATTAACTTCGGGACAATGCAGTAAAAGTTCACTGGTTAATTGCTGGGATGAAGTGGTTGTCTTACGAGGAAAGACTGTGAACCTAAACGTGTTCATCTTCTATACACCAGAGAGTGACCTTTTCCATAACATAAAACCCTCGCGGTTCACTAACAAAGTCCATGGCAGAAATGATATTCAAAGGCTTGCAGAAGAGAAGAAATACAGAAAATAAATCTCGCGAGCATGGAGAATTCCATATCTGACCATCCCACAACCATGTCTACATTATTAATCAAAATAATAATAACAACACTACTCACTTACCAGAATAAGCCCTGAGATCAAAGATGAAGTGCCTGTCAGCGCAACGTAGAATTTGGGGGTTAATGTATTCAAAAACATACTCACTGCAAAAGAAAGAGGAGAAATATGCATTAACATTCATTGTCGGGACAGAGGTACAGCACTCTGAAAAAAACTGCTGATAAAATGTACTTCATTACATTTTTACCAACCATAAGCATACAATAAATATTTGAACAGATTATGTCAGTGATGTTATTGCTTTTCCCATAATTTATGATAATTATTACACTTCAGAGTATGATTACTTGTTAACGGGATAAATTTACTGGAATATCCAGTGGTTTGGGTATTCCCACATTTGATAATCTGAAATAGTTATAACATAACTGGAAATAAACAAAAGCCTTTCTCAGTTGCTATGAAGTAGACCGGTTAGTGCATAAACCCAACAGCTTCGTTGTTCTCCTATTTATGTGGAAGCAAGGGTAATACGTGAATGATTCTTAATTGACCACAATTCAGTGGCCAGCCCAGAACGTCCCTGTGAGAGAAGGACACAACGGAACATAGAAAAATAGGTGTACGAGAAGGCCATTCGGCCCTTCGACTCAACACCGCCATTCAACACCATCATGGCTGATAATCTGAAATCAGTACCCCTTTCCTGCTTATTCCCCATATCCCTTGATTCTGTTAGCCCTAAGACCCATATCTTATTCTCTCTTGAAAATATCCAGAAAATATCCAATTGGCCTCCACTGCCTTCTGTGGCAGAGAATTCCACAGATTCACAACTCTCTGGGTGAAATAGTTTTTCCTTTTGAGGAAGGACATTCTTGCTATTGAGGGAGTGCAGCGTAGGTTCACAAGGTTAATTCCCAGGATGGCAGGAGTCTCATATGTTGATAGAATGGAGGGGCTGGGCTTGTATACTCTGGAATTTAGAAGGATGAGAGGGATTGAAACATATAAGATTATTAAGGGATTGGACACGCTAGAGGCAGGAAACATGTTGCCGATGTTGGGGGAATCCAGAACCAGGGGCCACAGTTTAAGTTTAGAACATAGATGAGGGAAAACCTTTTCACCCAGACAGTTAGATAGAGCTCTTAAAGATAGCAGAGTCAGGGGATATGGTTAGAAAGCAGGAACGGGGTACTGATTGTGGATGATCAGCCATGATCACATTGAATGGCGGTGCTGGCTCAAAGGACTGAATGCCCTACTCCTGCACCTATTGTCTATTGTCTATTATCTCAGTCCTAAATGGCCAACACCTTATTCTTAAACTGTGACCCCTGGTTCTGGACTCCCCCAACATCGGGAACATTTTTCCTTCAGAACCTGTGGCATGACTTCCCACGTACACTGTAAAACCATTTGACAGAATGCCTCATCACCATTGGGGCAGCGGCAGAGACACAGGTTCGATCCTGGCTACGGGTTCTTGTCAGTACGGAGTTTGTACGTTCTCCCCATGACCTGTGTGGGTTTTCTCAGAGAACCTCGGTTTCCTCCCACAGTCCAAAGACCTACAGGTTTGTAGGTTAATTGGCTTGGTACAAATGTAAAAATTGTCCCTAGTGTAGGATAGTGTTAATGTGCGGGGATCGCTGGTCGGTGCAGACTCGGTGGGCCTGAAGGGCCTGTTTCCACTCTGTATCTCTAAACTAAACTAAACAAGACTCTGCTTGCCTTACTGGGAGTAGCCCTCTCTGTCAGATCCACCCTGCATACGTTGAGTCTTACGAGGACTGCATCTTTGCAACAAAGAATGGAAAAGGATGCAATGGTGGACAGTTATCACAAATAACTGTGTAAGAGGACTCTCTGATCTATGGACTGTTCCCAGGGACGCATACCTAGGCAAACATTAGTGCTTCTGGAAGATCATCAACTCAGTGAAAGACACACTTTAGTCTTCCCAAAACATGTTGGAGTTCCAGTATAATGAGACATCTGTAATTGAACGCTGCCTTCTGGAAGCTCCAGGCAGTAGGAGTCCATATTAAGTGGCTAGCTGAAGCCTGGTGCAGCTAACACAAGACATTTGTGCGGAAGGGGGGAGGGGGGGGGACCTCATTGAAACTTACCAAATAGTGAAAGGCCTAGACAGGGTGGATGCAGAGAGGATGTTTCTACTAGTGGGAGAGTCTAGGACCAGAGATCATAGCCTCAGAATAAAAGGATGTTCCATTAGGAAGGAGATGAGGAGGAATTCTTTAGTCAGAGGGTGGTGAATCATGTAAGCATTCTTTGCCACAGAAGGGGCATCAATGAAGTATTTGAATGAATACTTTTTTGTCATGTGACAAGTCACTGAAATTCTTTGCTTGCATTCTCAAGGAATGCAAATAGTCACCACAAAAGGGCACTTACAAAGTCACAAAGTATCTGCTCAGGACCCCCTTTGTTCACTCTTCCCCCCCCCCCTTCACGGCAGTTCCCCCATGCCGGGTCCTCCATTGTTCAGATAGATAGATTCTTGTTTAGTACGGGCGTCAGTGGTTATGGGAGAAGGCAGGAGAACGGGGTTAAGAGGGAAGATAGATCAGCCATGATTGAATGGCGGAGTAGACTTGATGGGCCGAACGGCCTTAATTTTGCTCCTATAACCTATGACCTTATGAACAATCCAAGGTCTTGCTGCACTGGGCGATGTAAAACACCCCACAAATCTTGAAGGTATATTGTTTAATGAGGCCACATGTGCAATCAGTGCTTTGTACAAAGAATATATTAACTTGATGACACTACAATGTATAGACTTGACAACAATGGTTAATATATAGTCTGGACAATACTATGAATGTAAAGAAGCTATTTACTAGTTTGTATTTCTCGTATATACTTGTTATGAAGACGATTTATTTTTCAAACAAACAAGAATGGTCCTATATTGCCCCTGAACTGGGCATGTCACTTAGACAGTAAACTGTGCGATCAAAGAGCATGCCACTTCACCACCTCCATTTTTAGATTTCATTATTGGTTCACTGTGTTAAAACAAGAACAGGCACAAAAAATGTTCTGGTGAAGCTTTCAGGCAAATCATTTTGATGCATCAAAAGTATCAGAGAGCAATCGGAAACATTTGTCATGTTACTGGTGAGAAATGTTTATGTCGAGCATACACTGTTTTGTAGAACTGATCAACCAGTACAGCTTAACGATTATTTATATATGAAGCATGCTATAGAATCAAAATGTGGCCACATCTACTGATTTGGCTTTGTCTCGACCCAAAACGTCACCCATTCCTTTTCTCCAGAGATGCTGCCTGTCCCCAGAGTTAAGGGCCTGTCCCACTTACGCGACCTTTACAGGCGACTGCTGGCACATGTCATAGGTTGCCGGAATTTTCAACATGTTGAAAATTCACGGCGACCAGAAAGACGATACGACTCTTTGGAGACCTCTCACGACCATAGACTGGTATGGTCGTGAGAGGTCTCTATGGTCGGAGAGGGCACCCGCAACATGTCGCCAGGGGTCGCCTGTATGGTCGTGAGAGGTCTCCTATGGTCGTCGAGAGGTCTCCAAAGAGTCGTAGCGTCTTTCTGGTTGCCGCTGAATTTTCAACATGTTGAAAATTTCGGCGACCTATGACGGGTGCCAGCAGTCGCCTGTAAAGGTCGCGTAAGTGGGCCCAGGCCCCTTACTCCAGCATCTTGTCTACTCTATTATTAGCACTTAATCTTTGCTGCATTCACCGCATTTACTTTCTAACTGACACCAGTCTCTGGATGCACACACTCAATTCGGGTCAGTTCATTGTCATAAAACACAGGTTGAAATTAGATTTTCTTATTCACACGAAGCGTACAGAGAAAATACAATGCCGAGTACAAATCAGCAGAATGGTGCAAGATTGTGGTGCTTACTTGATACCGCATCAATGTAAAAGATAGCGATGTTAAATGATCGACTGGCCTTTACATCGAAGTAAAGGATGCGTAGAAACAACATCTGCTATTTTTAAATGTCGGCACTGTGGAGTAGCTGGTAAAGTTGCTGCCTCACGCTGCTTGCGACCAAGGCTCCATCCTAACCTCAGGTGCTGTCAGTATGGAGTTGCACATTCTCCATGTGACCCATGTGGGTTTCCTGCAGGTGCTCCCGTTCCCTACACACATACAGAGACGTGCAAGTTTGTAGGTTAATTGGCCTCTGTAAATTGCCCCTCCTGTGTAGGGAGCGATATGATAACATTGAACTAGTATGACGGGTGACTGATGGTCAACGTGAACTCGATGGGCCGAAGGGCCTGATCCATGCTGTACCTCCACACTAAATTTAAACTAAACTAAAACACCTCCAAATACAAACTGAAGTCAGATGTTCACAAGCTATGATAATCAGTTTACTTCAGGGATTTCTTGCGTGCCAGAAACAATGGAATGCAATCCAAAAGGAATGAATAATTGGACAAAAAAACGTCACCAACTAACAGGACTTAAAAGACAATAGGCTAATAGGTGCAGGAGTAGGCCCTTCGGTCCTTCGTGCTAGCACCGTCATTCAATGTGATCATGGCTGATCATCCCCAATCAGTACCCCGTTCCTGCCTTCTCCCCATATCCCCTGACTCTGCTATCTTTAAGGCCCTAAATCTAGCTCTTGAAAGTATCCAGAGGCCTCTACCACACGCCGAGGCAGAGAATTTCACAGACTCACAACTCTGTGTGAATAGTGTTTTCCTCATCTCCGTTCTAAATGGCTTACCCTTTATTTCCTAAACTGTGGCTCTGGTTCACTGACTCCCCAACATCGGGAACATGTTGTTTAAGAAGGAACTGCTGATGCTAGGAAATCGAAGGTAGACAAAATGCTGGAGAAACTCAGCGGGTGCAGCAGCATTTATGGAGCGAAGGACTAGGACATCGTTTCAGGCCGAAACCTTTCTTCAGACTGATGGCAAGGGTTTCGGCCTCGAAACGATGCCTATTTCCTTCGCTCCATAGATGCTGCTGCACCCGCTAGTGTGCCAAAACCTTAATAATTTTATATGTTTCAATAAGATTCCCTCTCTCCTTCTAAACTCCAGAGTGTACAAGCCCAGCTGCTCCATTCTCGCATATGACAGTCCTCTGCCATCCCGGGATATAACCTTGTAAACCTACGCCTGCACTCCCTCAATAGCACGAATTCCTTCCTCAAATTAGGGGCCAAAAGCTACACTAGGTGTGGTCTCACTAGGGGCCCTGTACAACTGCAGAAGGACCTCTTTGCTCTCATAGTTCATTCGCACCAAGAACAATCAGTATTTTAAACATGTACCTCAGATGCACTGACAATGCCCTTTAAGCATTGCAAAGAGATGACTACTCATGGTTACACTACAGCAAAGCTTGTACAAATATGTCAACTACAATCCTAAATTATAACCGTCTGAAATGGCCCATTTACTCTTCTGCACTCTGTGAAACACAATGCTGCAGATTTCATTTGGAGCAGTTCAAGAACAGCATCCAGACTTTCATTTTCTCATGTTGTTATTAATTATTCAATAGACAAGCTCCAAATCCTCAAATAGATTTTGGTCAATGGTCTGGATTTTCCAGGAATGCCAGGCACGACTTCCCATAAGGGATTTCTACATATGTCGTCATGAAATGTGAAAGATCCTGAACGTGCTGCCATGTAGCCAGCCCTGGGGCACTTCCTCAGTCTCTAACTGGGCTTATACCTGGCAAACGAGTCATCTCTATTCATAATTCTGAATAGAGAGACATAACAGGCAAATTACGTCATAATTAAATAATATTTTTGAATTGGCTGAGCCAATTAACTGAGGATGATCAGCCATGATCACAGATCATGGTGCTGCGTGGCTTGAAGGGCGAATGGCCTAATCCTGCACCTATTGTCTATTAAGTGCACAGGTCTTTCATAGTTTTAAAAAACTGTTTACAATTTATCTTTTTAAATATTTTTTTCAACGCTTGTGGATGTCAGAGACATTGAAAAGCAGTGTGGACAAATCTCACAGAGAACAATAGAGTCGACAAGAAATCGCACACAAAATGGACTTTCTATGAAATGTTGTAAATCCAGTCGATATGCTCTGATCATCAGTCCAGATGATCAGTCCAGTCAAGCTTTCTGCTTGAAGGCACAATAGATTTTGCATTGATAGAGAGGATACATTGTCCCCCAAACAGATGTCATAGAGTCATTGAGTGATTGTGTGGAAACAGGCCCTTCGGCCCAACTTTCCCACACATGTCCCAGCTACACTAGTCCCACCTTCTGCGCTTGGTCCATATCCCTCCAAACCTGTCCTATCCATGTACCTGTCTAACTGTTTCTTAAATGTTGGGATAATCTCAGCCTCAACTACCTCCTCTGGCAGCTTGTTCATACACCCACCACATTACGTGCGAAAAATTTACCCCTTTTCCCCTTCACCTTGAACCTATTTCCCCGGTCCTCGATTCACCTACTCTGGGCAAGATACTCTGTGCATCTACCCGATCTATTCCTCTTATCATTTTATACATGTTTATAAGATCACCCCTCATCCTCCTGCGCTCCAGGGAATAGATTCCCAGCCTACTCAACCTCTCCCTATAGCTCACACCCTCCAGTCCTGGCAAAATCCTCGTAAATCTTCTCTGTACTCCTGTCACGTGTTATTTTATTTGGTTGCTCCCTCACAGATATGTCTTCTGCAGCTCCTGACACATCCTCTCCCCATCAGGTCCTGGCTTTGGCCAGGACTTTCTGCTGGACCCATCCCATCGCATACACACAGCATGACAACTATCGTCTTGCTTGGAGCTATCGGAAACCTATATACAAGATCAGCTCACAAAACAACTTAAAAAAAGAAAGAAATTGCAAATATTTCATGTTTTGGAAAGGTCACGGTTTGAAAATTCAACTGTTAAAGCAAAAGATTAATATCTAATACAATGATTGTATTACTCCTCATTTCATTTGAATGCAAACTTTCATGTTTAATTTATAATTAATGTTATGTGTAGGGAGGAACTGCAGATGCTGATACCGAAGATAGACACAAAAAGCTGGAGTAACTCCGCGGGACAGCCAGCATCTCTGGAGAGAAGGAATAGATATCATTTTGGGTCGAGACCCTTCTTCAGACCCAATGTTCCCATGGTAATGCACTGTGGATCGAATCTGTGTATGGTTTTAAAATGATCACCATCTCAGTGCCAACACAAGGGGGCACTAATGATCCAATCTGCATGACAAATTTATTCATGCAGCCAATTCATTATAGTAAAATCCTGAGACCATTATCCTCTCCAAAGAAATGCTGGAAGAACTAATAGGATACAACTAATTAGGATCTGTTTAAATCCAGCAAAACCTTACATGAAGCTAATACGCTAAGCGGTCTCAGTGCACAGCTTGCTGTTTTACAAGACATGGTCAACAATCCATATTAATTCCTCATGCAGCCTGGTTGATTTTAAGGTGAAGATATAATAGGAATTTCAGGGGTGATTTTTTTCGCACAAAGGGTGGTGGGTATATGGAACAAGTTGCCAGAGGAGGTAGTTGAGGCAGGGACTATCCCAACGTTTAAGATACAGTTAGACAGGTACATGGATAGGACAGGTTTGGAGGGATATGGACCAAACCAGGGCAGATGTGATTAGTGTAGCTGGGACATGTTGGCCCATGTGGGCAAGTTGGGTCAAGGGACTTGCTTCCACACTGTATTTCTCTGTGACTCTATGATCATGTAAACTCTTGAACATTGACAGCAACATTGAGGTACATGTTCAATTCTAGACATGAGTCCTCAGGCAGTTTAAATACTCATGTATTTATAAAACAGCCCTCCCAAAGTTAATCTCAACAGAAGAGAGTTCTCAGCTCTGGGAAGGCAATGATTGTGTACGCCTCAAGGCCACATGAATTGTAAGCAGCACAAGGATTAACACCCTGGCACTCCAACATTCCCAATGAGGAAGACGAGGACTTCCCTCCTGAGGAACTTCCCCAGGACACGTGCCTTCTCCAGAGCAAACAGGTCATCTTCCGATGCCATATGAGGGTAAAGAAACAGAAAGAGTCCCTTAAACAGGAATCTCCTGCCCCAAATAGAAACGGGAAGGATGGCCATGAGATGCCGCAATGGATGAGGGGCGTGAGATGGTAGATGTAGAGAGATACAGCCCAAACGCAGGTGAATGGGTCTAGCTGAGGTAAACATCTTGGTCGGCCTGGACAGGTTGAGTGGTAGGTCCTGTTTCTGTGCTGTTTAACTGTATGCGTCTAAGTGCTGCCTAATAGCCCTGTCCCACAGTGTGAGTTCATTCCAAGAGCTCTCCCGAGTTTTTAAAAAATCGAACTCGTGGTAAGCACGGAGAATTAACATAGCGGGTACGTCGGAGCTCGGGGATGTCTCTTAGCGGCTCGTAACGCTAACGGCAGGTACTCGGGAAGACTCGCTAACGGCAGGTAAGCACGGGAAGACTCGTGAAGATTTTTCTTCTTTTTTTTTTTTGAAAATATTTTTTATTGGAGATAAGTACACAACCTATTAACATCATTACAGTCTTACATTTTTAAAATGATAATATTATCAATTATTATTACATTGTCTCCAATACTTTTTACCATTTTTTTTATTTTAAACTAGATAGAACTAAAAAGATAGATGAAGTAAAGAAAGAAAAGAAAGAGAAGAAGAAAAGAGAAAAATAAAAAAAAACACACAAAAAAAAAACACAAAAAAACAAAAGAGATAGTTAAAGAAGAGTGGAAAAATTTATTAAAATAAAAAACTTCATTCGAGATATATTCGTACATTTCAGAATATAGCATTTCATCCATTTTTTAGCCCGAGCATTAGTCAGGTTCCCGTGCTGAACCATTCTGACCCTTTAAATAATCAATAAAGGGAGACCATGTTCCAACGAATAATTCCTGTTTATCCAACAGGGAAAATCTGATTCTTTCCACGTTTAAGGTCTCCGTCATTTCTATAATCCACATTTTGATTGTGGGGGCCGTAGGGCCTTTCCAAAATTTTAGAATTAATTTTTTTCCTGTTATTATACTATAATCAATAAAGTTTCTTTGTGTTGTTGTAAATGTTTGATTTAATTCTGATGTTCCAAGTATTATAAATTTTGGATCCGGGTCCACTTGTGTGCTGGTCACTTTAGATATTATACTAAAAATATTTACCCAGAATTTTTTAATTTTTGTAGTTTGCAAACATATGAGATAAGGTGGCTTCTAAATGTTGACATTTATCACATATAGGTGAGATATGTTGAAAGATTTTATATAATTTTGTTTTTGAATAATGTAATCTATGTATTACTTTAAATTGTATTAAAGAATCTGGCATTTAATGAACATTGATGTATATGTTGTAAACGTTGAAAAATGTCCACGAGAGCCTCGAGTACCGACGAGTGGCCATTACTGTAAATCTCCGAGTTCGAACTCAGGAACCAGGGCAAACTCAGGTGAACTCTTCGAATGAACTCGTACTGTGGGACAGGGCTTTGACTATAACTAAGTGCTGCAGTCTTAGGTCTTCAAGCAGATCGCAATAAACCAAATGACGTAATAATATTTTACAGCACTACTTAAAGTGCAAGATAAACTTTAAAAAATGCAGCTGTGCATAAGTCAAATTTGTAGAAGAGTTTGAATCTTTAGCAAAAAAATGCTAGAGGAATTGAGGCTGCATCTGTGGAGAGGAATGGACAGCCAACATGTCGGATTGGGACCCTTCTGCAGAATGATCAGTCTAAAGAATGGTCTTGACCCAAAACACCGTCTGTCCATTGCCACCGTAGATGCTGCCTGGCCCACTGCCTTCCTGCAGCTCATGGTGTGTTTCCATAAATGATCCGCAGTTCACTGCTCCAATCCAGGGATGTTCGGTGAGGTGCAAAGGGGCCTGCTGCAGAATGGGGCTCTGGGATGGGAGGGCCGGCAGCAAGACTCGAGAGGGAGGCCAGAGGCAGCAGGAGTGACACGGATAGAAGCCAGGAACCAGAAGTGGAGTGGATATCCCCGCTTAATATTGCCAAATGTTAACAAATGTAAATATTTTCCAAAATAATTTGCCTATGCAGCAGATCCCTTCTATATTTTTATACTCAGATGGTCAGTCTGCAGTTTGTATCTAAGGCCAACCCTGCTCTCATCCATTTTCTTTGTCCTTGATTTTTATGCTCGAGACAATTCCATGAGGAACAACTAACACCCATTCTCCTCCCCCCCCCCCCACCCTTCTCTGTGCCCCTCCTGGACTCTTCCCCTCTTTCAAGGTCCTTCCAAAAACTAGGGGACTGTTCCATTCACCTCTACCCCATTGTGGACATTGGACAATGTCTTTGGAACTGATGCACTACAATGCTAAGTACATTTTGCACTCTGTACCTCCCCCTTTGCTCTATCTACAGTACTTGCATTTGTCTTGGTTGTACTTATGTATATATGTACTTATACCTATCAGATCTGTTTGAATAGCATGCGAAACAAAGCTTTTCACCCACCGCAAGTGCACATGACAATAATAAGCCTAAACCATGACCCCCATACTAAAAAATCAACACTAAAGTCTTGCTTTACAAAAAACTAAACAACACACCCATTGTTACACCAAGCAATTGCTGCACAGACACTTCCTGAACCATGTAGTTTCTATTTCCTCCTTTCCTCACATTCTGGCCATAACTCTGTTGACTATCCCACCTTCAGATGCCTGGGACACTCTGTAGAAGTCCTTCCAAAACGTCATACTTGTTCACATTTAAAACCATTGTCAAGATCCATTATATTTGCCAACTTTCAAACTTTTCCTTCTCACTATGTCCATAACTTTGAAGTCCATTCCCAGTTACTTCAATAGTAAAGACATTTTGAGACTTTTATCACATTATCAGGTGTTCCATAATTCCAAGTTGTTGTCATGTTAATATTAGTCAGTGTATTGGCTTCTACTGTCAAGTGCACTCAAATATTAGAAACATAGAAAATAGGTGTAGGAGTAGGCCATTTGGCCCTTCGAGCCAGCAACGCCATTCAATATGATCATGGCTGATCATCCAAAATCAGTAGCCCCAGTTGGCAAATATCCCAGTTTACCAGTTCAAATCTATCTCCGTATTTGAACAAAACCATTGTAGACCTGGCTTTTCATCGGCCTCAGATACATTGGAATACAGGCAGGCTTGTTTACCCTGTAAAATACAGATGAAAGGGGAAATCTATTACAAGCGGGTCCAAGAACACACACGAGATGTCACAAGGATAAATGATATGGAAATGTAAAAAGTCTCTTTGATGCCACGAGGTTGCCAAGCGTGTAATTAATTCAAACTGTTGCCGCAGTGTACAGAGAATATGTGGGAGATATAGGACTCAGAGAGATATGATCATTCTCTCTTAAGTAGGTTGTCTTCTGAATAAATATGAGGCGTGAACCCGGACACTAGCCCAGGCCTACACCTAACTCACGGGCGGATACAAGTTGTCAAAGGGACTGTGAATTGTTGAAGGGCAGTCACTGTTCTAGCATGGGAAACCGTGGAAGCAACGAGCAAATAAGCAGCAATTAGATGAATAGCAAGCCAAAGAGACAGTAAGAGCTAGAGTAACTCAGCAGGTCAGGCAGCATCCTTGGAGTAAATGGATAGGCATTGTTTTGGGTCAGGACCCTTCTTCAGACTGATTGTAGTAGGGGGGAGAAAGAGGGATGAGAGTTGGGTACTCGACAAGTGATAGGTGAATAGAGATGAGGGGGGGTTGATTGGCGGCTGGGTGGACAAAGGCCAGAGATGAAAAGACAAAAAGTGCGAGATAAGGAGATAGTTTTCCCTGAACACGTGCGCTCGGTTCACCAAGGCCTGCAGGATCTCCCGGTTGCTAACCATTATACCTCCTCTTTCCATTCCCATAGCGACCTTTCTGTCCAGGGCCTCCTCCACTGCCTGGGTGAGAACGCATGCAAACTGGAGGAACTGCACCTCATATTTCGCTTGGGCACCTTACTACCCAACGGTATGAATATTGATTTCTCTAACCTCAAGCAAACCTTGCATCCCCACTCTCTCCGTCCCCCACCCAAATCGTTGCTTGTTGAGTCTCATTCTTTGAGTCGCTGTTTTTGTGAAACAATGTTCAAACCCAGCCATATGAACATTGAATTCTCCATTTTATGTACAAACTTACAAACACACCCCCCCCCCCCACCCCCATTTCTCCCTCCCTCCCCCCCCCCCCCCCCATCCTCTTCCACCTTTATTCCTTCCTCTGGCTTCACATTTTATGCCACTTTTATCTCCTCATCTCACATATGTTATATTTAGTGAGGGAGATTTCATAGAAAGGTCATATTGTTGTATTTCCAATGTATTTCCAATGTTAACGGCTAGTTAATACACATTATTTGGCCATTTTTAAACTATCGTATTAAATTTCAACAACAAAAGGGGAAAAGTGGATCCCTTGTTAAGGAACATCAACAGAGGCTTAAATTATCTCAAGGAATGGGTGATGTTTTGGGTCGAGACCCTTCTTCAGACTAGTTAGGGAAAATGGAAACAAGAGATTATAGATGATGTAGAAAGATTAATGAAAGATATGCAAAAATGTAATGATGATTTCACCCAGAGAGTTGTGAATTCGTGGAATTCCCTGCCACAGAGGGCAGTGGAGGCCAAATCACTGGATGGATTTAAGAGAGAGTTAGATAGAGCTCTAGGGGCTAGTGGAATCAAGGGATATGGGTAGAAGGCAGGCACGGGTTATTGATTGGGGATGATCAGCCATGATCAAAATGAATGGCGGTGCTGGCTCGAAGGGATGAATAGCCTGCTCCTGCACCTATTTTCTATGTTTATATAAAGGAAACAGGTTATTGTTAGCTGTTTTTTTGGTGAAAATGAGACGCTTGTGTGACTTGGGTGGGGGAGGGATAGAGAGGAAATGCCGGGGTTACTTGAAGTTAGAGAAATCAATATTCATGACAGATGTAGTGTCCAGATGTTGTCTGATCAATGTCCTATATAAATGAAGCTTCAATTCCTTCCTTTCGTGTTTAATTCCTCTACATGAGGAGATACATTTGGAAACAAGCTAAATAAAGTGACGAACTAAACATAAAATGCTGGAGAAACTCAGCGGGTGAGGCAGCATCATGGGAGAGAAGGATAGACAACATTCAAGTCGGGAGGTAGACAAAAAATGCTGGAGAAACTCAGCGGGTGAGGCAGCATCTATGGAGAGTAAGAATGGGTGACGTTCCTTCTCCCCATAGATGCTGCCTCACCCGCTGAGTTTCTCCAGCATTTTTTGTCTACCTTCGATTGATCCAGCATCTGCAGTTCTTTCTTAAACATTTCAGGTCGGGACCCTTCTTCAGACTAGATAACTGGCCATGTCAATATCTCCAACATCAGTCCGGAGATTGGATATTCTGCAGGAATGATTCACATGCTGATTCAATGAACATTTCACCATTTACAAGGCACAGGCCTGGAGAAAAATGGAGTAGCATCACTTGCCAGGATGTATGTAATTCCAACAATCAAGCGTAAAAACATCCAGAGCAAAGTATCGTACTTGAATTCATCCACAGTAGGTGGGTGCAGCTGCAGAGTGTCGCATGCACTAGTGACTCGCCAAGGCATCTATGACAGCATCTGCCAAGCACATGGCCACCAATCCCGCTAAAGACCACGGCAGGCGGTGTATGCGAGTGTCATCACTGTTGCATTTCCTTCCAACTAACGCACCAGCCCCACCTGCAATTAATATTGACCTTTCTTCAGCCTAACAATAGTGTGAAGCACCTTCACCATTAAGCCCCTGTCCCACTTGCGTGTCCTTGGCACGCTAATTACGCGACCTCGTGGTCGCGTTGAGGCGCGACGGTCCCGCGAAGGTCGCGCGCGACTTCATGCGTCCGCACAGCCGTCTGGAGCGGGTGACGTCATTTGAAGATGGACACAAAATGCAGGAGTAACTCAGCGGGACCGGCAGCATCTCTGGAGAGAAGCAATGGGTGATGTTTCCGGTCGAGACCCTTCTTCAGTCTGAAAGAAGGGTCATCCATTCCTTCTCTCCAGAGATGCTGCCGGTCCCGCTGAGTTACTCTAGCATTTTGTGTCTATCTTCAATTTTCTTGGCCCCGCTCTGGGAGCAGGAGTGGGGGCGGATCCGGACCTCAACGGCCGTGAGCCCCAGGCCGAGCTCGGCGATCGTTTGCCTGCTTCTGCTGCTGTTGGAGGTGTTGGAGGTGAGACGTTGCGTCGTGCGGAGGGGTATGGAGTTATGCGCGACGCAACGTCACCTCCAACAGCAGCAGAAGCAGGTCTTGGGCCTGTCCCACTTTGGCCGTCAGTTACGCGACAGGCCGGTGGCGCGCAAAGATTTCGTTCGCTACAAAATTTCGGAGCGCCGCGCGATGTCGCGCACAACTCCATACCCCTACGCGCTTCTCAGTGGGACCGGCCCCGCGCGGCCATATGATGCCTGTGCGCCTTAACGCGACGACGAGGTCGCGTAATTTGCGTGCCAAGGACACGTAAGTGGGACAGGGCCTTTAGACTGTAGCAGTTCAAAATAAACCATTCTTTGCCATCTTCTAAAGGTCATGAGAATTGGCTACAAAATATTGGTCCTTCCAATTAGTGCCCACTTCCTATGAATGAATAATAAGATATAAAATAGCATGGGCAGTAATGCTCAAACTACTCCCTGCTTTTTGTTTTAAACTGCAACCTACATTGTCTTCCTGTACCTTGTGTCAGAAATGAAGGATAAAAGAATTACTAGGAGTGAAAGATAATCAAATTCAAAGCTTGTGTGTGCAAGCGAAATCGTCACCTTCCATATCACATATCCCCTCACCGCTGACAGATCCAATCAGTGGTATTCAATTTCTCCCAGTTGGAGAATTTCAATGAGCCAGTGTTTGCTGTCAAAATAACAATGAGGTAAATGGCGTTCTCAGTTGTTTGTGCCTCTATATTGGAACACTACTGGTGAGGATCCAGAGTTTCAACACTATGCACGGGATCCGATGAACAGAAAATGCTCCGACTCAGGAGTCATGGATTAAGATGTAAAGGCTAAAAGTCATTCAGAAGTGAGCATATTCCACACTACAAATGGCAGCAGAGGTTTGGAATGTTCTTTCACAAAAGGCAACTGATTCTAGGGTGTGAAGAAGGGTCACGACCCGAAACGTCACCCATTCCTGCTCTCCAGAGATGCTGCCTGTTCCACTGAGTTACTCCAGCGTTTTGTGTCCCGCAACTGATCCTAGGCTAGAAGTTAACATTATACCTGAATCTGAATGCTTGTTGTACGTTGGGATATGGGACAAAGATGCATTTGTAACGAGGGATATGGGACAAAGACTAGCTCTTTATTACATGACCCTTGTGTCAAAGTCAAAATTGCACCGAATGCAACCTTGGGCTTGAGAGGCTTGATCTTACTGAACCCACTCCTGCTCCAATAAGAAGGGATGATTGGTAAATACCATCATCAAAAGTTGTTATTATCAAAATTTGCACCACTTGGCTTCCAGCTTCACAAAACCAGCTTTCCACCATCTCTCATGGACATGCATCAAATCTCAGGAGGTTGCTGCATTTGTGCAGTGGACGCAGCCTAATGCTGCTGCAGTATTATAGCCCTGTCCCACAGTACGAGTTCATTCCAAGAGTTCTCCCGAGTTTTAAAAAAATCAAACTCGTGGTAAGCATGGAGAATGAACGAAGCAGGTACGTTGGAGCTCGGGAACGTCTCTTAGCGGCTCGTAATGCTAACGGCAGGTAAGCACGGGAAGACTCGTGAACATTTTTCAACATGGTGAAAAATGTCCACGAGAGCCCCGAGTACCGACGAGTGGCCATTACCGTAAATCTCCGAGTTCGAATCAGAACAAACTCGGGAGAGCTCTTGGAATGAACTCGTACCGTGGGACAGGGCTTTGAGAATTAGAGGCACTGTAGAGTTCAAAGCACCAAGGGGGGGTCTTCACACAATGAAACCTTTCTTGATGCTGACTCAAGGGATGGAGCCCTTGTCTGCACTTTTTGTCCAAATCTCAGTGTAGCCCACTTTCTCCACCACGTAAGTTAGGCTGCTAACATACCATATTGGCGAGGGAGTGGCAGTTAAGAGCCAATCCTGCGATCGGAAGCCAAGAGCAGACAAAACTAGGTAATGGCATCCGATTTCCTTCCCTGAAGGGCATTTGTCTAGGAACTGATTAATATAAAATCCAATCGTTTGATGGCTATCATTACTAATACCAGTTCTTTATTCCATGTCCCTAGATGTTAGTCCAGTAATTTAACACTAAGCTATTGTACCCAATTTCTTAATTACTGCCAATCAACCTCCCCGGCAGTGCACCTTTACTGTCTTATGTGAGGAGGCTCATTCCTTTAGATTTGTATTTTTCCAAGGCAATTAAAAAAAAACTTCTTCATTCAATTGTTCCCTCTTTGTTTCTCTCTCTGTACCTGGTAAAACAATGAATTTTCCCCATAGATAGACATAAAATGCTGGAGTAACACAATGGGGCAGGCAGCATCTCTGGAGAGAAGAAATGGGTGACGTTTCGGGTTGAGACACTTCTACAGACATGAATTCCTCCACTCTGATTCACTCATCTCCAAACATGACCCCGTCTTTACATTTTACTGGCAGAAGTTATATCTTGTTAGTTTCCCTTCACTCACATGTCTCATTTACAGCAACTATTAGAACAGCAGCCACCTGAGTTGCAATGCCAGGGCATTCTAACTAACAACAGATGTTAGCAGCAATATCTGATCCATCGGTTCTAATTCTGCAACTGCTTTACTGCAGTGGAAACCATCACACAAACTAACCTCCCTTCCATTGACTCCATTATACCTCACTCTGTCTCGGCAAGGCCAGCTGCATAATCAAGGACGAGTCGCACCCTGGCCACTCCCTCTTCTCCCATCTCCCACCAGGCAAAAGGTATAGAAGTGCGAAAACGCACACCTCCAGATTCAGGGACAGTTTCTTCCCGGCTGTTATCAAGCAACTGAATCATTCTAACACAACCAGAGAGCAGTCCTGAACTACTATCTACCTCATTGGTGACCCTCGGACTATCCTTGATCAGACTTTGCTGGCTTTACCTTGCACTAAACGCAATTCCCTGATCATGTATCTATACACTGTAAACGGTTTGATTGTAATCATGTATTGTCTTTCCGCTGACTGGATAGCACACGACAAAAGCTTTTCACTGTACCTCGGTACACGTGACAATAAACTGAACTAAGAACTAGGAGTGTATTGTAAGAGAAAAGTCTGTAAACCTTTTGTCTTGAGAAGTAGAATTACTGAAACGTTTCAGAAGCTGCATAAGATTGAAAAGCAAAAGAACATTAATTCATATAAATTACCACAGAAATATACTGCCAACTATTTTGTTCCAATAAAGGCCTTTACTAATCTTTCTGCCACATGATGGCAGCGTAATACAATTACAAATTCTCATTGAAAACTCATCCGTTGTGTCTGAACTTCCTGTAATTATCTGCAAACTGACAAAGGCCAAATTGGCAAAATAAAATACATTGCAAAACAATCCAATGGATTAGAACTACTGAGAACATTGGCACAATGGGATAAGTTAATGAACTGTGTGTTTAGGATAAAAGTGCTTTGAGCTGTCGTAATAAATGGAACACTCCATCAAACAAGTCATTTATTTGCATTTATGGACACAAAAAGCTGGAGTAATTCAGCGGGACAGGCAGCATTTCTGGAGAGAAGGAATGGGTGCCGTTTCGGGTCGAGACCCTTCTTCAGACTGGTTAGGGATAAGGGAAACGAGAGATATAGACGGTGATGTGGAGAGATAAAGAACAATGAATGAAAGATATGCAAAAGATTTACGGTGATAAAGGAAACAGGCCATTGTAAGCAGTTTGTAGGGTGAAAATGAGAAGCTAGTGCGACTTGGATGGGGGATGGATAGAGAGAGAGAGAGAGAGGGAATGCCGGGGCTACCTGAAATGAGAGAAATCAAAAATCATACCACTGGGCTGTAAGCTGCCCAAGCGAAATATGAGATGCTGTTCCTCCAATTGGCATTTATACATCGCCGATGTATAAGAGTCCACATCTTGAACAACGGATACAGTAGATGAGGTTGGAGAAGGTGCAAGTGAACCTCTGCCTAACCGGAAAGGACTGTCGGGGTCCCTGGACAGTTGTGGGAGGAGGTATAGCGACAGGTGTTGCATCTTCTGCGGTTGCAGGGGAAGGTACCTGGAGAGGGGGTGGTTTGGGTGGGAAAGGGATGAGTTAACCAGGGAGTTACGGAGGGAACGTTCTCTGCGGAAGGTGGAAAGGGGTGGAGATGGGAAAATGTGGTTAGTGGTGGGATCCTGTTGGAGGTGACTGAAATTTCAGAGGATTATGTGTTGTGTTCGACGACTGATGGGATGTAAGGTAAGGACTAGGGGGACTCTGTCTCTGTTGCAACTAGGGGGCGGGGGAGCGAGGGCGGAGCTGCGGGTACCCAGGAGACACGAGTGAGGGCCTCATCTATGATGAGAGTGGGGAACCCCCATTCCTGAAAGAATGAGGACGTCTCGGATGTTCTAGTATGGAACACCTCATCTTGGGCGCAGATGCGATGTAGATGGAGGAATTGGGAGTAGGGGATAGAGTCTTTGCAGGAAGCAAGGTGGTAAGAAGTATAGTTGTGATAGTTGTGGGTGTCAGTGGGTTTGTAATAGTCAATAGTCTATTTCCTGTGATGGAGACTGTGAGATCAAGAAAGGGGAGGGAGGTGTGGGAGATGGTCCAAGTAAATTTGAGTGCAGGATGAAAATTGGTGGTGAAGTTGATGAAGTCCATGAGTTCTACATGGGTGCAGGAGGCAGCACCGATTCAGTCATCAATGTGACTGAGATAGCGTTCGGGGATTGGGTCAGTGTCGCCTGGAACAGGGATTGTTCAACGCACTGTACAAAGAGGCAGGCATAGCTGGGGCCGATGCGGGTGCCTTGGACTTGGAGGAAGTGGGAGGAGTCATAGGAGAAGTTGTTGAGGGTGAGGACCAGCTCCGCTAGGCGGAGTAGCGTTAGCAGAGGGAAATTGGATGGTTCTGCGCTTGCTCTATTCCAGGCTTTCAAACTTAGTATGTTGGCAGAAACAATCAAATCTCCAACACTAACTAATACTTGCACTATGTTACGTTTCCACATTGTAGTACAGTGTTGCAGGTCTGTGCATTTTGTTTTGGGTCCAATCTTATAGATGGTGATTTAGTTTAATATGTTGCTTGAACCACTTCAGCAAAGCTAAATATATGCTCTATAAGAGAACTTGTTGCTCGTACTTGACTGTTTGGTGTAATCAGTAACCAATTGTATGCCCTCGGTAATCTTGCAAACCTTAACTCAAGATTTCCATTTTTATATCACTTTTAGACACAAGGAATTGCAGATGTAGGTTTAACAAAAACAACACAAAGTGCTGGAGTAACTCAATGGGTCAGGCAGCATCTCGGGAAGACATGGATAGGTGACATGTTAGGTCAGGATCCTTCTTCGATCCTGAATATGATTTATATCACTTCTTTTGTTCTATTCTCTCGATCTGGAACAAAAGTACATCCATCTGAACTAAATGCATGTAATAGCTTTAATGTTTTGTTTACAACATGGTATCAGGCGCTGCAACCTACCGAGTCTGTGCCGACCAACGAGCACAACTTCTATCCTACACACTGGGGACAATTTACAGAAGCCAATTAACCTACAAACCTGCACAACAACCTTGTAATGTACGAGGAAACCGGAGCACCCAGAGAAAACCCACGCGGACACAGGGAGAACGTAAAAACTTTGTACAGACATCCATGCCTCTACTTCTTAGACATTTGAGGAGATTCGGTATGTCGTCAAATGTTCTCTTGAACTTCTACAGGTGTACAGTAGAGAGCATATTGACTGGTTACGTGTGTGTGTGTGTGTGTGTGTGTGTGTGTATATATATATGTGTGTGTGTATATATATCTATATTACTAAAAGATCTTGACCGCTTTTGGCTCGCTGTGCTGTGATTTTCTAGAGAACGCCGCCGCCTACGGCCGTCATTTTTGGCCACCTCGCTCAGAGCCCCCCTCCGCCTGCCTGGACTGGAGGTTTTTTCCCATCGATGAAAAATCTGAGATATATTAATGTTTTTTTTTTAAATGGCCATTCTCTCTGCTGCCCCTGCTGGTGAGAGGGGGGAGGGAATATAAAACCCGGAAGTGGTATGCCTCACTCAGTCTCTGCAAGATGGAGGAAGCGAGGTTCACGCCTCTCTGAGCTCTGAATAACACTGAACACATGTCTACTCAACTGTGAGTGCCCTTAATGTGGTTTGAAAATGAAAATATGGTTGGTTTGAAGTAAAAAGACAGTGCAAATGGTTGTTTGGGTGGTTTTGGGGTTGAAGTAAAAAGGGAGTGCAAATGGTTGTTTGGGGGGGGGTTGGGTTGAAGTAAAAAGCCAGTGCAAATGGTTGTTTAGGGGGGTTTTGGGTTGAAGTAAAAAGGCACTGCAAATGGTTGTTTGGGGGGGGGGGGTTGGGTTGAAGTAAAAATACAGTGCAAATCGTTGTTTGGTTTTTTTGGGGGTTGAAGTAAAAAGGCAGTGCAAATGGTTGTTTGGGGGGGGTTTGGATTGAAGTAAAAAAAGGCAGTGCAAATGGTTGTTTGGGGGGTTTTGGGGTTGAAGTAAAATGGCAGTGCAAATGGTTGTTTGGGGGGGTTTGGGTTGAAGTAAAAAGGCAGTGCAAATGGTTGTTTGGGGGGGGGGTGTTGGGTTGAAGTAAAAAGGCAGTGCAAATGGTTGTTTGACTAAACTTGACAACTTCCTGTTTGCACTACATTGATTTTAGTTAAAACACTACCACTTACGGCTGTGATTTTTGGCCATCTTACTCAGTCCCCCTCTGCTCATCAGGTGCAGAGGATTCTTCCCATCAATGAAAAATAAAAGTGTGATTAGTGTTTCAAAAATGTTGAGAATCTCTCTCCTGTCAATCACGCCATGAAGGCCAAATCCTCCAGTCCAGGCAGGCGGAGGGGGGCTCTGAGCGAGGTGGCCAAAAATGACGGCCGTAGGTGGCGGCGTTCTCGGAAATCACAGCACAGCGAGCCAAAAGCGGTCAAGATCAGACTTTTAGTAATATAGATAGATAGATAAACATACACACACACACACACACACACACACTTATACTTATGATATATACTTTATATAACGGAATATAATAGAACATATAAAGATGAAACTGATTACTTGGTCCAAACAACTAAACCTTCTGTAAATCTAAATAACATTTGCTCAGTTCTTTCCATTAAAAATGTTTTTTTAATAATGAGTCCATTGGCTATTAACATGGTTAAAAAATTGCTTACAAGCACGTTAAACAACATCAAAGAGAAAAATCTAAAAGCTGCACAGCTGAAATCTAAAAATAAACTTGCAGGTCAAACAACGTCAATGGAAAGGGAAGCAAGGTTAATGTTTCAGATCAATTGCACGCAGGCAGCAAGCGATCTGCGCACTTCACAGGGATGAAAGCTGCTCTCAACCACTCTTTAATCAAAGAGCCAATGATGATTTGAAACTTGAGCCCTGAATATGTAGATGTGCAGCTATCAAATGCATTCTGTGTATCAGTGCCTGAGGTTGGGGATGCTCTTGGTTCTGGAGAGGAGCTCACAAAAGCTGAATCATTTCTTGTTTAACGTGCAGATCACTCCAGCAAAAAAAATCTGGAAGATGAGGAGCAGTTTTGCAGCGAAGAAGGTCGAGCAAAGGGTTAGCGCGATGACATAACCCAGTTTAACCTCCGTTTGCACGAGAATTAGATGAACCCATTGGGTTCCATCACATTTTGTGTAGCACCCCGAGGCAGATGTTGAATGGTAATGGGAACACACACCACCAGATTCAGGGAGTTTCTTCCCAGCTGTTATCAGGCAACTGAATCATCCTACCACAACCAGAGAGCAGTGCTGAACTACTATCTACCTCATTGGTGACCCTTGGACTATCCTTGATTGGATCCTTTGCTGGCTTTACCTTGCACTAAACGTTATTTTAGGTCAGGTCGGGGGGAGTTCCCCCCGCCATGGGTACCATGTAATCCCGTGCTACCTGCTCCATGGTCAGATAGTCGGCAACTAAACCGTCTCCCCCACCTGGTTTGCCAGGTGAGGAGGGGCTGTGGACCCCCAGCAGGACCAAAAACAAGGCCTGTCAAAGGGCGGATGAGCTACTAGTGAGCCAACGGCCATCCACACTTCAGTAGAAGCTGCGATCACTGTCGTACACAGCATTGTAAGGAATGATGATAAAGCACACACACCAAAATCCTATACTTCCAGCGGCGGAAGTCCACAGGAACTGGAGGACAGAGATGTGTGGTGCGCCCGTCACCGTTCCCGTTGGAAACCAGCACTACTGCGTCGCTAATGTTTTCAACGAAGATGAATGAAACGTTATTCCCTTATCATGTATCTATACGCTGTAAATGGATCAATTGTAATCATGTATTGTCTTTCTGCTTCTGCTTCTTCTTGCGTATGGCGTGCACAGCCTAAAGTTGTAGATCAATGGTAGACATCCAGGCCAGGACAGCATCAGTTACTGGGTGGATGGCTTTGATGCCCCCAGGGGAAAGCCTCAGTGAGCAGTGATTCACGATGTGTTGGATGGTCTGGATGTCCGCAGTCGCAAGCAGGGCTGTCTGTCATCCCCCACTTATGGGCTGTTCTTGCATGGAGGGTGCGGATTCCGTTCAGGGTTAACCATTGCTTGCGATGGAGGTCAAAACCCGGTGGTTTCACTGTGGGGTCTGTGATGACCTCTCCATTGTTGGTGTTGGCATCTTTCCAGACTCTGCGCCACTCAGTCTTGGAGTCAAAGTCTTCCAGGGATTTAACGGAAGACCAGAAGGGTTTGCGGGACATTAGGCACATGTTGGGCATGTTAAAGATGAGTCATTCTGCTTCTGCTTCCATATCAAATTGGTAAATGCTGAACAAAATGTAGAGGGGTGTTAAATACTGAAGTGTTACATAAATGGAAATTATTTTTTTTAATGCTTTTGTTATCCCGGGAGCATGCCTATGAAGTATGTTGTTGGGCCAGTTCCTGAGCATCAGGTTCTTCGGTGATGTTAGACGTAAAGGCAACCAATCACACTTTACTGGTGACTACCAATACAGAGAATGATCAAAGTCCAAATATAGGAAGGTTGAGAGGTTGCTGCATCATTTAAGGATTTAACTTAAATTCTAATTTAACTTAAATCCTTCTAAAATAGGGCGGTCACAGTGGCTCAGCGGTAGAGTTGCTGCCTTACAGCGAATGTAGTGCTGGAGACTCGGGTTCAATCCCGACTACGGGTGCTGTCCGTACGGAGTTTGTACGTTCGCCCCGTAGACCTGCGTGGGTTTTCTCCGAGATCTTCGGTTTCCTCCCACACTCCAAAGACGTACAGGTTTGCAGAAGCAGAATGACTCATCTTTAGCATTTCTTGCGAAGACAACTCAGCAGGTCAGGCCACATGCCAGGAGACCATGGACAGGCGACGTGTCGGGGAAGGCTCCCAACCTGAAACACAGTCTTTCCATGTTCTCCAGAGATGCAGCCTGACTCGCCGAGATACTCCAGCACTTTGAGTCTTTTTTTGTAAACTAGCATCTGCAGTTCCTTGCGTCTACATTTTAAAATTTCTTAACCTTGTTAGATTAAAATTGGTCTGCTAATGCGACCAAATAAAATCGTCTGCTTATTTTACAGAACCGATATGATGTTTACATAAGGCACCATCCCAAGCAACCTGTCAGTGGTAATTGAGGACAGCTACAAGTGTATTCCTCTGCATTACATTTGCCAGGCCTCTGCAGATGAATATTTCAGGGTGTAGGAACATGTCCTTTAGTACTCGCTATTGTAATGTGCTGGGTGTCCTTGTACAAAACTTTAAAGACCAAATTTAAAAAAGCAAGAATTCACAAGAAAAAGCAATTCGTACAATGAGCATTCCATAATATGTTCTTTAGATTAATTTGATAGTCAAAGAGTGGTTTAGAATGGAAACAGGCCTTTCAGCACACATAGTCATTGCCAACATTGCACTAATCCTACAACTAGTCTCATTTTTAATTGTCCACATATTCTCCCCATAAACTCCCCTTTCATTCCCCGCCATACTAGGAGCAATTAACCTACCCTTTCACGTATTTGAGACTTGGGAGGATATCTGAACCATTCAGAGGAGTGTCACAGGGAGAACGTGTAACCTACACACAGACAACACCCGAGGTTGGAATTGAACCTGGGTCCCAGTGAGCGGATACACCCCCGGTGAGCAGATACACCCCCGGTGAGCGGATACACCCCCGGTGAGCGGATACACCCCCGGTGAGCGGATACACCCCCGGTGGGCGGGATACACCCCCGTGAGCGGATACACCCCCGGTGAGCGGATACACCCCCGGTGAGCAGATACACCCCCGGTGAGCAGATACACCCCCGGTGAGCAGATACACCCCCGGTGAGCAGATACACCCCCGGTGAGCAGATACACCCCCGGTGAGCAGATACACCCCCGGTGAGCAGATACACCCCCGGTGAGCAGATACACCCCCGGTGAGCAGATACACCCCCGGTGAGCATACACCCCCGGTGAGCATACACCCCCGGTGAGCAGATACACCCCCGGTGAGCAGATACACCCCCGGTGAGCAGATACACCCCCGGTGAGCAGATACACCCCCGGTGAGCAGATACACCCCCCGGTGAGCAGATACACCCCCGGTGAGCAGATACACCCCGGTGAGCAGATACACCCCCGGTGAGCAGATACACCCCCGGTGAGCAGATACACCCCCGGTGAGCAGATACACTCCCGGTGAGCAGATACACTCCCGGTGAGCAGATACACTCCCGGTGAGCAGATACACCCCCGGTGAGCAGATGCACTCGCGGTGAGCTGTTAGAAGAAGTATCCAGTCAAGATCAAGCAAAAGACCACCTACTTTTAAAAAACAATATGACCCGGGTTGCACATTTTAGGACTGCCCTTTAATGGTTTTCACTTTGTGCACTTTATCAATAGAGTCAGCATGGAACTAAATAAAAACAGAATATAATTACAGATACCTGTAGAAAAAGCTATGTTATAGTCATAGAGTGATACAGCGCAATACTGTGTGGAAACGGGCCCTTCGGCCCCACCGGACCACCTTTGATCCATATCTCTGTTTCTTAAATGTTGGGATAGTCCCTGCCTCAACTACCTCCTCTGGCAGCTTGTTCCATACACTCACCACCCTTTGTGTGAAAAAGTTATCCCTCAAATTCTTATTAAATCTTTCCCCCCTTCACCTTAAATGAATGTCAATACTTTCGGACAATGACGTGGATATCCAAAATGTTTTAACCTGCAGTGAAAGGGAAGGATGGTCTGAACAAAGGTTGTGTCCAAGAGGGGCCAAGAGAGACGGCTTTATAGTCGTGGTGACCATTACAGTTAAACAAAAGTGATAAAGGTTTATTATTCACAGCTGAACTGTTTGCAGGAGGTGTAAACAGTCATCAAAAAGTGAAAGTGAGAGAGAGAAAATAAAATGCTGGAGTTGTGACATATGAAACAAAGCAGATGCTGGAAATTTGAAAGCAAGGCAAAGAATATTCAGCAGGTAAGGTTGAGAGATAAAAAACAGATTTAACAGATTTAATGTTACAGATCGACGACCTTTCATTTGAACTGACCAGTTCTGATACAGGCTGTGATCTGAAATTATTGAATGTTAAGTCCTGAATGCTACTTTGGAAAATGAGATGCGTCCTCTAGTTGGGCTCTGTGGGATGGTGAATTAAAGTGAAAGGAAACTGCGAGTTCAAGATCACCCTTGCAGACTGAAAACAAATCTGTGCTTGGTTCTCCCATGGTTGAGGAAACTACTTTCGCGAGCACCACATGCATTACTGAATTGGAATAATGCCTATGACAAAAGAAGATATAGACACAAAACGCTGGAGTAACTCAGTGGGTCAGGCAGCTTCTCTGGAGAAAAGGAATAGGTGCCATTTCGGGTCGAGACCCTTCTTCAGACTGAGTCAGGAGAAAGGGAAACTAGAGATATAGACGGTGATATATAGAGATATAGAACAAATGATTGAAAGGTGCAAAAAAAGTAATGGTGATAAAGGAAACAGGCCATTGTTAGCTGTTTGCTCGGTGAGAACGAGTAAAGAATACAGAATACGAGCACAGAAAACAAGTCTATCTTTGGTTTAAACCGTCATCTGCACTTCCTTCCAACATAATGCATATGGCAAGTTAGGAATGGAACAGGTTCATGCGACTGATGACAGATACAACATGGGTGCTATTTTTAGGAGCTAGTTCTGCCTTCATGCCAGGTTTATCAGAAGCTTTACCAATCTTTAAAGCTATCCCAATCAATGTTAATCATGGGAATCTGATCGCCACCAAGCCAATTACATCATTGCATTAGCTCCTTTAAGCATATTAGAGGATTGACAAAGAATTGGGTTGTTTAAATGCAGCATGAAAACAAAGCGTGCCACCAACAAGCACTGACTTTCTTCAGAGATGTCATTGGTTAAATAATATTCTGCAAGTATCCCAAACTGACTAGTGTTAACGATTGGTCTGGTTTTGTTTAGTTTAGAAAAACAGAACGGCGACACACCCTTTCGACCCACCGACTTGCGATCTCCGCACACTCACACCACCTTACCAAGCCAATTAACCTACAAACCTGCACGTCTTTGAAGTGTAGGATGAAACCGGAGATCTCGGAGAAAACCCACGCAGGTCACAGGCAGAACGTAAAAACTCCAAACAGACAGCACCCGTAGTCAGGATCGAACCCGGGTCTCTGGCGTTGTGAGGCAGCAACCTTACTGTTGCGCCACCGTGCCGCCCCCATTGGGCGTAACACTTTCTACCACAATATCCCCAAAATTCATTAACATAGATTTGACATCATTTCAGGCCGCATAACCTGAGATTTACTGTAGCATGTATCATGCCATGAGTAGGAACGTTAGGGGTAAGGAACCCCAGTCCAAATGAATGCTCCGGTGGGCAGTTTTATTTCTCTTTCTCAGGGATACTTGTTCATAAGTTCTAGGTGCAGAATTAGGCGATTCGGCCCATCAAGTATACTCTGCCATTGAATTGGGGTGGTCTATCTTTCCCTCTGAACCCCATTCTCCTGCCATCTCCTCATAACCCCTGACACTTTTACTAATCAAGAATGTGTCCATCTCCGCCTTAAAAATATCAATTGACTTGGCGTCTATTAACTTGGAGGCAATGTAGTAAAAGTTCTGGTTAATTCCTGGGATGAAGAGGTTGTCTTATGTGGAAATACGGAACTACATGGCCTTCCCTATCTTCCCAGCTCTTCTATCTATGCCCCTTATAATTATACTAGACCAAGTGGGACCCGTTGCTGTCCCAGTCACACGGTAGGCCTGGTCCCCCAACGCAACCAGTTCCCCAACACAATATTCCACCACTCACCCGTTCCCCAACGCAATATTCCACCACTCACCAGTTCCCCCAACGCAACCCGTTCCCCCAATGCAATATTCCACCACTCAGCCATAGCCCCTAACTGTGCAGGTCAGCCCATTTCCCCTTATTCACCCTCCCTCGACTAGAGGGCATGGCTACAAGGTGAGAGGGGGAATGTTTAATGGAGATGTGCAAGGGAATTTTTTGTTTTGTTTACACAGAGAGTAGTAGGGGCCTGGAACACATTGCCAGGGGTGGTGGTGGAGACAGACACAACAGCAGCGTTTAAGAGGCTTTTAGATGGGCACATGCAAGCGCAGGGAATAGAGAGATATGGATTATCCACAGGCAGTTTAGAGATCAGTTTAACTTGGCATCACGTTGGGCACAAACATTGTGGGTCAAAGTGCCTGTTCCTGTACTAGACTGTTCTATGTCTATAAAACCAACTATGGTGTAATCTGCAAACTTACTAATCATTCATCCTACATTTATATCCAAGTCATTAATATAAAGACTGCAAAGAGTTGTGACCACTGCCCAGTCTATCACCGGCTTTGACCTCCCCACCATCGAAGGGATCTATCGCAGTCGCTGCCTCAAAAAGTCAGCCAGCATCATCAAAGACCCACACCATCCTGGCCACACACTCATCTCACCACTGCCATCAGAGCCTGAAAACTGTAACGTCCAGGTTCAGGAACAGCGTGTTCCCTACAGCCATCAGGCTATTAAACACAACAACAAATAAGCTCTGAACTGCAACAGACTATTATTATTATTGCACTTTATTTATTTATTTATTGAGTATGCGTGTATGTGTACATATACACACTGAACTTTTTTTCTCACGTTATGTACTATGTTTACATATTCTGTTGTGCTGCAGCAAGTAAGAATTTCATTGCCCTATTTGGGACATAGGACAATAAAACACTCATGACTCTTGAGATCACAAGCAACTGGGATTCCCAGCACCGAACCTCACAGCACACAATCTTCCACAAACATCCAACCACAAAATAACCTTCCAACACTATTCTCTGCCTCCTATCAGCAAGCCAATTTTGGATTATGTGTCAGAAGGAACTGCAGATGGTGGTTTACACCAAAGATAGACACAAAATGCTGGAGTAACTCAGCGGGACAGGTAGCATCTCTGGAGAGAAGGAACGTAGTTACCAGGCTTCTCCTTGCTGCCCTTCTCAAGTAAAGGAACAGTATTTGCTATCATCAATCTCTGGCTCCTCATCTGTAGCTAATGACGATGCAAAAATCTATGTTCGATCCCCACCCTAGTACATCCCTTGGTTCCCATAGCAAGCATGGAGATTATCCCCACATCCCATCAACTCCTCCTGACTTCCACTCACACTAGTTGCGATTTATACTGGACTATTAACCTGCCAACCCATCCACCTTTGGGATGTGTGGAAACTTGAACCCCACACAGTCGCAGCCAGAATGTGCTAAGTCCATGCCGACAAAAGCAGAGATCAGGATTGGTGTAATTCCTGAAGCTGTGAAGGAGCAGCTCTCCTCTCTGCACCACCACGCCACCCTAATTATGCTCAAGTTCTTGGTCAATATATGTACAACGGTTTTTGTTCATTAGCCTAGCCTGAAAAGTTAGAAACCGCAGCGCATTGTGGACGCAGCCCAGACCATCACACAAACCAACCTCCCTTCCATTGACTCCATTTTCACCTCACGCTGCCTCGGCAAGGCCAGCAGCATAAACAAGGACGAGTCGCACGCAGGCCACTCCCTTTTCTCTCCTCTCCCATCGGGCAAAAGTTAGAGAAGTGTGAAAACGCACACCTCCAGATTCAGGGCCAGTTGCTGTTATCAGGCAACTGAATCATCCCACCACAACCAGAGAGCAGTGCCGAACTACTATCTACCTCATTGGTAACCCTTGGACTATCCTTGATTGGACTTTGCTGGCATTACCTTCCACTAAATGTTATTCCCTTATCATGTTGCAATGCAAATGGTTCGATTGTGTAATTGTGTATTATCTTTTGCTGACTGGATAGCAGGCAACAAAAGCTTCTCATTGTACCTGGGTACACATGACAAGAGATTAAACTGAAAAGTTAAGCAAGATCAGAATTGGGCTTGGCTATGATATTAAGTGTCAATATTTAGTTTTGAGTGTGTTGCTGAGCACCAGACCATCTCTGCTGCTGAGTCTACGCTGTTGCTGGTTAATCTCACACCAGCAGCTGTCGGTGAATCAGCTGGAGCAGGAAACACAGGCATACACTGTCAATGGTAACCGGAGCAATGCTGGGAGAGAGAGAGGCACTGGATGGACATGAATAAGTGAGCAGGTTTCACATGATGCAAGCCAGCCACAACCCAGTAACACGATCAAAGATAGGGAAAACAAGGAGGAGATGAAAACACTTTCTGCATTCTTACTTATATTCCAACAGCTGCTTTTAACTCATCCTTGCAGCTCGACTTTGCCAAGGGCAGCGATAGACTGTGATCGGGATGGAATGCCAATCGCGGCGATGGAAAGCTCGTAGCCTCGGGATTCCATGGTTCATGATTATTATTAATAACTGCCAGAGAGTGCACTTTGGTAGGGAGAGTAAAGAAGACCTCACTTTCTCAGAGGAATGTGCCTGATAGTGGCAAAGGAACAGAGGGATCTAAGGATATGAAAATGTAGGATAAGCTAAATAAGGATATAAACCAAAAAGTATTAATACTAGAGGGACGAATAGATGAAGTGTTATTCTTTCTTTCAAAAGTCTAGAGGTTATAAAATTGCAGGTAAGGGTGGAATTATTAGTGCAAGAAGGAACTGCAGATGCTGGTTTAAACCAGATAGACACAAAAAGTTGGAGTAACAGCAGGACAGGCAGCATCTCTGGAGAGAAGGAATGAGTGATGTCTGAAGAAGGGTCTCTCCTTCTGATTCCTACACAGACCTTTCTGTCCTCGGTATCCTCCATTGTCAGAGTGACGCTAAACGCAAATTTGAGGAACAGCATCTCATATTTCGCTTGGGCAGCTTACAGCCCAGTGGTATGAATATTGATTTATCTCACTTCAGGCATCACCATCTATATCTCTCGTTTCCCTTATCCCTAACCAGTCTGAAGAAGGGCCTCGACCCGAAACGTCACCCATTCCTTCTCTACAGAGATGCTGCCTGTCCTGCTGAGTTACTCCGGCTTTTTGTGTCTATCTTCGGTTTAAACCAGCATCTGCAGTTCCTTCTTATTGAATCCTTGATTCGTATAAAATAATGCAATAAACTTCAGGTTCCTTGGGCTATTACGTTACAGATTAAAGAACAATCAGAGAGTTGAGATGCATTAATCTATATTTGAAAGGAGAGCAAGAAATATTTTCTGAGCCAACTGCAAATGTACACTTTGTAACACAAGAACTACACGTGCACTGTAAGGTTTTATTTTATTCTAAGTAATGCATTAGTCATTCATCAATTGAAGAAGACAGCTAGATATGTCCTGCGTTAATACCCAAAAGAAACACGTTTTGGATAAAATAAACGGTAAATAAGTTGCCTGTGACAGGACACAAAATGTCTTGCTCGAGATTTCAGAAAAGGAAATCAAGTGAGTCCAAGCCGGGGTGTGAAGATCACATTGGAGAGGGCCCTTGGTAAGAGACACAGTAGGTAGACAGAAAGGGGCAGGATCAGTCCACAAGTCAAGTAGTACATTAATTGGGTTATATTGCATACTTTTGTGTAGGCCCTTCTGGCTTTGCTTGTAATTTCAAACATCCTCGCTGCATTCACCTGCCAATCAGTTAATAACTTTTTCACCCAGAGAATTGCGAATCTGTGGAATTCTCTGCCACAGAAGGCAGTGGAGGCCAATTCACTGGATGTTTTCAAGAGAGAGTTAGATTTAACTCCTAGGGCTAATAGAATCAAGGGATATGGGGAGAAAGCAGGATGGGGGTACTGATTGTGGATGATCAGCCATGATCATATTGAATGGCGGTGCTGGCTCAAAGGGCTGAATGGCCTATTGGTATGACCGATGTGGCCGAATGGCCTACGGCACCTATTTTCTATGTTTCTATGACTGTGGCACTGGGAAGGGAAGGGGAGGATTGGGTGGAGCAGTAGTTGGAGGCAGAGGTGAGGTGATAGGATACGGGTAATCATGATCGGTTGGTGATCTAATCAATATGGGTGGGTTTTGATATTTGGGGAGAATGGAGGAGAGGGATTTAAAGCTGAGGAGAGTACTGTGGAGGAGAGGGCAAGTGAGAAGCAGATTAGCAGTGGACAGGGATCTGCTCAGCATGGTTTTCCTTCCATCACGCTAAAGTAGACAACACATGGGCTCTGAAGGCCGGCCCCTGAGGTGGCAAATACAAATATAGGGATGTCCTGAACATCAAGGACATCACATGTCGTTGCCCAGGCACTTCAGCCCAGTTAGTCACAAAAAGCTGGAGTACCTCAGCGGGACAGGCAACATCTCTGGAGAAAATGGGTGACGTTTCAGGTCATGATCCTCGACCTGAAACGTCACCCATTCCCTCTCTCCAGCGATGCTGCCTGTCCTGCTGAGATACTCCAGCTTTTTGTGTCTATCTTCGGTTTAAACCAGAATCTGCAGTTCCTTCCTACATAATTCAGCCCAATTGCTCATCAGAAACATTGAGGACCTGAGAGGAAAAGCAAAGACATTGCGCAACTCAAAAAGCCCCATGATTTTCCATCGCATTTTAGTTTTTGTTGCAACTGTGCCACTTCCTACACAAAAGCATGCAATCCAACGTCTAGAACAGGTTGAAAGTGCGCAATTCCCAAAAGTAAAACGGAGAATTTATTAGGTCATAAAGCAAGACTTGAACATCTCTGAAGACCAGGAGAAACCCTGCAAAAGTAAAGGGGAGGGGGAGGGGGAGGGGGGGGGGGGGAGTAGCAAACCTTGAGGATGTCCCCTCGGTGTTTCTTTGCTAATGTCAATGGAGAGCATTCTATTCAACAGAAGAGCAGTAATCTGTCACTGCCACGGGAACTGCTCTGGATTACAATCTCACAGTGAACTACAAAATACTGCCAGTGATCTTGACCAAACCTCAGTGATCTTGTGTATTTCAGTCCCAGAGTCAGAAGAACCTTCCACAATTGTAAAGCAGCCACAGAAAATATGAGATTTCACCAATTACGTGTCTTATATCAACCAAGACAGTTTTCAATAACTTAATACCTTAAAACATTATTTACGTTAAAACATTTTAATTTACGATCCTACACAAGTATGCGGGAAACAAATATGTGCATGTTTTAGGCAATAAGATATACTTTATGTGAAACTAATCAAATTAAGTATTACATTTTCTGAATACAGATCTAAATATGATGAAGGGTTTCGGAAAAGAGTCTGAAGAAGGGTTTCGGCCCGAAACGTTGCCTATTTCCTTCGCTCCATAGATGCTGCCTCACCCGCTGAGTTTCTCCAGCACTTTTGTCTACCTTCTAAATATGCCACACTTGCTCAGTATTTACTTTGATACTCTGGGCACCAAAATGAACTTGAATAATTCTTAACATTTAATTTTAGATTTAGGTTTCTTGCTGTCACTTGTACAGTGAAAAGCTTTTTGCATACTATCCAATCAGATCAGATAATATTATAAATAAAGGGTGGCCCAGTGGCACTGCGGTAGAGTTGTTGCCTTACAGCGCCAGAGACCCGGGTTCGCTCCTGAATACGGATGCTGTCTGTACATTCTCCCAGAGACAGTGTGGGTTTTCTCCGGGTGCTCCGGTTTCCTCCAAACCTGAGTTACTCCAAAGACGTACAGGTTTATAGCTTAATTGGCTTCAGTAAAAATTGTAAATTGTCCCTAGTGTGTAAAATATGGGATGATCACTGCGGTAGAGTGGGGTAATATTGGCAATTTTCCAATCGTCTGGAACCACTCCTGACTCTAGTGATTCTTGAAATATCACTATTAATGCCTCCACAATCTCTAAAGCTACCTCTTTCAGAACCCTAGGGTGCAGTCCATCCGGTCCAGGTGATTTATCTACCTTCAGCCCTTTCAGCTTCCCAAGCACCATCTCGTTAATAATAGCCACGCCAACTTCCACACCCTGACTCTCTTGAATTTCAGGCATGTTGCTGGTGTCTTCCACTGTGAAAACTGATGCAAAAAAAGTCATTCAACTCCTCTGCCATCTAACTTTACGTATTACTACTGGGCAGTGCATATTAAGAACATAATGTACTGGTTGGATAGTTCAACTCACCAGTCGGAGTGGATAAGAATGGAAAAAGAGGAGTGTTTCCCGTACGATATAGGAACGATCTTGTTCTCACAAATAAAATTGAATAGTATAATATATAAGAAGAACCCAATTATTCACAATACAATAAGAATTTGGAAACAAATAAAATTATCCTTGAAATTAAATAATCTATCAGTATTAACTCCAATTCTGAATAATCCTGCATTCAAACCGTCTCTTATCGACAAAACATATAAACAATGGGATAGATTGGGGATTGGGAAAGTAGGAGATATGTATGAACTGGGCAAATTGTTATCATTTCAACAATTAAAATTAAAATTTAAACTGAATGATAATCAATATTTTTAATATATACAGATATGTGACTTTATGAAGAAATATATACATAGATCTCAAACTATATTTTTAGACCCTTTAGAAGAAGCAATGAATATTAAGGCCGATTCAGAAAAACTAATATCATATTTTTATAATAGTATATTAAATAGAGAATTACCTTCAACAGAGGCACTAAGAGAAGATTGGGAACATGAACTAATGATAAAGATCCCGAAAGATAGATGGGTAAAGTATCTGATGAATACACATAATTGTTCCATTAATGCAAGACATAATTTAATTCAATTTAAATTATTACATAGACTATATTATTCAAAAACGAGGTTGAATAAATTTTACCCAAATGTCTCTCCCAGATGCGATAAATGTTTGTTTCAAAATGCCAATATAACACATTCATTTGTAGGATGTACAAAGTTGAATACATTTTGGAGCGATATATTTGATATATTTACAAAGCTCTTCAAGTCAAGAATAGAACCTAATGTGGAATGGATTATATTTGGAATAATATTAGAAGATATCAATTTAAACAAAGACCAAAAAGTATTCTTTAATTATGGGTTAATAATTGGAAAGAAATTGATACTTAAATTTTGGAAAAATACAGCTATACCAACTATTAAAATGTGGATTAGGAATATGACGGACATAGCACACCTTGAAGAAATGAGACTCCGCCTAATAGATAAATATGACCAATTCTTAAGGAGTTGGTCACCTTTCATCGACTTTTTGGAATCATGTGATGCAGCAGTACCGTAAAGATTACTGATTTCAGGTCAGGTCGTGGATAGATTTACATCTCCAAACAAAGATTTGAAAAATTCTTTTTTAAGGGTCTTTTTCTACTATTTCTACTTTCTATTTTTTCTTTTCTTATATACACACTTCACGTTTTTCTATTTTCTATTATTTATTTTTCCTCTTTCTTTTCTCTATTTTTTTTTCTTTCTTTTAAAAAAAATTTTACCTCCTTTTCAAAAACATAAAACTAGAGGTTGTACATAGAATGCATTACGTTATGACATAGTTGGCACCTAAAATTAGGTGCCACTGTATTGTTTTGTATTGTATTAACTTCTAATAAAATAAACAAAAACAAAAAAACTCCTCTGCCATCTCTTTATTCCCCATTATCACTTCTCCTGCATCATTCTCCAGCAGTCCAACGTCAACTCTTGCCTCTTTATATAACTGAAATTCCCTGCCCTTTCTCACAGCGCAATCTGTCTCAATGTAATCAGAGTAATACCAAGAATTTAATGCATCTAAGAGCTATTTGCTTTCTCTGCAAATTTTCACTGAAATTGTTGGACTTTGTTTTTTCAAATTGAAACATACAGCTTGCAAACAAGCCTCTTCGACCCATTGAGTCCACGCCGATACCCAGCTCTATGTTATCCCACATTCACATCCACTCCATACACATTAGGGGGAATTTACAGAATTGAACCTGCTATGTGGTATAAGTTAGTTCTAATAGAGTACCAAGCCATAACTACTTAACAACCTTTCTGGCCCGAAAAAAAATTGTGTGCTTTGTACTTTTCTCAGAGAAGCATCTCAAACCACAATATGGGAAAAAATATTACAATAGTTATATTTTCAGTTTTTATGTTATTTCAGCTTCAACCATAACCTCAAATTTTATTTAGGTTTCTGTAAAATTACCAAAAGTAAATGACAATACCAGCTGCACAGTTTTGACTAAGACATCACAGATATCCTATATATGGGTGTCCCTGGGCTGACATCTGACTGCAACATGCACTGATAGAATGGAATCCATGAAAACATTGATCGGTAGATCCTTCTGGCTGGCATTCTCAGTGGCTTGCAGAAAACCCTGAAATCCAACCCAGGGTGAAAACCTATCCTACAAATTAAATCATATATAAAATCGGGTATTACCAATTATAGAGACAGAAAGCTGGTGCAACTCAGCGGGTCAGACAGCATCTCTTGAGAAAAGGAATAGGTGACGATTCGGGTCAAGGCCCTTCTTCAAACTGAAAAAGGGTCTCGACCCGAAACATCACCTATTCCTTTTCTCCAGAGATGCTGTCTGACCTGCTGAGTTACTCCAGTTTTTTGCGTCTATCTTCGGTTTAAATCAACATCTGCAGTTCCTTCCTATACAAGTATTACCAATTATTGGTCTGGAAAAAGGAGACAGGTTTCAGTGAAATGGACATTAAGCCGCAAAGTCAAATAGATTATATCGACTGAAAGAAAATCGTGGTGTGTCTTGGAAGCTGAATATCAAATTAAGAAATATGATTTTTTTATAGTATGTTTATTTTTAACAGCTGACTGATCGATATTAAATTCAGAGTTATACAAATTCAGAATTTAATATAGTTAGCTGCATCCTCAACACTAAATTTCTGCAATAAGATCATAAGACCATGTGATAGGAGCAGAATTAGGCCATTCGGCCCATCAAGTCCATACCGCCATTAAATCATGGCTGATCTATCAATCCCTCCTAACCCTCATTCTCCAGCCATCTCCCCATAGCCTCTGACACCCGTACTAATCAACCAATAAAAAGATAATACATGAATACTGCTAAAATAGGGATATCGGTTAATCTATGAGTGGAATAATATATTCCCCCCCCCCCACCCACCTTTATTCATAACGTTTAATTTAGCCCTTTTACTTGACAAAAAAAAATCTGTGATCTTTTACATATATTATTGGATATACAAAATCATGTCAGAATCAAGCTGTATGATAATGGCCATCAATGTGAGATTGGAAATGGGCGTCATAATCAAGTTCTACCACTGTTCACGATTGTTCACGTCCTATCCATTTGAAAGGTCACATTGAGCAACAAAAATATTCTTCCATTTCATGTGACGTCATTGCGTGGAGTTAAGGGAAGAGGCAACGCCAGTCTTTGATAGGAACACAAACTGGGCAACTGCAAGGCAGCAGCATTGAAAGCAGGTGGGTGTTAGATAGGCTGGTGATCTGCTGGTAGCAGTTTCACATTCACGACAAAACAATTCCGCTCCTCAATGTAGTCATCAAAATGATGGGGGTTGGCAAAATAATTGAGGCAGGACGAGCAGATGCAATTTAATAATACGTGCTTGCTTTATTTTTAATTTTCCCTGTCAAGAAGTGTAACAGAAATAACATACAAGCTGACATGACTGCAATTGAAGAATCCAGAATGAGAAGTCTTGGCTGCAAAATTAAATGCAAGGGAATGGTAGAAACCTTCTCTCTCCTTTGTCTGTAGAAGTACATATCATTTGATCTATTCAAGAGAGAGTTAGATTTAGCTCTCAGGGCTAACAGAATCAAGGGATATGGGGAGAAAGCTGGAACGGGGCACTGATTTTGGATGATCATCCGTGATCTTATTGAATGGCGGTGCTAGCTCGAAGGGCCGAATGGCCGACTCCTGCAGCTATTTTCTATGTTTCTATATCTGTGTTAACAGTAAATGCCAATGGAATATACCAGGAAGATGAGAAAGGGGAAACAAATGCGGGTTTGGCATCACCTTGTGTGGGGAGAATGATTTAAATGTAGACTGCTTGAGATTAACAGCTGGTTTCCATGTCGACCCAACACATATCCTGTGATGTGGTGGTTGGTGCTGCAGGGTGCAATGACAACCTCTCTTCATTAAACATGGAGAAATGGGAATCTATAATGAAGTGGGCAGGGATATCTCTCTAATCATCGGCTACCTCCTGCTGCCTTTGGTTCATTCATCATTCCCTCAGTGCCTGTCCCTCCCCCACAGCTTGCTACCTTCCGCAGCCCAACGCTCCCCCCATCGCCAGTTCATTTTAATTTATTACAAAGAGATTGTGTTCCTCTGGGGGATGAGTGGCAGAATATATAATCATTTGTTTTAATCCAAAGTAATGTCCATTATGAATACCTGTATTTGTTTTCAATAAAATTGAGAAATATTTTCATATTTGATGAATTTATAAATTGCAACAAGTCCCATTCAATTTTTAGTCACTGAAAAGAAGGAATTGCAATCTCATCCACAGAACATTTACACTTTTGTTGTCACTATTGTTATAGTCATAGAGAGTCAGAGCCATACAACGTGGAAACAGGCACCTCGACCTAACTTGCCCACATATGTCCCAGCTACACTGGTCCCACCTGCCCACTTTTGGCCCGCCTCCCTCCAAACCTGCCATGTGTAATTTATGTCATATTTCTGGAATAAAAACCGAACAATCTGGTTCTACAGCATTGAATGAGTGTTAAATGTTGGGAAAGACCATCACCAATCATTTAAGATGGACACTAAATGCTGGAGTAACTCAGCGGACCAGGCAGCATCTCTGGAGAGAAGGAATGGGTGACGTTTCTTCAGACCTTTATTAAAATGTGTGCCTGAAGAAGGGTCTTGACCCGGAACGTCACCCATTCCTTCTCTCCAGAGATGCTGCCTGCTCCGCTGAGTTACTCCAGCATTTTGTGTCTGTCTTCGGTATAAACCAGCATCTGCAGTTCCTTCCTGCACATTCACCAATCATCTTCTCACCTCCTCACCTTCTGCAAATGAATGCTACAGCAGTTGACTGGGCTAAGAAGGCCATGGTTTAATGCCTCCAGTGAAAGATGCCACCTTTCAAAGTTCTACATCCCTTCTGTGTTACACCGGCATGTCAGCCTAGATTTATGAAGTCAAGACACTGAAATTAGAACCCACAACCTACCAAGTAAAAGCTTAAAGCGCTATCATCTGAGTTACAGAGTCAAAGAGTTATCATATGGTTATACTAGCGATGTTACAAAACCAACCTTCAGTGGCGCTGCAGATCCGCCACTGGCCGTGTGCGCGACTCCGGAGCCTTTGAGGGGGGGGGGGGTGGGGGAGGGATTAAAATGCAGGTTTGCATCGCTTGTCGGAGAGGGATTTCCTCGGGCTGCTAGTTGTTGATGAAAAATCTATCAGACTTCCGTTCCCGTTTTTTTTTTTTTTAAATAAATCGCTGGACAATTTAATCGCTGGATTAAAGTAAAAAGCGACCTAACGCCCTCAACGCCTTCAACATGACGGATCGCAATATCAGGACAAAACAAAAGGTAAGTCGTCTATTTCACATGTAATCTTGCTTCTTGGGGTGGCTTTAGTCTAATCTTACGATGCGAAAATGTTATTTAGGCCCCATACGAATCGGCCGTGTCTTGCCTGCCGATATGGGCTTAAAATTTACGGCAACAGCAACGTTCCAATCGACCCACTCGCAAGATGATTTAAATCCTTTTTTTTTGGACAATCATGTCATAAGAGCATCTAAATCGTCTATATTTTGTGTTAATGTCTATCCATAATCAATATTTTTATACTAAATATCCACAACAGTTTCAGTCACATGTATTGTGCAACAAATAATAATTTTGATTATATTGAGAGTGGATGTTTCTAGATTAATTTATGGGAATTAAACATTAAATTCCTTCCATTTGGCATATAAGCTCATGACAGTGAGATTTAAAAATCATGTTATATTGTGAATTGTTATATTAGCTTGGAGGATGTGGAATCGATATGGGTAGAGCTGCAAAACACTTAGGGGCAGAAAACGCTAGTGGGAGTTGTGTACAGGCCACCTAACAGTAGTAGTGGAGTTAGGGATGGCATCAAACAGGAAATTAGAAATGTGTGCAACAAAGGTAAAACAGTTATAATGGGTGACTTCAATCTACATATAGATTGGGTGAATCAAATTGGCAGGGGTGCAGAGGAAGAGGATTTCTTGGAATGTATGCGGGATAGTTTTCTAAACCAACATGTAGAGGAACCAACGAGAGAACAGGCTATTCTAGACTGGGTATTGAGTAATGAGGAAGGGTTAGTTAGCAGTCTTGTTGTGCGTGGCCCCTTGGGCAAGAGTGACCATAATATGGTTGAGTTCTTCATTAGGATGGAGAGTGACATAATTAATTCAGAAACAAGGGTTCTGAACTTAAAGAAAGGTAACTTTGAGGGTATGAGACGTGAATTGGCCAAGATAGACTGGCAATTGATTCTTAAAGGGTTGACGGTGGATATGCAATGGAAGGCATTTAAACACTGCATGGATGAACTACAAAAATTGTTCATCCCAGTTTCGCAAAAGAATAAATCAGGGAAGGTAGTGCATCCGTGGATAACAAGGGAAATCAGGGATAGTATCAAAACAAAAGATGAAGCATACAAATTAGCCAGAAAAAGCAGCCTACCAGAGGACTGGGGGAAATTCAGAGTCCAGCAGAGGAGGACAAAGGGCTTAATTAGGAAAGGGAAAATAGATTATGAAAGAAAACTGGCAGGGAACATAAAAAACTGACTGCAAACGTTTTTATAGATATGTGAAGAGAAAAAGATTTGTTAAAACAAATGTAGGTCCCTTGCAGTCAGAAACAGGTGAATTGATCATGGGGAACAAGGACATGGCAGACCATTTGAATATCTACTTTGGTTCTGTCTTCACTAAGGAAGACATAAATAATCTGCCGGAAATAGCAGGGGACCGCGGGTTAAATGAGATGGAGGAACTGAGTGAAATCCAGGTTAGCCTGGAAGTGGTGTTAGGTAAATTGAATGGATTAAAGGCCGATAAATCCCCAGGGCCAGATAGGCTGCATCCCAGAAGACTTAAGGAAGTAGTCCCAGAAATAGTGGATGCATTAGTGATAATTTTTCAGAACTCTTTTAATTCTGGAGTAGTTCCTGAGGATTGGAGGGTAGCTAATGTAACCCCACTTTTTAAAAAGGGAGGGAGAGAGAAAACGGGGAATTACAGACCAGTTAGTCTAACATCGGTAGTGGGGAAACTGCTAGAGTCAGTTATTAAAGATGGGACAGCAGCACATTTGGAAAGTGGTGAAATCATTGGACAAAGTCAGCATGGATTTACGAAAGGTAAATCATGTCTGACGAATCTTATAGAATTTTTCGAGGATGTAACTAGTAGACTGGATAAGGGAGAACCAGTGGATGTGTTATATCTGGACTTTCAGAAGGCTTTCGACAAGGTCCCACATAAGAGATTAGTATACAAACTTAAAGCACACGGTATTGAGGATCAGTATTGATGTGGATAGAGAACTGGCTGGCAAACAGGAAGCAAAGAGTAGGAGTAAACGGGCCCTTTTCAGAATGGCAGGCAGTGACTAGTGGGGTACCGCAAGGCTCAGTGCTGGGACCCCAGCTATTTACAATATATATTAATGATTTGGACGAGGGAATTGAATGTAACATCTCCAAGTTTGCGGATGACACGAAGCTGGGGGGCAGTGTTAGCAGTGAGGAGGATGCTAGGAGGCTGCAAGGTGACTTGGATAGGCTGGGTGAGTGGGCAAATGCATGGCAGATGCAGTATAATGTGGAAAAATGTGAGGTTATCCACTTTGTTGGCAAAAACAGGAAAGTAGACTATTATCTGAATGGTGGCCGATTAGGAAAAGGGGAGATGCAACGAGACCTGGGTGTCATGGTACACCAGTCATTGAAAGTGGGCATGCAAGTGCAGCAGGCAGTGAAGAACGCGAATGTTAGCATTCATAGCAAAAGGATTTGAGTATAGGAGCAGGGAGGTTCTACTGCAGTTGTACAGGGTCTTGGTGAGACCACACCTGGAGTATTGCATACAGTTTTGGTCTCCTAATCTGAGGAAAAACATTCATGCCATAGAGGGAGTACAGAGAAGGTTCACCAGACTGATTCCTGGGATGTCAGGACTTTCATATGAAGAAAGACTGGATAGACTCGGCTTGTACTCGCTAGAATTTAGAAGATTGAGAGGGGATCTTATAGAAACTTACAAAATTCTTAAGGGGTTGGACAGGCTAGATGCAGGAAGATTGTTCCCGATGTTGGGGAAGCCCAGAACAAGGGGTCACAGTTTATGGATAAGGGGGAAATCTTTTTTGACCGAGATGAGAAAAACATTTTTCACACAGAGAGTGGTGAATCTCTGGAATTCTCTGCCACAGAAGGTAGTTGAGGCCAGTTCATTGGCTATATTTAAGAGGGAGTTAGATGTGGCCTTTGTGGCTAAAGGTATCAGGGGGTATGGAGAGAAGGCAGGTACAGGATACTGTTGGATGATCAGCCATGATCATATTGAATGGCTCGAAGGGCCGAATGGCCTACTCCTGCACCTATTTTCTATGTTTCTATGAATTCTTGTGTGAATGGGATCAGTTTGTTATTTGGATACTTCGGCTATATAATTTTTTTTGCATTTTCTTAAGAAATGGATAGATGTTTAGATCTAGTAATTGAATTCAGATGAATTTAATTGATTTGATGAAACTGATGAATATTAATTTTTTGTTGGGTATTTCCTATTTGTTTTAGCGTTTAACTTTATCATTTCTACCTTTTTTTTAATAAAAATGCAAATAATAACTTGTTTCTGTTAATGCTGTTCAGTGGTTTTTTTCCTTTACATTTTAAACAGATGTCTCCGAAGAAGAAATGCAAAATTGTCAATCCTAATGCCCAGCAAAAGAGACTGATTTAGGCAGCATTCGCAGAGATTATCTGAATTTGGAGTACTGCAAATGTGATGATCTACAGGACATACGTAATGGAAAAGTTGTGGGCAGAAAGGCATGTCATGCATGGTTTGAATAGCAAAAAACGGTAGTTTACAATGCCAAAATTGAAAAGTTGAGGAAAAACAAGGTGTACAGAGTTACTTATTTGAGGAGTATGATGTTGCTACACATTATGTATGATATGCCAATGTACCAGCCAGCAACTGAACTTCTCCATAAATACTTGGTCCATTGCTAAAAATTGTAATTTCTTTACCTATCTGTTACGGATGTACAGCATATAATACAATAATATTAAAGTTCTGATCTTGAGAATATCATATTTTTGAATTTTCAAGGCAGTCTGGTTGTTTATTACTATTTCCGTCACAACGGTCAATTTTGTAATTAACTACAATTAGGTAATTAACTAATTATATGCTTTAATTTCAGGTCATCCAAGTAAGATGTTTTATATTTGTTTCAGAATGCTTCAATCTATAATAACTGAAAATTTCATTCAGTTCTCTTAATTTTTAAGAAAGTTATTGGCTTTTGACTGTCCTCGATCACAGCTTTTGTGTTAAGTCAATGGAAAAGCAATAGGGAACAAGATGCTAATTTCCGAGTATGAAAATGGCCATAACTTTTTTAATACTGAAGATATGAAAGTGAAATAGGTATCAAATTAAACTTCGTTTTAAGCATTATCTGATGGGATAAATTACAGGCTCGATTTTTAAAATCTCAAAATTTTGTAACATTCCTAGTTATACTGCATGGAAACAGGCCCTTGGGTCCAATTCATCGATGCCAACCAAGATGTCTAATTGAGTTAGACCGATCTGCCTTCGTATGACCCATATCCCTCTAATCGTTATCTTTTCAAATGTATTTTAAATAATGTAGTCATTTCTGCTTCTACAGCTTCCTATGGCAACCAGTTCCATACATCCACCCTTTGTGGGAAAATGTCACCCTTCAGATTCCTTTTACATCTTTACCATTCAATTTTGAACATGCCCTTGAGCTTTAGACTCCACTACCATGGGAAAGACAACCATTTACTTTATGATTTTCTATGCGTCTATAAAGTTAACCCTCGACCTGCTACACTCCAGGAAAAAAAGCCTTCCCAACCTCTCCTTATAAATCCAGTCTCAGTAACATCCTCGTGAATCTTTGCTGCACCTTTTGCAGCTTAATGGCCCTGGACAACTAGAACTATACACAATATTTAACGTGTGGCCTCATCAATGATTTGTGCAGCTGCAACATAATATTCCAACTCCTGTACTCAATGTCTTACCCAATGAAGACATGAATGCCAAACTGTGTAATTATCTCACACAAATAGAAACCTCATTGTTCAAAGCCAAAACAGGGACATGTTGGCAATCTGAATAAAAATAGCAAGTTCTTTGAAAATTCTTTGAACACTCAATATATCAAGCAGTATCTATTCAGAGAAAAGCATTTCAGATTAACCATCCTTCATCATATCCAGAAGAGTGAGAGACCAAGCTTACTTGAAGTTGCAGAGAGGGGGAGGGGAGACCAGAAGGAATGCCTGTGTTGGAGTGAAGATCCATTGGGTAAGACATTGGCGGCACGGTGGCGCTGCGGTAGTCGCTGCCTTATAGCGAATGCAGCGGCAGGAGACCCGGGTTTAATCCCGACTACGGGTGCTGTCTGTACGGAGTTTGTACGTTCTCCCCGTGACCTGCGTGGGTTTTCTCCGAGATCTTCGGTTTCCTCCCACACTCCAAAGACGTACAGGTTTGTAGGTTGATTGGCTTGGTAAGTGTAAAAATTGTCCCTAGTGGGTGTAGGATAGTGTTAATATGCGGGGATCGCTGGTTGGCGCGGACCCGGTGGGCCGAAGGGCCTGTTTCCGTGCTGTATCTCTAAACTAAACAAAACTAATCAAGGATACCAGATTGCACAATTGCTGTCGAAGAAAGAAATGATTGCATGTTATCACAGCTGAATTTTCTGGAGGAGTGCAAATAGAAAATGATAAAATACAGCAGTGGTGAGGGGAATACTGTTTCTACCACCACAGAAGCTACCTGATATGACCACTCACTGAGCTTTCTGCTGTTACTTCAGAAGCCAGATCTAACTCATTTCCATTAACAGTTCAGAGTGAACGTTATTAAGTTTGCAGGTTGATGATATTCTGAGGAGTGGGATAGTGGAAGAAATGGGTGCGTGGTAGGGCATGGCACAGGAAGAACAGAGGGGGTGTGGGATTTGCCGTATGAGTAAAATCTACCATTGTAAAAATCTTTCAATTGTTCAGAACATTTTGAGTTATGACACCTCAAAGCAATGTGTTCCAGCATTGGTGGTTAATAACTGATTCTTAAATACGAGGGGAGTGAATAACAGGCTTAGAGATTTTAGAGATACAGCGTGGAAACGGGCCCTTTGGCCCACCGAGTCCGCGCCAACCAGCGATCCCCCCGTACACTAGTACTATCCTACATACTAGGGACAATTTACACTTTAGAGAAGCCTGTATGTATTTGGAATGTGGGAGGAAACTGGAGCACCTCCGGAGAACAGCCGGACACCCATAGTTAGGATCGAACCCGGGTCCGTGGAGCTGTAAGGCGGCAACTCTACCGCTACGCCACCGTGCCGTCCCCTTAGCATCCCAGGCTTGCATCCCTGAAGTTTAGACAGAAAGCACAATTCAAGTTCAACTCCTGGCAGCAATGACGACAACGCTCGGTCTCTCGGGACGAGGTTGCGGGTCTTTGAGTAAAACTTTAAAGACAAAATATTAAAGTACATCGATGATGCAAAGTAGATATAATTGTGGTTATAAAACTGTCATCCTTTTATACCACCTAATCTCTTATTTGGGCCTAACAAATAAAATAGCAACTAATAATCAAGTAATATTTTGAAAGAATGATAGAATGCCAGTGGCCAATGTTTACAATCTGGTGACCTGCCTGTAGAATTGTAATCCAAAATACATAAAACAGTTTCTATTTTATACCTGAGCACAATATTTATAATAAAGAGCAATGAAAGCCTACAAGTCTGCACCTTGCCCAATCAAATTGTTGACTTGATTTAAGTCAGGCGTTCATCTCCTATTTATCTGCACATTAGGCTGCTAAGAAAGATGAGGCCATGGTATTAGAGGGCAGATACTAGCATGGATAGCAGGTTGGCTGAATGATAGATGGCAAAGAGTGGCAATAAAGAGGGCTTTTTCTGCCAGTGACTAGCGGAGTTCCGCAGGGGTCGGTGCTGGAGCCGCTGCTCAGCATGTTGTGCAGCAATGATTCGGATGAGGGGATTGAAGGCTTTGTGGCCAGGTTTGCAGAAGATACGAAAAGAGGTGGAAGGGCAGGTAGTGCAGAGAAAGTAGGGACTCTGCAGAAGGACTTGTACAGGTTGGGAGAGTGGGCAGAGAAGTGGCAGATGGAATATGGTGTAGCAAAGTGTGGAGTCATGAATTTTGGTAGAAGCAATAAAGGCATAGACTGTTTTCTAAATGGGGAGAGAATTCAGAATCGGAGGTGCAGAGGGACTTGCAGGTGCAGGATTCCCCAAAAGTTCATTTGCAAGCTGAATCTATAGTAAGGAAGGCAAATGTAATGCTAGCATTTATTTCTGCAATACAAAAAACAGGAATGTGATGTTGAGGCTTTATAAGGCACTGGTGAGTGTATTTGGAGTATCGTGAGCAGTTTTGGGCCCCATATCTGAGGAAGGATGTGCTGGCGTTGGAGAGGGTCCAGAGGAAGTTTACGAGAATGATCCCAGGACTGATTGGGTTAACATATGATGAGCGTTTGATGGTACTGGGCCTGTACTCGATGGAGTTTAGAAGGATGAAGGGGGGACCTCATTGAACTTAGTGAATAGTGAAAGGCTTGGATAGAGTGGATGTGTCCACTAGTGGGAGAGTCAAGGATCAGAAGTCATAGCCTGAGAATAAAAGGATGTTCCTTTAGGAAGGTGATGAGGAGGAATTTCCTTAGGTGGTGAATCTGTGGAATTCTTTGCCACAGAAGTCTGCGGAGGCCAATTAAATGGATATTATTAAGGCAGAGATCGATAGATTCTTTATTAGTACGAACATCAGGGGTTATGGGGAGAAGGCAGGAGAATGGGGTTACGAGGGAGAGATAGATCAGCCATGATTGAATGGCGGAGTAGATTTGATGGGCCGAATGGCCTAATTCTGCTCCTAAAACTTATGACCTTATATTGTTTGGTCCAAGGCATCTTCTATTCCCGTAGAACTCCCCCAGTTGAAACCATCTAGTGTACAGCTAAAAATCACAAAGAAGAGTTAGGATCTTATTTAAATTTTGATTCAATGGTTATTATAAATTAATCTCTCCCTGGCATATTGCACTCATGTTCAGAATAATCAAACAACTGGATAGCACTATGATGCTGCTGATAGAGCTGCTGTCTCACAGCACCAGAGACCTGGGTGCTGTCTGTGTGGAGTTTGCAGGCTCCCCCTGCAACCCTGTGGGATTCCCCCGAGTGTGGCAGTTTCCTCCCACATCCCAAATACGTGTGGGTCTGTAGGTTAATTGGCCTCAGTAAAATTGTCCCTAATGTGTTGGGCGTGGATGAAATGTGGGTAAGTAGTGTGACTGGAGATCGATGGCCAGCATGGACTAAGTGGGCCGAAGAGCCTGTTACTGTGCTATATCTTTCAACGAATCAATCAGATGAAATTTCTACTGAGGTATATTTCTGCCTCTATATTACTTTTGGACAATAGTAATACTTTTGTCAGACAGAAATATCTGTTCATTTTTAGAAGGATGAGAGGGAATCTTATTGAAACATATAAGATTGTTACGGGTTTGGACACGCTAGAGGCAGGAAACATGTTCCCGATGTTGGGGGAGTCCAGAACCAGGGGCCACAGTTTAAGAATAAGGGGTAAACCATTTAGAACGGAGACGAGGAAACACTTTTTCTCACAGAGAGTTGTGAGTCTGTGGAATTCTCTGCCTCAGAGGGCGGTGGAGGCCGGTTCTCTGCATACTTTCAAGAGAGAGCTAAATAGGGCTCTTAAAGATAGCGGAGTCAGGGGATATGGGGAGAAGGCAGGAACGGGGTACTGACTGGGGATTATCAGCCATGATCACATTGAATGGCGGTGTTGGCTCAAAGGGCCGAATGGCCTACTCCTGCACCTATTGTCTACTGTCTAAATCGAAACAGAAAATGCCGAAACACTCTGCCTTTGAGGCAGCATCAGTAAATGTGACTACCGACTGATATTTTACCTGGAACATTAAACCTGTTTCTCTTTCCACAGATGCTGATCGGCCTGCTGAGTGTTTCCAGCATCTTCTGTTCTTATTTGAGATTTCTAGTGCCTGCAGTTTATTGATTTTTTAACATTTTTTAAACCTGCTCAGAGAAAAAGTAGACTAATTGTGCAGTTAAATAATCGCTCATCCATGTGAATCCTACTGCAGAAATGGAAGACTCAAATATTTTACGGGCAAAATAGATTTTAACAGGGTACAAAATGAACAGTCATCATTTTAGTTCATAAAATTCAATTATCAAGTCATTTTAAAGCAAAAGGCATCAGGTGAGCCAGCATGACAATGCTTTAACATCAATGGTGGTTTCAAATCACATTGGATTCGACCACATTCAAAGAGGGAAGTCTATTTCATTTCCCAAGCCTTTCGCTCTTACATCTTTTTAAACTGCTGATTTACTTCAATATAGAACACGGTACTGCTAAGTGACAAAACTGTGGTCAACATCAGCCAATGGATTGTTGAACTTTCACCATTTTGATTTTATGTTTATAATTTTATAAAGGCAATGTGATCATTTCACTGGTTTGTGCGTGATGCATTTTGCGGGGGAGAAAAAAATAAATAAAGAGCAATTGGCTTCCATTTAATCTCTCTACTGTCGCCAGATTAACAAAATCCCGACTACATATTTATGTGAGATTTTATATCGGCAATAAAAAATTGTGATGACTACCAGTAAAAAGGGTTAATCTCGCAGAACTGGCTGGGCTGGATGTCTGGGACAGCTGTCAAATTGCTTTTGGCACTCAGGCGTGACGTCTGTGAATTTGTGTTGAACTAGGTTGTTTCTGAAACAATTTTCCAACATTACAACTGAGAGCCATTTTTTAAAAATAGCCTCCACCACATCATTGCTATTTTGGGGGGTTTTGGTGGGAAATTGCCTTTAGTCTTGGTGCGCCACCTTATAATTCGGCACCACCATCTGCAGTGCTTGTTTGTTGTGACCTATAATACTGCAGCTCTTGAATACAGAATACACCTCTTTGGAATGTGGGTGGAAGCCGGTGCTCCCGGAGGAAACCCACGCGGTCACAGGCAAAACATGCAAACTCCACACAGACAGTGCTCCAAGGTCAGAATCGAACCCGGGTCTCTGGCACCGAGAGGCAGCAGCTCTACCAGCTGTGTCACTGCCAAGCCTATTTATCTAGGAAACATTGTCGAGACAAAACAGCTTATTCAAACAATCTGTACATACAAACGAAAATCAAATTAGACTCAAACGGACCATATAAGGACAACAGGGGCTCTTGTTTGGATTATTTTAAATGGATTTTGTTTGCATTATTTGGAAGCACTGTTGATAAAGTGACAGCATCAGAAGAAACCAAGGCATCTGTTTATAACCAGATCACTGGTATAAAATCCACTGTTGCAACATATTATTTATACAATGTAATAGAAACCATCAGAGAATCATTCAGTATGGAAACAGGCCCTTCTGCCCGACACCCATACCGACCAAGTGCCCCAGCTAAGCTAGCCACATTTGACTATATTTAGCCCCATATCCTTCTAACCCTTTCTTATCCATTTATCTGTCCAAATGACTTTTAAATATCGTTATTATACACGCCTCAACTACTTCCTCTGGCACCTATACCCACCTTCCCCTCTCACCTTAAACTAATGCCATCGAGTTCTTGATTCCCCTACTCTGGGGAAAAGAAAATCTTGTGCATTCACCCTATCTATCCCCCTCTGATTTTTTACACCTCGAGAAGATGACCCCTCAGTCACCTGCACTCCATAAATAAAGTCTTAGCCTGCCCGTTCTGTCCCTGTGGCTCAGGCCCTCAAGACCTGGCAACATCCACGGAAACCTTTTCTGCACTCTTTCCAGCTTTATTGCATCTTTCCTCTTGCAGGGTGATCAAAACTGAACATAGTACTCCAAGTGTGGCCTCAACAACAATTGACTGATGAAGGCCAGCATGCCACAAGCCTTCTTCACCATCCAATCTACCTTCACCGAACAATGTACTTGTATTCCTAGGTCCCTCTGTTCTACAACACTCCCTAAGGCCCCACTGTTCACTGTGAAAGTCCTGGCCTTGTTTGACTTCCCAAAAAGCAAGCCACAAACTTATCTGAATTAAACGTCATTAGCTCACTTGACCAGCTGATCGAGATCCTGCTATAATTCTAGATAACCATCTTCACTGTCTAACTGTAGTATTAAAAATATTCATAGAGGTTCTCATTGTCATTTTAAATATAAAGATGTGTGGGGCGACACAGTGGTGCAGCTGGTAGAGCTGCTACCTCACCGTGCCTGAGACCTGGGTTCAATCCTGACCACAAGTGCTCTCTGTGTGGAGTTTGCACGTTCTCCTCAGGGTGCTCCGGTTTCCTCCCACGTCCAAAAGACGATCGGGGTTGTGGGTTAATTGTCTCTCTGTAAATTGCCCCTAGTGTGTAGGGTGTGGATGAGAAAGTGGGATAACACAGAACTAGTGTGAACAAGCGATAAATGGTTGGCGTGGACTCAGTGGGCCCAAGGCTCTGTTTCTGTGCTGCATCTCCAAATAAATAAGGTAAAGATTCTTATACAGTCAGATTGAAGTGAAATGTTGAATCATTTATCTTTGCAGTGATTCAGAACTGAGCCAATCATGATAACCTCACTACCAGATGGACAAACACAGGCAGAAAGACAAGAGGCCACAAAATGTTTTACTGTCAGTGCTTGCTGTCAGTTTGTGCCATGGACAGTTGACAATTACGTTTTATAGTTTGTTTACATTTACCCATCACATGTTCCTGACTTTTATTGGTGAAACGATTGTTCCTTTTCTAAAATCAATCAAGACCATTTTCCTCGGAATCCATCACCAGCCCCTGCTCCCCTCCCCCTGCACGCTGCCAAGACCTCTTTATTGTTCTCAACATGCCTCTTTAACTTCTCCATGCCTTGTAACACAGCACTGCCTCTGTCAAGTCCTCGGGGCATAACACACATCAGTCCTTAGCTGCCACTTTGGAGGTGTGTGCAGCAAATCTCAGGGGTTTTCATTTGAGAGATATGGCATGGAAACAGGCCCTTCGTCCATCGAGGTGATGCTGACTATCTCCCATTCACACTAGTTCTATGATATCCCACTTTCTCATCCACTCCCTGCACACAAGGGGCGATGTTCACAGAGGCCAATAAACCTACGAACCCACACCTCTTTGGAACGTGGGAGAAAAAAACCCGGAGTACCCAGAGGAAGCCCTTGCTTTAGGAAAACTTCTCCCTACAAACTAAGATGGGCCATAGTGCGTGATAAGTAAAAGGGGAAATATTCTTCACTTCTGTATGACTCCCAAATGCAATTATGGTTAACACTTGTGGAAACCTAACACCATTAATTCATTTTTTACTGTTATTATGTCATTATAGTTAGTGGAAATCATTTTACACAAAATATTGACACTCTCCAATCTTCGGTCCTAAATTCTCATGCAGATGCCTAGATAAGGAATACAAAAGAGAAATCTCTGGTGCCTTGTGACATTTTTTTGCACCCTACTGTACACCATGAGCCTGCATGAATGAAGAAAATGCTGAGCAAATAGGAATGAGGAGATGTAACTATGAAACCATGGAATGATTTCCCTCATTCATGTCTAAATTATTCTATCCAATGACATACAACATGTCATAGCGTGCACTAGTCAAACTAGCTCAGATAAGTAACGTAGCTAGGTAGGGGAGGAGTAGTAGCTGTGAACAACATGGGACGGCACAGTGGTGCAGCTGGTAACACTGCCACTTCACAGGGCCAGTGAACTTGGTTCCATCTCGACCTCGGGAGTTATCTTTAGCTTTTAGTTTAGTTTAGTTTGGAGATACAGTGCGGAAACAGGCTGTTTCGCCCACCGGGTCTGCGCCAACCAGCGATCCCTGCATATTAACACTAGCCTACACACACTAGGGACAATTTACACTTATACCAAGCCTATTAACCTACAAACCTGTACGTCTTTGGAGTGTGGGAGGAAACCGAAGATCTCGGAGAAAACCCACAAAGGTCACGGGGAGAACGTACAAAGTCCGTACAGACAGCACCCGTAGTCGGGATTGAACCCGGGTCTCCGGCGCTGCAAGCGCTGTAAGGCAGCAACTCTACCGCTGCGCCACCGTGCTGCCCAAACTCATCTGTGTAGGGTTTGCATATTCTCCCTATGACACGCGTGGGTTTCCTCCGGGTGATCGGGTTTTCTTCCACATCACAAAGATGACTGGATCTGCAGGTTAATTGGCCTCTGTAAAATTGTCCCTAATGTGTAGGGAGTGGACTAGAAAGTTGGATAAGAGAACTAGTGTGAATGTGTGATCAATGGTAGGTGTTGACCCGGTGGGCCAAAGGGCTTGTCTCCATGCCGTACTGCTTAACTAAACAGTATAATCAGATCAATTAAAAGTCAGCCTTAAAAGCCCTGTCCCACTGTACGAGTTCATTCAAGAGCTCTCCCGAGTTTTAAAAAAAATAATCAAACTCGTGGAAGCACGTAGAACGTACGTAACGGGTACGTCGAAGCTCGAGGACGTCTCTTAGCAGCTCGTAACGCTAATGGCAGGTACTCGTGAAACGCGATAAGCTCGGGAAGACTCGTGAAGATTTTTTCAACATGTTGAAAAATGTCCATGAGAGCCCCGAGTACCTACGAGCGGCCATTACCGTAAATCTCCGAGTTCGAATCAGGGCAAACTCGGGAGAACTCTTGAATGAACTCGTACAGTGGGACAGGGCTCTCATTCAGTAATTCTCTTGTGACTGCATCAGAAACTCTTGGTTGGACACTTGGCAACAAAGTCTAATCTGTCTCTAAAATGCAGCAAATTCCACAATGCTGAGGGTGGTGTTGGTCGAGTGAATGAGTGTAAAACAAACAACTGGATGAACTCAGTGGGTCAGGCAGCATCCGAGGAGGCAGATGGATGGTCTATATTTCAGGTCGGGACCCTGCATCAGGACTGTGGGATTGCTCTAGTTTCAAAGCTGCTGCCTTTCGAGTAAAATATTCAATCAAGATTTTGGCTGTGAGCATTTAAAAATTCTCAGAGCCTTTAGATTAAAAAATATCAAATTCTAACGTTTGTTTGGCTGATATCTAAAAGTAGATTATGTTGTGATGCACTGCATCAATTTTCCAGAGGCCTTTCCGTGCAAGAACTAGTTGCTCCATTGCCTGCATTAGGTCTACACTTCAAAGGTACTTTGCTGGCTTTGATGTGCATCTGGATGACCCAAGGTCATGAAAGACACGACCCAAATACAAGCTTTTTCCTATCTGTTTGTCACAAGCTTCTGGAGAAGGCAGAGTATTACTCATTTTTTCATAAAAATAACTTTTCAAATCACTTTGAATTCAATCTCTGTGGCAAAACTGCAAGAGGAAAACAATATCTCTCAGTTACCACCTGTTTCTGCCATTGCAGCTGAATTCTCTGAAACCATAAACTCTGTTCAACAATTTAAATGGTATTTTATGGATATTGGTTATGCCTCTTTTTAAAATGTAAGTGTCCCGTCATTAACAATTGCACAATCTTATTCCCAGCACAAAAGGTAAAAGCTAAGACGGCTGATTTATTAAAAGAATCTCAGGGACCATCTACTATGAAGATATTTATTCAGTGGATATTAATTTGACCTCTCTTCGTTGCCCCAGGGCTGCTGTCAGTTACAGAGCTGGAACCAAAATGTCATCTGCAAAGGTCAACAGATGGGACTGGAAAGACACATTCAATGAGAATCTGTTTCTTGACTTCTAAATGGATTTTGTTAAAGTAACAGCTATTGTGAGACGCTTCAATTTTAATTTTTACACATTGTAACAAATATGTGGGCCAAGGAGCCATGTTAATGATCGCAGTAACAAGAGGAAAAAAGAAAACTTACAAATTGGTTCAGTTTAGTTTTAGTTTTGTTTAGTTTGGTTTAGAGATACAGTGTAGAACAGGCCCTTCGGCCCACCAAGTCCGTACCGACCAGCAATCCCCGCACATTAACACTATCCTACACACATTAGGGACAATTTAAATTTAGACCCAGCCAATTAACTTACAAACCTGTACATCTTTGGAGTGTGCGAAGAAACCGAAGCACCCGGAGAAAACGCACGCGGTCACAGAGAGAACGTGCAAACTCCGTACAGACAGCACCCACAGTCAGTATCAAAACCCGGTGTCTGGCGCTGTAAGGCAGCGACTCTACCACTGCACCACCTATTAATGCACCAGTTTTAGAGTGGCCACATGGAGTCAGGCCATTCAGCCTGTATCCTAGTCTTTGTACCCAAGTATCAGAGGTGGGATTTCAACCAGGCATGTGCCGTCAGGGTAGGCAAGGTAGGCAGTGCCTACCCTCACTAAAATTATAAAAAGGTAATTATTAAATATAAATAGTAAAGATTTCCAATTAATTTACTAAATTCAGTATTTATTATTAAATGGTTATTATTTTAATAATCGATCTTAGGTAGGCATTATTCTCCCGTGCCTTTCATCCGTGGTACATGTAATATGCGTGACTATGATCAACTCACGTGCCGTGAGCGTTGCTTCAAGCCTTCACTTACAACTGGCAGTAAAGGCAGCTGAAATTCTGCCTTTGCACCGTGGACTGTGTGTATGCCCACAGGAGAGGAGACCAATCTGCGCATGCGCGGTTTTTAAGATTTTTCACGTCGACTGACTGCCCATCGGACCGATCTGTGCGTGCGCGGGTTTTGCAAGTGCATGCGCGGTCTTCGCGGTTTTCTGCGCACGCGCGGATTTTTACGATTTGTAAAAGTCGACTGACTGCCTAGTGCCTACCCTGAATAATTACTCACGGCACGTGCCTGATTTCAACCAAGAGTTGCGGATGTAGTGAGAGAATTGCTAGGTGAAGGCTAACTTTACTGGTGTATCATTATACTGTTTAGAGATACAGCATGGAAACAGGCCCTTCTGCCCATCGTGTTCAGCCGACCATTAATTACCAGTACACACTGGTTCTATGTTATCCCACTTTCTCATCCACTCCTTACACAGTAACGGCAATTTTACAAAGGTCAAGTAATCTACAAACCCCAACATCTTTGGGATGTGGGATGAAACTGGAGCAACCGGAGGAAACCCATACAGTCACCGGGAAAACATTCAAACTCCACACAGATAGAATGAGACAGTTCAAAAAGAACACTAAACATTTACTATTGTAACTTTTAAGACTCATTTTGATAAGTACATCGATAGATATAGGTTGAACAATATGGGCCAAATGCAGGCAGGTGGGACAAGTGCAGATGAGGAATGGGGGTAGGTTTGGGCAAGGTGCCCCGAATCTGCTGCTTCAGCGCTGTATGACTCTATGACTAAAGATTGGAAATGCTGACCAAGTCACTGCAGAAAGCACTATAAAAAAATAAATTAACCCAGGTACATTGGTATAGGTCCAGTAATCACACTGTCGGACTAGAAATGCATAATTTAAAAAGTCATACGTTCAGAAGGATTAGGAGCAGAATTAAGCCATTCGGCCCATCAAGTCTACTCCGCATTCAATCATGACTGATCTATCTCTCCCTCCTACCCCTATTCTCCTGCCTTCTCCCCATATCCCCTGACACCCGTACTAATCAAGAATCTATCTCTGCTTTAAAAATATCCATTGACTTGGCCTCCACAGCCTTCTGTGGCAAATAATTCCACAGATTTACCACCCTCTGACTAAAGAAATTCCCCCTCATCTCCTTCCTAATGGAACGTCCTTTAATTCTGAGGCTATGACCTCTAGTCCTAGATTCTCCCACTGGTCAGTGGAAACATCCTCTCCACATCCACTCTATCCAAGCCTTAAAATAAATTTGAATTTCAAATTTGAAAATATTTGAAAAAAAAAAAAAAAATCTGCATTTGATGTAAAAGCCAATTTATATTTTAATTAATAACCTTCCACAACACAATCCATCACATTTCTGTGTATCTTTGCAATGGATATTAAATTTAGGATTTTTCAGTTCGCCTATTCTGATGTTGAACCTTTGGTTTCCCCAAGGATTTCCTCACATTTGATAGTAGGGATTTTTCAGAACACGATTTGTTAATTTTCACAGAAAATGTGACCTGAGATATTTATATTAAAAACATGAAATGTAATATTTTAATGTTTTTACCACATGTAACATTCGGATTCAGAAGAGTCAGTTGCCACAAGAAATGTGGACAAGAAACTGCAGATGCTGGGATCTTGAGCAAAACACAAAGTGCTGGAGGAACTATGGAGAGAATAGACAGCATCTATGGATGGAATAGGCAGGTGACGTTTCGGGTCGGGGTTGGAAAAAGAGTCCCGATCCAAAACGTTGTCTGTCCATTCCCACCACAGATGCTGCCTCACCTGCTGAGTTTCTCCAGCACTTCATGTTTTTACTCAAGATTCCAACATCTGCAGTTTGTTTTGCCTTCAGTTCACTTATGTGTTCCTTAAACCTCCACTCTGAGTGAGTATATGTAATGTGCGGCAGTACAGTGTAAATCACGAATACACTTCAACACCTTATTCTGAGTTTATTCGACCATTATCCATTTCCCTCTTTGTCCGCAGAGCATTGGGACCAGCTTAATTGTGTTACACTTACTATCAAATCCCTATTTTGGAACTGACATTTTGGATAGCTAGAATTAGTTAGAAAACAGCAACAGGCCATCAATGCCAAAAGTGGAAGCGCTTATACTCAATACTGTTTGGTAATCTTCTCCACAGTACCTTACTCAACCCTTCCAGCATAGCTTCCATTTCTCTTAATTGTACAGATAATAAAGATAGTTATACTGGAAGGTTTGAATAATGTAGGGAGGGGAAGATAAATATTGAGTTTAATACTTCTACTCTTTGTCATGAATGGCCTGTTGTTGTTTCCAGACGAGTTTGAGTTTAGTTTATTGTCACGTGTATGGAAAAGCTTTTGTTGCGTGCCGATTACTAGATATCTCACTATCAACTACTTCTTGTGGTAACAGCTATTTGGATTGAGACGTTGGTCCTGAACTTCCTTTTTGACGTTTTGGGTCTGAAGAAGGGTCCCGACCTGAAAGGTCACATATTCATGTTCTATAGAGATGCTGCGAGTTACTCCAGCACTTTGTTTCTCTTGATTAAGCAAGTAGCTTTGGAAAAAGAACACAGCATTGCTGTTTAAATAAACATTCATAGTAGCATTTTGTAATGGCATTTATGAAGATTGCAGGCACGTGCAGCTAGGTACACCTACTTTGGCTTTTGGGGTACTAAGGATAGTTTGTCAAGTTGCAATGGGAAGGAAGAGTTTAGTGCCTTTTCCATTTCCATTGTTTCCCATTTGTACTGAACGGATAACAGGACAGAAATATTGCAATTAGCAGCATGAGTGAACACAGACTCCCTGACTACCAAGTTAAGTACAGCAAACTCAACAACAGAAGAGCAAGTAGACGTGAAACCCAGCACGTGCCTTAACCTCGGAGGATTTACTTGCAAAGCAACAGTAAGAGAGCATTGCCTTTTTATGCGCTTAATAATACTGCTGACCCGAGTGTCCAGTTCAAAGCAACACTTTAAATTCAATGCTGGAGTAAACTAAGCGGGACAGGTAGCAGACTGAAGAAGGGTCTCGACCCGAAACGTCACCCGTTCCTTCTCTCCAGAGAGGCTACCTGTCCCGCTGAGTGACTCCAGCATTTTGTGTCTACCTTTGATTTAAACTAGCATCTGCAGTTCTTTCCTACACACTTTAAATTCAATTCAAATCTTCAGCAGTGGTAACAAAATAATGCATGAGGTTTTCTGGCGGGCCTGAGCATGACTGGGTGTTCAAATGTGAATCGTGCAGATAGATGAGCAGAGTTGTATTTAACCCGTGCCATGTTATGTTTGTAAGTCAGAGGCATTCACGTCTCACCTGGGAAGAATACAAAAGTGGTTCCATATCCTTCGTAACATCTTGGTTAATTTCCCCAGTGGCCCACATTACCTCTTTATAGCTTCACAAAGAATTTCCCTGAGATTTTCTCATCAATGCATGTTTTCATACAAGAGGAGTGATTGCTGCAGTTCCACAATCCACAGTGACCTCAGCTTTGCCATGTATCACCACCCCCAAATACCTACACCCTTAGAGTCATAATGATAGTGTGGAAACAGGCCCTTCAGCCCAACTCACCCACACCGCCAACAATGTCCCAGCTACACTAGTCCCTCTTGCCTGCGCTTGGTCCATATCCCTCCAAACCTGTCCTATCCATGTACCTGTCTAACTGTTTCTTAAGCAATGGGATAGTCCCTGCCTCAACTACCTCCTATGGCAGCTTGTTCCATACAACCCCCCCCCCCCTCCCCCTTTGTGTGAAAAAGTTACCACTCAGATTCCTATTAAATCTTTCCCCCTTCACCGTGAACCTATGTCCTCTGGTCCTCGATTCCCCTACTCTGGGCAAAATACTCTGTGCATCTACCCGATCTATTCCTCTCATGATTTTGTATACCTCTATAAGACCTCCACTTATTCTCCAGTGCTCCATGGAATAGAGACCCAGCCTACACAACCCCTCTCTCTAGCTCACACTCTCTAGTCCTGGCAACATCCTCGTAAATCTTTTCTGAACCCTTTCAAGCTTGGCAATATCTTTCCTATACCATGCTGCCCAGACTGAACACGATATTCTAAATGCGGTCTCACCAACTGCAACATGACCTTCCAACTTCTGTACTCAATACTCTGACTGATGAAGGCCAAAGTGCCAAAAGCCTTTTTGACCACCTTATCTACCTGCGACTTGACCTTCAAGGAACCATGCACCTGTACTCCCAGATCCATCTGCTCTCCAACACTACCCAGAGGCATATCATTCACTGTGTAGGTCCTGCCCTTGTTCGACATCCCAAAATGCAACACCTGCTCATCCCCGCATACAAACAAAAACTGAAATCCATCAAGCCCAAAACAATAACCGTTAAGTCCTGGTCAGAGGATGCCATCGAAACGTTAAGGGGATATTTTGAATGTACTGACTGGGACCTCTTCCTCGACGCATCCGGCAACAACATCGACGTGTACACTGACGTGGTGACGTCATACGTCCGCTACTGTGAAGAACTGTGCGTCCCCTACAAAACTGTCACAATACCCAGTAATGGAAAACCCTGGTTCAACAAGGACATACAACTTCTTCGCAAAAAGAAAAATGCAGCCTACACCAATGGAAACATTGATCAATACAAAATAGCAAAATATGAACTCAGGTCTGCAATACGGAAGGCAAAATTAGCTTATTCAAAGAAATTGGAACAACAATTTAAAACTCAGAATTCACGAGAAGTCTGGAAAAATCTACAGAAGATGACGGACTACAAAAAACGTCCTGTTCCCATCTCAGATGAGGATCCGGACTTACCGGAAAAATTGAACACTTTTTATGCACGCTTTGATAATGTCACCCCGCCATCCATGCCTCCCCCCCCACCTAACTCAGCACCATTCACCATCTCTGAGGAGGTGGTGAGGGCGGCCTTCAAAAATCTTAATAAAAGAAAAGCGGCAGGGCCAGACGACCTCAGCCCCGCTGCTCTTAACCACTGTGCAGCTCAGCTGGCTCCTGTGTTCACCTCCATCTTTAACACTTCCCTCAGCCAATGTAGAGTCCCGCAGTGTTTTAAAGCATCCATTATCATCCCTGTGCCCAAGTCCTCCAAGGTGAGCTGTCTGAACGATTTTAGACCTGTTGCACTAACATCAGTTGCCATGAAGACCTTTGAGCACATAGTCCTCACCCATCTGAAAACATACACTGTCCCCATCATGGACCCTTTTCAATTTGCATACAGCGCCAACCGGTCTGTGGAGGATGCTATCAACCTAGCTCTTCACTACTCCCTACATCATTTGGAATCACCGAACACTTATGCACGCATCGTTTATAGATTTTAGCTCGGCCTTTAATACTATACACCCAATTAAACTCTACAATAAACTTTTGGACATGGGCATTCACCTAGCCATGTGCCATTGGATTTTACATTTTCTTACAAACAGACAACAAAGAGTCAAGGTAGGTGAAAAACTATCCAGCCCTCTGACTATCAATACAGGAGCCCCTCAAGGGTGCGTTCTGTCACCTCAGCTCTTCTCACTTTACACCAACAACCTCACATCCCAATGCAGCTCAGTTAAAATTTTCAAATATGCAGACGACACGACAATAATTGGCCTCATCTCAGACAACAATGAATCACAATACCATCAAACAGTGGACAGCGCAGTCAAATGGTGCGCAGAAAACAACCTCCAGCTTAACACCTCAAAAACCTTAGAAACCATCATAGATTTCAGACGCAAACAAAACCTCAAACCCGCGGTCCATGTCAACTCCCATCCCATAACCTCCACGAACTTATTTAAGTTTCTGGGCACCTATATCTGCAATAATCTAAAATGGCACATCAATGCTGACCACATCATTAAGAAAGGACAACAACGCCTATACTTCCTCAGACAGCTCAAGAAGTTCAGAGTCCACAAACACCTCCTGGTACGCTTCTATCAATCCATCATTGAAAGCATCATCACCTCTTCAATCACAGTCTGGTACAGAAACACTGACAGTCACTCACTACACAGAATACAGCGCATTGTCTCCAAGGCCTCTAGGATCATCAACTCTCCCCTCCCCTCAATCCATTCCATTTACCTCCAACGTACCTCAAAACGGGCAACAAAGATCATTTCGGACCCCTCCCATCCAGCAAACCACCTTTTCCAGTCTCTCCCTTCAGGGAGGCGCCTTAGGTCACTTGCTACAAAATCCACCCGTTTTAAAAACAGTTTCTTCCCCTCAGCAATAAGAACACTTAATTCCCTCCAATAACTTTTTGACTTTGATGTATACAGTGTCTTGTCTATGGTTTTTGTCTGTTCTTTTGCACTATGTATTGTTGGTGAGATTTGTGATTTGTGATGTGCTTTATTATTATTGTTGTTAGTGTTAATGTGCTAAAGCAGTGTACCATCATGTACCGAACCCAATTACCACCAACCCTGGTCGTGTGGCAAATAAAGTTTCTATTCTATTCTATTCTGACACTTCTCTGTATTAAATTCCATCAACCATTCCTCCGCCCACCTGGCCAATCGATCCAGATCCTGCTGCAATCGTTCACAACCATCTTCACTATCTGCAAAAACACCAGCTCTTCCATTCACTTCCCCTGCCTCAATATCATGTTTTATTTGTATGGCTGGGAAAGTAGTTACTGTATTAGCCAAGGTTAACAAACCTTAGTTCGTACCCATTTATTCCACTATCTCCTTTCCCTTTCCCCTCTCGCCTATATCCCTCCAGCTTTACATTTCACTCCTCTCATCTTCTTTTCATCACTAGCCTTTGTCCACAAATCTGACAAGCACACCCCTATCATTTGCCAGGCTTTATCCAGTCCCCCACCCCTCTTCCAGCCCGCCTACTACAATCAGTCTAAAGAAGGGCCCCAATCTAAAACATCACCTATCCATGTCCTCTTGAGATCTTGCCTGACACGCTGCGTTACTCCTGCAGTTTGGGGGGGGGGGGGGGGGGTTTGGCAATCTATTCATTGGCTTCGGATATGGCTGTGCCTCTGGTTGTACCCAAGTGAACACTCACTGCCTGACGACCAAGTGTACGCACGTTAAGTACAGCAAACTCAACAACAGAAGAGCTAGAAGATGTTGCATCCTCAAAATAGTGGAGAAGATGCCATTTTGAGATTTTAATAATAATCATCTTATTTTAAGTTGATAAACACAATTTAAATCACGCTGTACCCATCTTTCTAGATTATCCCCAGTGGAATAAAATATACAGGTCATTTCATGCAATCGTTCTTTACATTCACTGTGTATACAATGAATCCCAAATGCCACATGAGCCCAGCTAATAATCCAAATTAGACACAAAAAGCTGGAGTAACTTGAGAGTGTCTGAAGAAGGGTCTCGACCCGAAACATCGCCTGTTCCTTTTCTCCAGAGATGCTGTCTGAACCACAGAGTTACTCCAGTTTTTTTTGTGTCTATCTTCGGTTTAAACCAGTATCTGCAGTTCCTTCCTACACTAATAATCCAAATTAATTGGTACAGAGGTATCACCCCCTTTGCCAGTCACAGCATAAAACTGTACATTTGTGCTCAGTATTGATGGGGGGAAATCATTTTAATGAAAACAAGCTGGAGACCGTTAATTAAGCGGCTTCTACGCAACGCTACAACCAGTGCCCATTGCACCATAAACCACTTGATCAGTCTAAGGTCAGCATTGCTGTCCATGATGAGAAACAATTAGCACCCAATTAATTTCTACCAATTTTAAGAAGCATTCTTTAGTCTTTTTGGCCAGAATTGCAACAAATAATAACCCTTGTGGGAAAATGTTACAACCACCCTTCAGAAAGCAGCCATGCTAATCAATAGAGATCTGAAGCTGCTCTTTATTTTTGCTAATTGCATTTTGTTTCTTTTGCGTTCTTCCAGAATCACTTCAAATACAAGTGAGCATAGCCCCCTTCAACGGTCATATAATTCATCTTGTATTAGGGGGAAAAGGTAAATCAATTAGAAATGAAAGCAAATAATTGATTGAGTTTGACTGATTTTCATTCTATTTTGTAAAAAGACTAGACTAAATACAAGGACATGAACAGTCCATAAAACCAGCCGCTGTTTCCTTCCATCTTCCAATTGCCTCTCCATCAAGATACAGGGCAGTATTTTTGTGTTCCTTAACTCGCTTTTTTGTTGTTTGAAAAGAAATATGACAGGTCATTTATCTGACAAGAGATAAGATGTAGAGATAGCAATCCACGCACAGATTTTCAGTCCTGACAGAGACCCCATGTTTAATCCTCTCAGCACCCAGTTTTGGCTGCAGGGTTTCAAATACATGGCAGCTCTCAGAATAGCAGGGGAAAGAAAACAACACCGCTTGCCTGCTCAATCAATTGTCAAGAGCAGGTTCACCAAGATGTACCACGCCAAACTAAACATTTTATTGGAGCTCTTTCATAAAACTAAAATTGAAAGTACCGCAGTGAACACTGCCATTTTGTCGTTTTGCTTCTGGAGTCATTTGCAGAAGGTAAACTACAAAGCCCTCAGGATATGAATCTCCATCACATCCACAGGTCAAAATATAAACATTGCCCACAATATAGACCCTCTTGATTCATTTAGGTTGTTACAATTAACAAAGAAGAGAATTAATTGTCACCATATCACATCACTACCTCAAGGGTGGAGAATAATATTGTTGTGATGAACAACGATTTAAACGCTACTCTTTTGTGCAGCAGCATCCTGCATGTTACCGACTCCCTCCTCTTGCAAAGGGAGGGGGGGGGGGGAACAGGGACAATGCATCACCCACAGCACACCATCACAAACCCCATACTCACTATGCCAGCTTGCAAGAGGTATCAATTTTCAGCCATTGCAACCTGGTAACCAGGGCAGCACAGACTGGAGGCAAAGCGCAGACAGCTTTGTCATACAAGGAGAGAGAGAGAGCTCACTTCACGATAACACACTCTCTCTCTGCAGCCTCATCATACAAACGACGGTGCTCGTCCAAGAGCAGCTCACAACAGCTCACACACGCATTCGTTTGCCCAGCCGCTAAAGCGATATCCACTGCTATTCAACGCTCCAGCATCTTAAGCAGGAGACGACCAGAGCATGCAATGAATGTCTGGACCTCCAGTAACAAATGATAGGGGCAGGGGGGCACAGAGTAGAGAGACTAGATCCGGATCTTCAATGCTCTGCAGAGAATAATATTAGCATCGCCTTCATTAATGGGAACAGGTTACACATGCGACAGAAATACAAGGAGTTTCTAGGATTTTACAACTCCCCTGCACATTCCTGTGACTAGGCCTTGAAACATTCAGCAACATGTCCTGTAGTAAAGTGACTCCAATGATTTTCTGAGCAAGCAAGCAGCAGATTCCATGTAGTGCAAACCCAGCCTCTCTCCACGCCTTGCTGCCTGCTTTATTGCTATTGCCCCAAGGACATTATTATGTCTGTTACCTTGGGCAGCCTGACCACATTTGTGTTGTTGACACACGTCGTAGACAACCTTCACAGAAACAGAAAATTATTCTCTTAAATTCCCTCGAACACACACATACATACATACACATACATACATACATACACACATACATACATACATACACACACACACACACATAGTGGCATGAACCGTCCAGACCCGCTGATGTCTATTCTAAGGGGGAGCTGCCAATTCATTGTGCGGTTGGAACTGCTCGCATGCAATAAAAACAACACGTTGGCACAAGGTTTAAGAGGCTAATTATTACTAGAACTGACCCTGTACTGTACTTACATGACGACTCGGTGCCGAACATGGCTGGTTGAGATGCTGCAAAGAGATGAGCTACACGGCAGCAGGGGTCATGAGAGTAGACAATGAATGCAGCTCAAGCGTGAAAGCTGCTCCCGCACACAACAGTCCCAGACAAATACCGCTTTACATTCCCCCTGCAAGTGAATGCCAAACAGGCTCCTGCTGGAGATTGCACAGAAATGAAAGGAAGGGCAAGCGAGCTGCCACAGCCCAGCCCAGCCCAGCGCTGCCTGCCTGCCTGCAGTGAGTCTGAATGAAGAGCCGAGACCAGACACAGTAAGACAATAGCACAGGCTGCATATACTGAGTGACGTCAAAGGCACTCACTGCAAAGACTGAATCCCTCCGAACCATGCATGGGCAGCAGCAGCAGAAGAAAGAATGAATGGAAAGAGAGAATTGGGAGAAAGCTTTTGTTGCAAAATGCAAAGACCGTATTTCCCCCTCTGGGATAAGGCAGCCACCTCGGTTTTGTATAGTGTGGCTCATATAAAACTATAAAACAATTAACTGCTCTGGGAGCATGGAAATGAGTTTCGAAAATGAAATGAACTTGCAAGTAGATTTTAAATGCTGTGCAGCTTATAAATACATCTCAAGAATTCCCTCATGCCATTGACCTTCCAGTCCATTGCAAACAACATTAATACTGTAGAAGTGGACCCAGTCGACTGTCTGTGCAGGAAGACACCAACAACATTCCAAATACTGGGACTAAAAAGATTTTAAAAGATCAGATGTCATTGGTAGGCAAGTTAAACATTTAATTGTGGATAGATGGCACAGTACTGCTAAAGACAAATCATTCTTTTTGAGAGGTATCCAATCGAATAAAGAAAAGAGTAGAGTGTAGGAAGGAACTGCAGACGCTGGTTTAAACCGAAGATAGACACAGAATGCTGGAGTAACTCATTGGGACGGGCAGCATCACTGGAGAGAAGGAATGGGTGACGTTTCGAGGCAAGACCCTTCTTCAGAAAAAAAAGGAAATGTATTGCATACAGCATACTTGCTTTTTTAGAAGGTATTTGATAAGGTGTGCTAATAGATTTGTTCAACATTTTCAGACTAAGAGGAATCTGGCAATGTGGATAGGTTACGACCACAAGCAAGGAAATCTGGGTTCACTCAGACTAGTTTGGAAGAGGAATTATATAGAGTACTGTAAAATGGGGAACAGATCATTCAGCCCAACTGACCCATTCTGTGGTTTAGACTCCATGTTGCACTCTTCCCACCTCTTTCTTTTGCAGATCTATTTATCTTCCTATTCCTTTACCTCTCATGTGTTTATCTATCTATCCCCACCCCCCCCCCCATAGTTTTTCATTCACATACTTTGATCAGAACGTATTGATTTCACGGAGTTGATGAAGCTCTATGCTATAGAGAACAACTGAGTAATTATCCTTTTTATTTGAACCCCAATACTTGATTAAGATCAGTTACACATTTATTATGAATCTGGTACTGTCAGAATTCATGGTTAAGTTGAAGAATCAAATGGGTTCGCTCAGATTTCTATTTATACAAATTAAGTGCAAGAGTAAGCACTCACTCCCTCGACCCTGCTCTGTCCTGCAAAAAAACAAGACACAAAGTGCTCAAGTAACTCAGCAGGTCAGGCAGCATCTCTGGAAAACATTCATCAGCACTCTTTAGCCTCGTCCCGAAACACCACTTATCCATGTACGCCAGAGATGCTGCCTGACCTGCTGAGTTACTCCAGCACTTTGCGTTTTTAATTGTAAACCAGCACCTGCAGTTCCTTGTTTCTCCTGTCCTATAACATCACATTTCAGGCTTCATACCCTTCGTCTTGCGTGTTCAACATGTTTGGGTTTAGTATTATTGTCAGGCGTACCGAGGCACAGTGAAAAAGGTTGTTTTGCATCCGATCCCATCAATTCACATAATACTGAAGATAGACACAAAATGCTGTAGTAACAGCGGGACAGGCAGCATCTCTGGAGAGGAGGAATAGGTGACGTTTCGGGTCTCGGCCCTTATTCAGACACTGGGCTCGCCCATCCTTTTTTTCATCAGCCTGTCCTGCTGATTTACTCCAGCATTTTGTGTCTATCTTTGGTGTTCCTTCCTACACAATTTAGATAATACCATACATACTGTGCCCTCCATAATGTTTGGGACAAAGACCCATCATTTATCTATTTGCCTCTGTACACTACAATTTGAGATTTGTAATAGAAAAAATCACATGTGGTTAAAGTGCACATTGTCAGATTTTATTAAAAGGTATTTTTATACATTTTGGTTTCACCATGTAGAAATTACAGCGGTGTTTATACATAGTCCCCCCATTTCAGGGCACCATAATGTTTGGGACACATGGCTTCACAAGCGTTTGTAATTGCTCAGGTGTGTTTAATAGCCTCCTTAATGCAGGTATAAGAGAGCACTCAGCATCTAGTCTTTCCTCCAGTCTTTCCATCACATTTGAAAACTTGTGTTGGTGTTTATCAACATGAGGACCAAAGTTGTGCCAATGAAAGTCAAAGAAGTCATTATGAGACAAAAAAACAAGAATAAAACCGTTAGAGACATCAGCCAAACCTTAGGCTTATGAAAATCAGCTGTTTGGAACATCATTAAGAAGAAATAGAGCACTCGTGAGCTTACTAATCGCAAAGGGACTGGCAGGCCAAGGAAGACCTCCACAGCTGATGACAGAAGATTTCTCTCTATAATAAAGAAAAATCCCCAAACACCTGTACTCTTCAGGAGTCAGGTGTGGATGTCAATGACCACTGTCTACAGAAGACTTCATGAACAGAAATACAGAGGCTACACTGCAAGATGCAAACCACTGGTTAGCTGCAAAAATAGCATGGCCGGGTTGTAGTTTGCCAAGAAGTACTTAAAAGAGCAACCACAGTTCTGGAAAAAGGTCTTGTGGACAGATGAGGCGAAGATTAACATATCAGAGTGATGGCAAGAGCAAAGTATAGAGGAGAGAAGGAACTGCCCAAGATCCAAAGCATACCACCTCATCTGTGAAACACGGTGGTGGGGGTGTTATGGCCTGGGCATGTATGGCTGCTGAAGGTACTGGCTCACTTACCTTCATTGATGATACAACTGCTGATGGTTGTAGCATAATGAATTCTGAAGTGTATAGATACATCCTATCTGCTCAAGTTCAAACAAATGTCTCAAAACTCATTGACCGGCAGTTCATTCTACAGCAAGATAATGATCCCAAACATACTGCTAAAGCAACAAAGGAGTTTTTCCAATGCTAAAAAATGGTCAATTCTTGTGTGGCCAAATCAATCACTCAATTTGAACCCAATTGAGCATGCCTTTTATATGCTGAAGAGAAAGCTGAAGGGGACTAGCCCCCAAAACAAGCAAATGCTAAAGATGGCTACAATACAGGCCTGGCAGAGCATCACCAGAGAAGACACCCAGCAACTGGTAATGTCCATGAATCACAGACTTCAAGCAGTCATTGTATACAAAGGATATGTGACAAAATACTAAACATGACTACTTTCATTTACATGACATTGCTGTGTCCAAAACATTGTGGTTCCCTGAAATGGGGGGACTATGTATAAACACTGCTGTTATTTCTACATGGTGAAACCAAAATGTATAAAAATTGCCTTTATTAAAATTGGACAAAGTGCACTTTAACCACATGTGATTTTTTTCTATTAGAAATCTCAAATTGTGGAGTACAGAGGCAAATAAATAAATGATGGGTCTTTGTCCCAAACATTATGGAGGGCACTGTAAATACAATCAAGCCAATACTATACATGGATTCAATCAAGCTAAACCCGTGTAGGAAAGTTGGAGCAAAGGAAAAGATACAACGTGCAATGTATGGTTCTCCGCATTGTAGCGCAACAGTTCCAGAGACAAAGTCCAATGTCCGCAATGGGCTCTTGGTGAATCAGACAGTGCCCTTGCATATGGAAGTGCGAAGAGGCAATTTAATGTGGTTATGTGTATTCAGACAATTTGGAAGATTTAAACAAAAAGAATGAGTAAACATACAACAGAAAGACACACAATGTTTGGGTGAACAAAAGTTTTGGATAAAGTTTGAGGAGTTCAAAGCATAATCCTCCGTGAGTGCAAATGTAAACTGCCAATTGTATGTTAGAGTTGAGTAGTCCGATAGAATTTAAGGGTTTATTATCAGGAAATAAGGAACTAAGGAATAAGGAATAAAGGAAAAGTAATACATTTGTATGAATATTTTCTTGGAGGACAACATGCAGTTTTGGGAACTTTAATACAGAAAAGGGAATCATAATCATTGACGGGTGTCAGACGTTAAGGGGAGAAGGCAGGATAGAAACATAGAAACATAGAAAATAGGTGCAGGAGGCAGCCATTCGGCCCTTCAAGCCAGCACCACCATTCATTGCGATCATGGCTGATCGTCCCCAACCAATAACCCGTGCCTGCTTTCTCCCCATATCGCTTGATTCCACTAGCCCCTAGAGCTCTACCTAACTCTCTCTTAAATCCATCCAGTGATTTGGCCTCCACTGCCCTCTGTGGCAGGGAATTCCACGAATTCACAACTCTCTGGGTGAAAACGTTTTTTCTCGCCAGTCTTTAATGGCCTCCCCTATATTCTAATAATGGGATGAGGAGGGAGAGATACATCAGCCATATTCAGCCTAATTCTACTCCTATCACTTATGACCTTATGACTACAGTCAGCATCAATTTACCTGGAGAATACTTAAACATATTTAACATTGTGGAGTAAAAAGTGGTTAATATAGAGGGAACTGCTTTTTGTTGAATAGAATTTAGATAGATATTAAAACTGCAAGATCACATTTCGGATCTGCAGAATTGCGTATTTGTAACAAATGCAAGGGCAAAATAATGAGTTTTTTTTTTAATCGAGTTTATCCTCTAGTATGCCAATCCATTACCCCACTAGGTTTTGAATCTCATGGAAATATATATCTATTTAAAACTATCCTGCCGAATTCCCCAGCATTTCAAACCTTCTGTGTGGGAAAATAATCATAATCCATGATCTAAATTTCCTCTGATAGTTTTCATTTATGATCCCTCATGTTATTAACTTATTCTTGCTCAATTTAAATCTGTGATATAATTTTTTATTAGAAGCAAACATATTATGATGTAGAGTAACATATTATAATAGGAGAAGAAAAAACTTTTCATATACATCAATCACTCATCCATTATTAAATTTGTCAATTGTCAGTTAATTCTGCTTCTAGTGTGTTTTTTTTATATAGATAGAAAAAGAAAAATAGAGAGAAAGAAGAATTACAATATCAAAAAAGAAAAAGAGGTGGAATGAATTACTTATAACATGTCATAGGAGATAAGTTCGTAGGTTATGAAATATAATTACATCTAATCCTGAGTTCAAGCTTCAGTCGGGCTTTCGCGCTGGGCCACTCTATCCCTTCAAATAGGCAATGAATGGAGCCCATATTTTAACAAAAAGTTCTTGCTTGTCCATTAAGACAAGTCTAATTCTTTCTAGATGTAGGGTCTCTGACATTTCCACAATCCACATTTTAATTGTGGGGGTTGTAGGGCCTTTCCAGAATTTTAATATTAATTTTTTCCCAGTTATTATACTGTAGTCAAGGAAGTTTCTTTGGCTTGTTGTGAGTGTTAAACTTTGTTCTGATATCCCAAGTATTATTAATTTTGAGTCTGGAGCCAATTTGGTATTAACAACTTCAGAAATTATTTGAAAAATATCAGTCCAGAAATTTTTAATTTTTATACAATTTGCAAAGGTATGTGTTAAATTGGCCTCTAGATGCAGGCATTTATCACATATAGGAGAGATATGTGGGAAAATTCTATTTAGTTTTATTTTGGAGTAATGTAATCTGTGTAAGACTTTAAATTGTATTAAAGCATGTCTTGCATTTAACGAACATTGATGTATATGTTGTAAACTTTCATCCCAAATATCTTTCGTAATAGGATAACCTAACTCATTTTCCCATTTATGTCTATATAGTTCCATCGTTATTTAGGAGAATGTTATAAATATAAGCTATTAATTTTTCAGTGTTAGGATGCTTATTCAAACATTCATCAAGAATTTCTGGTTCCCTAGTCCTATAAACTTGTGTATTGGATTTAACATAATCTCTAATTTGTAAATATCTGAAAAAGTTATTTGAGTGTAGTCCATGATTCTGTTGTAACTCTTGAAATGATAGAAAGATGCCTTCCCTATAAAGATGTCCAATCCTTTTAATTCCATAATTTTTCCATTGTATAAAACCTCTATCCAATATGGATGGCTTGAATAGAGGATTATTTACAATGGGAAGACATAGTGGTATATTATTCAGTTTTAAAGCCTTTTTTAATTGTTTCCAAATTCGTATTCCACTATGTATTATAGGGTTTTCCTTATAGGTTTTTTTATGCAATTTTGTGGTAGCAAATATAATCGAACCTATTTCAAAAGGTAAACAGTCTTCCTTTTCCATCCTTAACTATTCTGGTTGTTGGTCCATTTCTTCCAGCCAGAAATTCATGTTTTTAATATGGACTGCCCAAAAATAAAATAAGAAATTTGGCAAGGCCAAACCTCCGTTGCTCTTTGACTTACATAAATGTTTTTTACTTATTCTATGATTCTTATAATCCCAAATAAAGCTTGTAACAATGGAGTCGACTTTTTTGAAAAAGTTTTTTGGAATATATATAGTAGTTGCGGTAAGAAAATCATTTTTATAGCATTAATTCTACCAAGCATTGAAATAGGAAGTGTTTTCCAGTACTGAATATGTTTGTGTAATTTATTGAGTAAGGATGGAAAATTTTGTTTAAATAAAGAGGTATATGTCTTAGTTACATAGATTCCTAAATATTTAAGTTTATCTTTAACTATTTTAAAAGGGGATTGTTGTATTGTATTTAAGTTGAATTTTGTTATTGGCATGATTTCACTTTTATTCCAATTAATCCTATATCCTGAGAACTGACCAAATTGTGTTATTAGATTTAATAGATTTGGAATACTAGTTTCTAACTTTGTAATATATATTAATACATCATCTGCATATAAGGAAATTTTATTCCTTGTATCTCTAGTGTTGTATCCATGTATTCCTGGATGGTTTCTAACGCTTTCTGCTAATGGTTCAATTGCAAGAGCAAATAATTGTGGGGATAGTGAACATCCTTGTCTACAACCTCTAGAAAGATTAAATTTGGCTGATAACATTTGATTTGTTAATATTCTAGCTGTTGGATTAGAGTATAACAATTTAACCCATGTACAGTACTTCTCTCCCAATTGAAATTTTTTCATTACCGAAAATAAATATGTCCATTCTACCTGGTCAAATGCCTTTTCAGCATCTAACGAAATAATTGCTAGATCTGCATTTGGAATTCTATTTGTATATATAATATTGAATAGTCTTCTCAAATTATAAAATGAGTAACGTTTTGGAATAAAACCTGTTTGGTCCGGGTGTATTAATTTGTTAATCACTAAGCTCAATCTATGAGATAGGATTTTGGTTAATATTTTCTGATCAGTATTTAAGAGAGCTATTGCTCAATTTAAATCTGGATTGACCATTTTAAACTATTGAATATTTCATACCTTCTCATTTTTTCCTACTGGTGTCAAGATTTCCTTATTATATCACCATCACCTGTGACTCTGGTCTAAATTCCAGACTCCGCGGTTGTAATTGTGGCCAGGAATACAAACCGCACTCCAGTATAGCCCCTAGTTTCACTTCAGTGGATTTGTATTCTGCCTTCTTCACAAGTTCACAAGTTATAGGAGTAGAATACGGCCATTCAGCTCATCGAGTCTACTCCGTCATTCAATCATGGCTGATCTCTGCCTCCTAATCCCAATTTCCTGACTTCTCCCCATAACCCTTGACCACAGTTCTAATCAAGAATTTGTCTATCTCTACCTTAAAAATATTCACTGACTTGGCCTCCACAGCCCTCTGTAGCAATGAGATCCACCGATTCACCACCCTCTGACGAAATAAATGTGTCCTCATCTCCTTCCTAAAGGAATGTCCTTTAATTCTGAGGCTATGACCTCTAGTCCTAGACTCTCCCACCAGTGGAAACATCCTCTCCACATCCATTCTATCTGTGCCTTTCATTATTCTGTAAATTTCAATGAGATCCCCCCTCAACCTTCTAAACTCCAGCGAGTAGAGGCCCAAACACTCATCATATGCTACCCACTCATTCCTGGAATCATTCTTGTAAACCTCCTCTGGACCCTCCATGATACATAGAGGGGCATTTACAATTGCTTTGTGCTTAATGTTGCAAAGGTCTCTACTTTGAAGTGACACCAAAGTCATAGTTTAACTCCACAGAAACTCAGGAGCTTGACAGTCTGAGGGACAATACTTTCATTTGATTCTATTTAGAACGAGAACTCATTTTTACAGTATATATTTAAATGTCATATGATTATTTTATACTAACAATAACATTCTTCCCATGTAAGATACCTTAGTTTACACATCTCACATTCTGGACATGCAGGCTGTAAGAGCAAGGAAAAAAATAAACTCCGGCAGCTGATTCAGATCAGACATCAGAGAACAATATAATCGTTTCTCCTGCTTCAGGGATGGTGCCCGACTATTTGTGTGCTAGCCACAGAAGCAGACCTACAATCACATATTACAATCGCTCCACACTCTTAAATCTTTATTCCATCAGCAACATTTCTTAACCTTGCACTAAACGTTATTCCCTTATCATGTATCTGTACACTGAAAATGGCTCGATTGTAATCATGTATTGTCTTTCTGCTCGCAACAAAAGCTTTTCACTGTACCTCGGTACATGTGACAGTAAACTAAACTGAACTGATCTGAACATTGCCAATAACAGATGGTTCAATGAGGGCAAGACGTTAAGGCAGGGCAGCAGAGCAGAATGGCAAGCCTGGGTCCTCCAGTATCACATTCCACTGTGGTTTTGATGTTGGGATAGGCATGAACTGAAATGACATGGACCTCTTTTAAGGTCCTGACCATTTATGTCTGTTTTTTACTAGTAAAATAAACGAGAACTTACCAGTTTGAAGTTTGATCTTTATTTTATGAGGAGTTACGTTGAGGGATTACGTGAAGAACCCGCCTGCCCGCATGCGCGTCAATCTTCAAAGCAGCGGTGTGAAATCACAGATAACAGTTGTTGAACTAAACATAGTAAGATTAGAGAAGACTAGAATACCAGTTGACCTTTATGATAGAGGGTTGGGAGCGGAGGGCACGTAATCCCTCAACGTAACTCCTCATAAAATAAAGGTCAAACTTCAAACTGGTAAGTTCTCGTTTAATCTTACTATTTTACTTCAGAGTCACGTGAGTGACTACGTGAAGATTTCAAAGCTCTGTGATTTCATGCCGTGGAAACGAGTCCATGCGTCACACACTGCATCAGTTGACCAACAATGAGTGAACATTAATAATGCATTCAGACATGACATAGATATAGACATGTTGATGCTTTTAATGAACAAATAATGATAACAGTAACCTCCCTCAACCGGGAGGAAACTATGAAACAGAACCTAACATAGAGTTGGCAAATACCCCCGGTCTGGCAATGGGTTAGTTATAAAATGTTTGGAAAGATCGTTCGTTTGACCATCCTGCAGCCGCTAGGATGTGGTCCCGCGAAACGTCCATAACCCTGCTGCTGATGTTGTTGCAGCCCTGGTGGATTGAGACTTGAAAATGTCAGTGTTCACTCCTGTATAAGCCAGAACCTGTTTTAACCACCTGGAGACGGTCTGTAGTGATACCTTCTTATGAGGCTTTAAGTAACTAACAACCATTGCTAGTTAAGAGCCTCTAAGGCTCTTAGTGACCTAAACATACTGGTGTAGATGTGTGACCACACACAACCGAAGGTCCATGCGATATGCAAACAAATCTAGTTTAAGACCTGATGCCCCTGGTCTATTCTGCTTGGCTATGTCATAAACATAAAATGTTAATTTGCCTGCAGATATAATCATCCTGTCCAGTCACAGCTTATGCAATGACTGGACCCGTTGCGCTGAACTCAGCGCCATGAGCATAACCACTTTGTAAGTGAGTTTGACCAAGGACAGGGATGTAGCTGGAGCCCACCGGCGAAGCGACGTAGCACAATGTTAACACCCCATATCTCTGCGAACCTGGGCCTGGGAGGTTTCGAGTTGAAGATACCCTTCATAATCTAGATATCAGAGGGTGAGACCCGACAGAGTGGATTCTGCTCCCCGCAGCCAATATGATGAGAAGGCATGTTAGGCACAGTAAATGGCACTTTAACTTAATGATTGTCAAAACCCCATATAAAACAGAACTTCAAGACGTCAGTCATCCGTGCCGAATTATATGTAATATTAGCATAAACAAAATACTTCCCATCTCCTTATGAGGAAAAGTACTGCTTATTTGGTGCTATCCCTGTAATCTGCAGTGAGCATGACCATGGTTTGGTTTAACAACCTGAGTCGCAGGAATGGTCTGCTCAGAGTCTGCAAGTCAATGAATTGATTTTATCATGCAGAGGATGGTTACTCGAATCACGGCTAAACCAGCAAATCTATTGTGTCTAGAAATAACCATATAAAGTTATATTAACATTCCCAACATCAGCGGGAACCATGGCTGTATAGGCCACAGGCACTACGAAAATGCCTGAAGCGGGAACTTGCTGAATTTTTTGCAAGATCCGTCTGATGAGGCAAAATGGAGGAAGACATAAAAGAACATTCCTCCCCAGTGTAGTGAGAATGCATCCATCGCCACTGATATGCCACATATTTTTTGCCACTGGTGATTGAGCCTGGATGCAAACATCTCGATCTTTTAGTGTTCCATCGAGCCACAACGTCATTAAATACTTTGTGATCCAACATCCATTCTGTGTTGTCATTGATTTTACATGATGATACACCAGTGCCCAATGAGGTTAGGTAAACTATCACCGGATACTTTGACTTGCTTGCACCCATGTGACTAACATATACCACCACCAAAGTGTATCAACTTGGACTTGAGCATGCAGATTATGCATATTCGCACAAAACCTTTAATCCACAGAATGCACCCAGTGTCTATAGGTAGTTGATACCATATAACTGAAGAATTGGTAACTCATGCAAATCCCATCTGCCTCCGTAACTAGAGATGGTATTAGTAATTTTCCATCTTTGAGCAATAGCATCAGTTTTATAATTAACTGAAGATTTACTGATGAAAAGTTAGTGGAGCAATGCTGAATATTGTTCGTCCACCATGTTGACTTTGATAGTTTCAGCTGGGAATAGCATAGGCCTGGTAACAATGACGTACATGGTACTTGAGAGCTTACTCCTTTGCACGCTGTATAGTTCTGATAATGCAAAGGCCCAAATAGCACAGCCGAAAGCCAATATATTGCCAATTACACTTGATGAATAGAAGGCTGCTTGATAACAACAAGGTTGTTACAGGCTTCAATTAATTCCAATCTCTTGCCTCAGGGCGGAGTCCCAGACAAATTAATAGAGTTAAAGGTAAATCCCAATAAGCAATAATTTCAGTTGGTATCAACTTAAATTTAACTGGATGGATGAGAAACCCAATTTCTCAAATATAGTTTTGTGGCTGATACAGCTAATTTTGAAAAATACAGCCTTTAGAATATCATCCAGTTGGGCCATAACAATTGTTTTTTAGCTCTGAGCAGCCGAAGCACTGGTTTTAGTAATTTGGTAAATAACCTGGGAGCTGGTTAGCCTATTTTGCAATGCTTTTAATTGTATCATTGCCCCATCCAGCTAAATTTCAAATATCTCCGGTGCCCTGTGAATGGAAACTGATCCCATGGAAGTTAAACAGTCACGAATTTTCCTATTCAGAAAGTCTATACTGCACATGCGAGTTGAACCTGTTGACAATGAACAGGCCCCATCTGCCACAATTGCGAGCCGGCCTTGAAAGGCAACTCCAGCCATATTTCCGAGAACTCTGGACAATTTCCGCGCCTGCCTCGCTTGTATATTGTGCAGTATAAACTAATCTCATGTTATCATTTTAATTTATAAACAGATCTGAATCTTATGTTATCATTGTCATCTATACAAAAAACAAGTGTAAATATTACCCATTTGTAAATGGTCCACATACCCCACGTTTCGGAAAGAACCAGACACACCTACCTTCATGGTTATCGGTGGTTTTATGGTAAGCCCAAAGGCCCCTGATGCAGGTTATATTTCCGTCCTTAATTTGGAGAGTAGGACTGCTGGAGTACGTGGATCCCATATTTTTTCCTGAGGACCGGTTTTGGGCCTTGGCCTAAAAGACCTGCGCCCAGCTTTCAAGCTGCCACCAGCTTCAGTGAACCGCTTCCTGCCGATGGAGGCGTGGGGCGTGTTGTCGCCGACACCTTGATTAGTCCGACAGCTTTTGTTTCCTCATCCCGGTCTTATCTGTTTGGACAGGTTTTCCGTGAAGAGACGATTCGGCGGCTGGACATTGCTGGCCTTGCATGAGCCTGCTAATTGGAATTTAAGGCAGGTCTGATGGCGTTTGTATGTTCATTTTGAAGTGTCCCTTGCACATCAAGACCAGGCCAGTCATCTTTAAAATTTTGGAGTTTCATTTCCTGGGTTTTCATGCCACCTCCAATATCACCCCAGATAGCGCTGTTCACTGTCGGAACTTTCAGGAACAATTTTCAGGTGCATGGTATCTCACAGCCGGCACCTGCCTGTAATGATGTGACGTGAGGTAGCTGCTGCTCCACGAGGGGAACTCTGGCCCCTCCGGGTTTTTTGCAAATGGCTGGAAGCCAACTCTTCCAGCAGGAGCTCCTTCGTTTGCGAGGATATCGCAACCCTTGATGCCATGACATAAATTTCTGGAACCTCACGCATGTACTCCAGTATGTTCCCCGGACATACTTCCGAGTTTGGAGTCAGTTACCAACTGACCCCTCGCACTCACCTTCACAGCGAGGGAGATTTGTAAGCAGCCCTGAAAGAGGTGCTGCCGCAGGCCCTCTAGGAGACCTGCGCTGATATGGCTCCTCCATGGACCATATGAGGATGGAGCATTACTTTAGTGAGATGAACGCCCTGCGGATGTTATCCAAGCTCCATCTGGGTAAAAACGTCCGAGGACGTACCCATGTCGGAGGGGAACCCTCCTGGCCTGACTTCTCAGTCTAGGCCTCTCAGACTCCGTTTGGCTGTTCCCCTCTGCGGGCTGCCGGAGTCTGAAGTCGCCGCCGGCTATCCGCACTTCTGCAGTCCGTAGCCGTGTCTTCCCACGGTCCCCATAGCCGAGGTTCCCCCGAGCCAGGTTACCCGCGGTCTTCCCACGGTCCCCAAAGTCGGGTTTCGCGGTCCCCGCAGCCGGGCTTCCCCGTGTAGACAGGATTCCCCGCGATGTCAGGCTTCCCTCGAGCCAGGTATCCTCGCGGTTTCCGCAGCCGGGATTCCCCCGTGGTCCCTGTAGAAGGGCTTCCCCGTGATGTCGGGTTTCCCCCAAGCCGGGTATCCCCGTGGTTTCCGCAGCCCGGATTCCCCCACGGTCCCTGAAGATGGGATTCCCCGCGATGTCTGTAGTCGGGTATCCCCCCCGAGCCGGGTATTCCCGCGATTTTCGCAGCCGGGACTCCCCTCGCGGTCCCTATAGAAGGGCTTCCGAGATGTCCCGTAGTCGGGTTTCCCCGAGCCGGGTGGAGCCGGGATTTCGACCCCGGAACGTCTCCAGCAGGAACTCTGTAAAGAGCTTCCTGCAAGGAGAAACAGACCTGGAAAAAAGTTGAAAAAACTTACCTTCAGGTTTGACCGCTGGTGGAGCCCGTCGTTGCGCCATGCGTTAGACGATATGACGCGCATGCGGGCTGGCGGGTTCTTCACGTAGTCACTCACGTGACTCCGAAGTAAAATACTAGGTTTGTGTACACAAATGTGAAATTAGGTGATGAAAAAGTCCATTTACTGGAATTTAATTAGGTTCAATACTCTGAATCTCATCCCATTTAATGTAGATTTTCTGTTGACATTTAACACTTCAGGAGAAATCTTTAACACTTCAGGAGAAATTTTTGACAATGCTATTAAAATGTAGGTGTTCTCTCTGGTTGGGTGAGAATGCTTCTTTTTTTTTTACACACTAATCCATTCCCAAAGCAAGCTGTAAATATAAGAAAGAACTGCAGATGCTGGAAAAATCAAAGGTAGACAAAAATGCTAGAGAAACTCAGCAGGTGAGGCAGCATCTATGGAGCGAAGGAATAGGTGACGTTTCGGGTCGAGACCCTTCTTCAGAGCATCATTTTCACCCAGACATAATTGAAGGCATAATACAAAATCCAACTCACATCCTATTATTCTGCTGTTGCACATCACAGAACATTTATCATGTAGGGCGGCACGGTGGCACCCCGGTAGAGTTGCTGCCTAACAGTACTTGCAGCGCCAGAGACCCTGGTTCGATCCCGACTATGGGACCCATCATTTATATCTTTGATCATTAAACATCTTGTCCTCTGTGTTGACACCAGAGAGTCTTAATGTCCACAGGGAAGAATTACCGCAAGCCCAATGTCTTCCCTGCTGTGGATCGTGGTTGGAGGTTTTAGATGGGATGATAATATTTCACTTTGCTGAGTGAGACATGGCTTCGCTGTCAACAGTAATCATCCCTGCCAAAGATGGGAACATGTCAAACCAGTTGTGCCCAATTCTTTCTTTCTAGACATTACATTTACTTTTTTTAAAGCTATGATCTTGTCTGCCATTGCAAATACATGCCAGCTGTGCAAGCTTGGCGAATTCCAACATGACATATTTAGTTTAGTATTAGTTTAGAGATACAGCATGGAAACAAGCCCTTCGGCCCACCAAGTCCATGCCGACCAGCGATCCCCGCACACTAATGCTAACCTACAAACACTCCGGACAATGTACAATTAAACCAAGCAAATGAACCTACAAACCTATACATCTTTGGAGTGTGGGAGGAAACTGAAGATCTCGGAGAAGACCGGCTGGGTCATGGGGAGAACATACAAACTCCGTGCAGACAGCACCCTTAGTCGGGATCAAACTCAGGTCTCTGAGTTTTTGCAAGCTCTGTAAGGCAGCAACTCTATCGCTGCGCCACCCTGCCGTCCAGTTGACATAAAAAGACCTCAAGTTTATCTTGCAGTTCATACAATTAATTTAGTACTTAACCAGGGGGACTGTCACTGCACCTCAACATGTTAAGTGGCTTATGGCGATCAGTCCCCATTTTGAACATATTGAAACACAGAGGTGAGAATTGAGGCCATTTACTTTCATAAAATTCATAATTTTAAGTACTAAAATGAGGACATCATGAAATGATGAAAACAATTTCTTGGCTATTGCTACCTCTCTATGAAACAGCAGAGTTTGCAAATTCCAGACCTGCCCCGTCAAATATTTACGCAAATCTTAAAACATGTCACCTCCAGTTGTATTTTGTCGCAGTTCTACCCAGCAAAATAAATCTTCATGACATATGTCCATTTGTACATCAGACGATCAGTTCTCATCTAATAGTGTTGCAAATGTGCCTAAAGTTTTCATTCATAAGTGATAGGAGAAGAATTAGGCCATTCGGCCCATCAAGTCAACTATGCCATTCAATCATTGCTGATCTATCTTTCCCTCTTAACCCATTCTCCTGCCTTCTCCCCTGACACCCGTCTGTCTCTGTCATTTGAGAATAAATGTTTCCAGCGATGTCAGTGATTCAATATGAAGCTCTATTATAGAAAATAGGTGCAGGAGGAGGCCATTCGGCCCTTCGAGCCAGCACCGTTATGTAACAAAGAGATGCTGCTAATTTTCTTGGTAGCTATTTCACCCAAGATTCTACGACAGACATTCATTATTAAAGGCATTTTAAGTCTTCATCTTGGACATTTCACATTTAAGAGGCAGTTGGACAGGTACATGGATCGGACAGGTTTGGAGGGATATGGAGGTGGGACTAGTGTAGCTAGGACATGTAGGCCAGTGTGGGCAAGTTGGGCCGAAGGATCTGTTTCCGCACTGTATCACTCTACGACTCTATCGATTATAATTGGTGATTTGCATTTGGCAATGTGATGGGCAAGGAGGTATGATGCCTGGACCATACCTCCACTATTTCATTATTGGAACGCAGTCTTGTTTTTGTGGCGGATGTGCAGATGTGCAGGAGTGGGCGCCGTTTGTATGGCCGCCTGCCTGCAGTCCGTCCTCTAACTTTTTTATTGTCTAAAACATTTTTTTTGGAGTCTATTCTTTCTATGTGGGGGGGGGGAACTGTTTTAACCCCAGTCCTACCTGGCCGGAGATGCGGTTTTCCTCCAAATCGCATCTCCGATCTCCCCATGCGGCCTTCCATCGGGCTGGAGCGGCGTTTCCTGCCGGGGGACCACAGCTTCGGCGGCACAGCGCTGGGACACCAACAAGGAGCGGGCGATGCCTTGCCGGGTCACCGCTCCGGAGTGCTGTGACCGCCGACCACCAACATCGAGCAGCCGCGGTCTGCGGTCTGTGGTCTGCGGTTTGAGGGCATCCCGCCACAAGCGGGCGGCGCTGGATCGGAAGCACCGCGGAGTCAAAGCTCCAACCGGCGCGGCCTGAAGTCCACGGGTGTCGCAGTCTCCGGGGAAGGAGCGGCCGCTCCAGACATTTCCAAGCTGCTGAGGACTTTTCCACCCGATGCGGGTGGGCCTATAATCATCGGGCTGCCGTTGCGGCGACTGGCTGCAGTGGCCTCAAACTGGCCCCGACCTCGGGTGGACTAGGAGGAGGAGGAGGACTGGACATTTTAGTGACTTCCCTCGCAGTGGAGAGTGTAGATTCTACTGTGGGGGGATGTTCGTGTTGAATTTCTTATAGTGTGTTGTGTCATTTTTTTCTACCTCTTTTTATTATTTGTATGGATAGTCTTCCCTGTAAAGCACTTTGGCTTTGGATTGAAATCGACTGAAAAGTGCTATATAAATAAACTTACTTTACTTTATTTTGTTTGAGCTACCACTTCACCCTGCATCCACTGCAAACGTTCCATTGGCTTTTTCTTTGTTTTAGTCTCCCGGTAATGAATCATGGAGGAAGGTTACGTAGCATTGTTGGTCAGAATCTTCTCTTTCATTACACCGCTCATCACATGCTTCATTTGCTTTACGTTTCTCCAAAGTATTTTAGTTTCGGATTAAAAAAAGATCCAACTGATCTGCTTTGTTGTGCCGTATGAGTACCATAAACCTATTTAACTTGCTGCTTTTTAATCAGTGGAAACCCATGCGTAAACATAATTTTAAATGGAAGACCTGAAGGATTGTGATGTAAAGTTACCATGAGCTGGTTGGGTTTTTGACAAATTCCATCCTACTTGTAATTCTAAGAAGTCTGTGACTTTTGTTTGTCTTTTCTTAATTTTTTTTTGTTTGAGTTTAGTTTAGTTTAGAGATACAGCGCGGAAACAGGCCCTTCGGCCCAGCGAGTCCACACCGACCAGCGATCCCCGCACATTAGCACTATCCTACACACACTATGACAATTTTACACGTACGCTACGCCAATATCTGTACGTCTTTGGAGTGTGGGTGGAAACCGAAGATCTCAGAGAAAACCCACGCGGTCATGGGGAGAATGTACAAACTCCATAGACAGCACCAGTAGTCGGGATCGAACCCGGGTCTCCGGCGCTGCAAGCGCTGTAAGGCAGCAACTCTACCGAGTTTAGTTTATTGTCATGTGTACAGTGAAAAGCTTTTATTGCTTTATTTTTTTATTTTTTTATTTTTTTTATTTTTATTTATTACAAGTACATTACATTACAACCAATTACATTATTACTCATCACGTATATCTTATTACAATTAATGTACTCCGTCATTTTTTACACTGATAAAAAGGAAAGGTTGAGATTAAGTAAAAAGAGAAAGTGAAGGAAAATAGTGAAGGTGTAAAAACGTGACAACAAGAAAGAACAGAGACCCTGTAGAAAAGAAATTAAAAAGAAAGGATTAAGAGATAGACCCTAAAGAAGGAAAAAAAGAGAAAGAGGAAAAAAGAGAAAAACAAATACTTTGTTATAAGCATCACGCAAATGGGACATACCAACTCTCCAGCTTTCATCCCCCTTTACCTGACCTCAGTTTTTTTTTAAGTACTTTTAGAAACATAGAAACATAGAAAATAGGTGCAGGAGTAGGCCATTCGGCCCTTCGAGCCTGCACCGCCATTCAATATGATCATGGCTGATCATCCAACTCAGTAAGAATTTTGTACGTTTCTATAAAATCCCCTCTCAATCTCCTAAATTCTAGCGAGTATAAGCCAAGTCTATCCAGTCTTTCTTCATATGAAAGTCCTGACATCCCAGGAATCAGTCTGGTGAACCTTCTCTGCACTCCCTCTATGGCTATAATGTCCTTCCTCAGATTTGGAGACCAAAACTGTACGCAATACTCCAGGTGTGGTCTCACCAAGACCCTGTACAACTGCAGTAGAACCTCCCTGCTCCTATACTCAAATCCTCTTGCTATGAAGGCCAACATACCATTCGCTTTTGCACCCTATATTTGTAATAATTCTATAAATGCAGACCACGTCAGGTGGAAGTGATCTGGTTTACCTGCCAGGAGGAGTCTTATCTCTTCTAGGTGTAATGTTTCAAATATATTTGAAATCCACATGTTTATAGTTGGTATTGGAGCGTTTTTCCAGAATTTTAGGATTAACTTTTTTCCAGTTATTAACCCGTAATCTATTAATTTCTTTTGAAACACATTTAGTTCAGGACTATCTTCCGTTGTTCCGAAGATAATCCATTCTGCTTTTGGTATCAGTTTTATTTTAAATAATTTTGTAAAGATTTCAAAAATTTCAATCCAAAATTTTTGAATTTTTGTACAAAAAATAAATGAGTGCGCTATAGTAGCTTCTTGAGATTGACATTTATCACAAATGGATGATACATTTGGGAAGATTTTATTAATTTTAGTTTTTGAATAATATAATCTATGTAAAATTTTAAATTGTATTAAAGTGTGTCTTACATTAATCGAACATTTATGCACGTTTAATAAATGTTCATTCCACCTTTCCTTTGAGATTTTAATAGCTAATTCTTGTTCCCAGTCTCTTCTAATACCTTCCGTAGATGGTATTTCTACATTTAAGATAATATTATACAAATATGATATTAAGTTTGCTGATTCAGCTTTTATCTGCATTGCTTCATCCAATACATCTGCTGGGATATTATAATGATCTTTTGTATATTTTTTCAAATAGTCACATATTTGAAAATATTTAAAGTATTGATTATTTCCCAGTTTATATCTTATTTGTAATTGTTGGAATGATCGTAATTTTCCAGTTTCATACAAGTCACCGAACATTTTAATTCCTAGTCTATCCCATTGTATAAAAGATTTGTCTGTAATAGAGGGATTAAACGAAGGGTTATTAACTATTGGAGATAAAAGCGATAGATTTCTTAATTTTAAATTTTGTTTTATTTGTTTCCAAGTTCTGATTGTACTATGTATAATTGTTTTTTTGTTATAATTTATGTTATTCAGTTTCATTGGTGAGAGGAGGATCGCTCCAATGTTACCAGAGGAGCAGTCCTCTCTCTCCATTACAATCCAGTCCACTTGCTGGGCAGAGTTGTCCATCAGTTGGATCATATTTTTAATATTTACTGACCAATAATAATACATGAAGTTAGGGAGTGCTAAGCCCCAATACTTTAGCTTTGTTCAAGTGTGTTCTTTGTATTCTATGGGATTTATAGTCCCATATAAAATTAGTAATGTCTGAGTCCAATTAAAAAATATATATATTTGGTAGGTATATTGGAATCGATTGAAATAGGTATAAAATTTGTGGTAAGAAGATCATTTTTATTGCATTTATTCGGCCTATTAAAGACATCGGAAGCGTTTTCCAAAATTTAATTAATGTATTTAATTTATTAAGTAGAGGATTATAATTTGCTTTGAACATGCCTTGATATGTTCTGGTGATTTCAATACCGAAGTATTTAAATTTTTCTGTAGCTATTTTAAAAGGGAATTTTAAAAGATGTGTTGAGTCTTTCGGTTTTATTGACATAATTTCACTTTTATTCCAATTTATTCTGTATCCAGAAAAGGATCCAAAGTCCTCAATTAGATTTAATATGTTTGGTATAGTAATTTGAGGTTTTGTAATGTACAATAATATATCATCCGCGTATAAAGATATTTTATTATTTGAGTATTTAGTATTATACCCATGGATATCTGGATGTGTTCTAATTTTTTCTGCTAAAGGTTCAATTATGAGAGCAAACAACTGTGGTGATAATGAGCATCCTTGTCTGTTTCCCCTTGATAGTGAAATTTCGAGGATAATATGTTATTAGTTAATATTCTAGCTGTAGGTTTATTATATAATAATTTAATCCATAAAATAAAATTCTCTCCTAGTTGGAATTTTTGTAATACTTTATCCATATAATTCCAATCTACTTGGTTAAATGCTTTTTCAGCGTCCAGCGAAATAATTGATAATTCTTGTTCTTCAATTTTGTGTGAGTGCATTATATTGAGTAGACGTCTCATATTATTAGATGAATATCTCTTAGGGATAAACCCCGTCTGATCTGGGTTTATTAATTTACTAATATATTTACTTAATCTTCTAGCTAATGTTTTCGCTAATATTTTTTGATCTGTATTTAACAATGCTATAGCTCTATATGAACCCGGTTCTTCTATATCTTTGTCTTATTTAAGTATTAGTGTGATCGTTGATTCAGCTAATGTATCAGGTAATATTTGTTTTTTAAAAGCATATTGATACATTTTTTGTAACCGTGGTATAATTTTGTCATAAAAGCTTTTATAAAATTCATTAGTAAATCCATCAGGACCTGGAGTTTTTCCATTCTTTAATGAATTTATTGTGTCTTCTAATTCCTTGATTGAAATTTGTGCACCCAATTCCTCTTGTTCTTTCAACTCTAACTTTGGAAGATTACAATTATCCAAGAACTCTGTAATTTTATTGGAGTCCGTTGTCGTTTTTGATGTGTACAAGTTCTCATAAAATTGCGCAAATCTTTTATTAATATCCTTCGGTATGGTTAGTAATTCCCCTCTATCTGATTTAATCTTTTGGATCGTATGTTCTTTTTCTCATTTTTTTAGCTGACGAGCCAAAAGTTTATGCGGTTTATCCCCAAATTCAAAGTGTTCCTGTTTTGTAATTTGGAAAAGTCTTATAAGTTTGGCTGATAATAGTTGATTTAATTTAAATTTCACAATTATTATTTTATTATGTTTATCTATTGATGGATCTTTAGCATTATCTATATCCATTTGTCTAATAAGTTCTTCTAACTGTCTTTGTTCATTCTTATTCTTTTTATTTTGAAAAGCTTGGTATGAGATTATAACACCTCTAATAAATACTTTAAAAGATTCCCATAGTAAAGTAGGCGATATATCTGGAGTGTCATTTATTTCAAAAAAGATGTCCATTTGTTCTTTTAAATATATACTCGCTTGCGGATCTTTTAGGATTTGAGAATTGAATCTCCAAAACGATTTATTCTTAGACATTCCTTCCAGTTTTAAAAAGAAAGTTAGTGGTGAATGGTCTGAAATCGAATTTGTATGGTATGCTGGGTTCACAGTGTGAGGGATTAATTTTGTATCCACCAGGAAATAATCTATACATGAGTATGTTTTGTGTACCATTGAATAAAACGAGTATTCCCTGCCAGTCGGATTAGCAATTCTCCAAACATCTGTTATATTGGTATTGTTTATATAAGTATTTAAAAGTTCACTAGTTTTAGATTTCGTATTCCCTCTCTGTTTTTGGCTTGATTTGTCTAAATACGGATCTAAAACACAGTTAAAGTCTCCTCCTATTATAACATTTTGATAATTAAACTCTGCGATTATGTTCAGAATTTTATTGAAAAAATGAGGATTGTCAAAGTTAGGCGCGTATATATTTACCAAGGTAATTGGAGTATCATGAATTTCTCCGGTAACTATCAAATATCTCCCTTCAATGTCTGTTATGGTATTCTTTGCTTTGAATAGTATACCTTTTCTAATAATGATTGACATACCTCTAGATTTCGAAGTATATGAAGAATGATATATTTGACCTATCCATTTCGCCCTCAACCTAGCTTGATCCTGGGATTTTAGATGAGTTTCTTGTAAGAAAATGATGTCAGAATTGTACAGTTTCAGCTGAGCTAATATCTTACCCCTTTTAATAGGTTCATTAATACCTCTTATATTCCAACTGCAGAATGAGACTCTTCCTAGGTTCTTTTGTTTAACATCTTGCATTTTGAATAATTATAATACCTTTAAATCTTGCGGTGCATCCATGTCCTAGGTCTTTGGGTATTGGGGGAACCTTTGCATTACTAAGTTTTGTTGGCATATCCCTTTTACGCTTATCACTAAACACAAAACACAAACATGTGACTTTATGTGGTAATAATAATAATTTAAAAAAAATTGAAAAAGTGAAAATACAGTGTCTAAAATGGTCGACACTGTAACAAGTGGCCCACCTGTAGGTGGGAGAAAACCTTGTTTCGACTTCCATTGTTGATGTTAAACAGTTAACGCCGCACCCTTGGTTAATCATAACATAATAGGACGGGGCCTCACAATCAGATATATAATACAAATTTACCCTATATATTTCATTATAACATATCATATATATATCGCAATTTTAGCTACTAGTTATTTTACCTTCAATAATAATCAACTGTTGGTTGAAGGGGTTAATGAAACGCGCCCCTGGACCTGAGCCAGGTGCTCGTTTCTCATCCTCTCCTCCCAGTTATAGATAAGGATTAGATTTAGTAAAAATTTATGTTACAAGATCTAAGACAGAGCTGGCTAAGGATAAAGAATTTGAGGATTTAAAGAAATCAGTGAAAGACATGAAAGATGAAATTCTGGATGAAAATAAAACTGATGGAAAAAATGATGGAAAACTCAAAAAGATGATGATGGATTCGAATGCTGGTAATCAGAAGGTTATTGATGCTGGTAATCAGAAGGAGATTAATTCACTTGACATTATAAATAAACGAATTGATGATGTGAAAGATAGACTATCGGGGAGAATTGATAAGATGGAAAAAGTTACTATGGACAGGTTCACGGCTGTGCTTGAAACAGTAGCTGAAAGTATGGCTACAATCACAGAATTGGAGAAAGATATGGCTCGAGTGGCTGAAGACATGGTGAAAATGAGGCAAGAACATGATCAAATGAAGCAAGAACATGAGCAAACTTCAGTACAGATGACGACTCAACTGGGGAAAGTTTCAGATAAATGCCTGGACCTGGAAGCTCGTTCTAGACGCCAGAATTTGAGAATTCTTGGAGTCTCAGAGGGAACTGAGGGAAGGGACATTCGTGAGTTTGCCATGGGCTTACTTAAACAACTGCTTAATCTCTCCAAAGAACCGAAAATTGAAGTGGCACACCGTGTACCTAGATTTAAACCGAGATCTCAAGCTAGACAAGACCACCCACGACAGATTATTGTGAAATTTCGAGACATTTCAGAACTGGAAGAGGTGATGAGTAAAATCAAATATGGAGTGCAACTGAGGCTTGATAACGACATTATCAAAATATTCAGGGACTATCCGTATGAAATTGTGCAAAAGAGAAATCAATTCGGAAAGGCAAAAGAACTTTTAAGAGGGAAACAAGATGTTAGATACGGTGTCTTTTATCCAGCTAAAATGCGCATCTCTTATAATGGACGTGAAAGATCATTTGTAAACCCGGAGGATGCGTACAAATATGCCCAGAGCATCGTTGAAAAGTAGAGAACTAAATGGTATGAACAAACTTATTTTTTATTAGAATTCCACAGTTAATGGAGGATCGGCAGCTCAGAACCATTTCATGTAGTGTTTTGTTTAGGATGGCGAGACTGGTTATCTGTGGAATTTTAACTCAAGGACATTCTGTGTTCCAAACGAAGTAAACAGCCGAACCGAAGAGAATGGACTATACCAGAAGCATTAATTGTTTAATAGATTATAATATTAAATCCAATTGTAAGAATTGATCCTATTAACAACTTAACAATTTAACAAGTTATCAATATTAAACTAGAATAGTAACGGACGCTAAAAAAATAAAAATTATTGCTTTATTACATATAGATTTATCATCAAATCTCAAATGGAACAGTTCCTATCCACAGACACAATGTCTACTGCATATTCTAGAAGTTTATAATAAAGCTTTATTTTTGGTGCTGGTCCCACTATGTTTCTTTCAGAAAATCAGATCCTTAAGGGAGCATAACGATATAGAGATTAGTATACAAATATAGTATACAAATATAGTATACACATATAGAGATTAGTATACAAACTTAAAGCACGTGGTATTGGGGGTTCAGTATTGATATGGATAGAGAACTGGCTGGCAGACAGGAAGCAAAGAGTAGGAGTTAACGGGTCCTTTTCAGAATGGCAGGCAGTGACTAGTGGGGTACCGCAAGGCTCAGTGCTGGGACCCCAGCTGTTTGCAATATATATTAATGATTTGGACGAGGGAATTGAATGCAACATCTCCAAGTTTGCGGATGACACGAAGCTGGGGGGCAGTGTTAGCTGTGAGGAGGGTGCTAGGAGGCTGCAAGTTGACTTGGATAGGCTGGGTGAGTGGGCAAATGCATGGCAGATGCAGTATAATGTGGATAAATGTGAGGTTATCCACTTTGGTGGTAAAAACAGGAAAGTAGACTATTACCTGAATGGTGGCCGATTAGGAAAAGGGGAGATGCAACGAGACCTGGGTGTCATGGTACACCAGTCATTGAAAGTAGGCATGCAGGTGCAGCAGGCAGTGAAGAAAGCGAATGGTATGTTAGCGTTCATAGCAAAAGGATTTGAGTATAGGAGCAGGGAGGTTCTACTGCAGTTGTACAGGGTCTTGGTGAGACCACACCTGGAGTATTGCGTACAGTTTTGGTCTCCTAATCTGAGGAAGGACATTCTTGCCATAGAGGGAGTACAGAGAAGGTTCACCAGACTGATTCCTGGGATGTCAGGACTTTCATATGATAGACTTGGCTTGTACTCGCTAGAATTTAGAAGATTGAGGGGGGATCTTATAGAAACTTACAAAATTCTTAAGGGGTTGGACAGGCTAGATGCAGGAAGATTGTTCCCGATGTTGGGGAAGTCCAGAACAAGGGGTCACAGTTTAATGATAAAGGGGAAATCTTTTAGGACTGAGATGAGAAAAACATGTTTTACACAGAGAGTGGTGAATCTCTGGAATTCTCTGCCACAGAATGTAGTTGAGGCCAGTTCATTGGCTATATTTAAGAGGGAGTTAGATGTGGCCCTTGTGGCTAAAGGGATCAGGGGGTATGGAGAGAAAGCAGGTACAGGATACTGAGTTGGATGATCAGCCATGATCATATTGAATCATATCAATGTGATATGGCCTACTCCTGCACCTATTTTCTATGTTTCTATGTTTCTATAACTGTGATGCAAAGATTGCTCTGCTTTGGTTAAATTTCACTGCTTTCGTAACCTACCTTGCCACCTTCAAAGATTTATGCACATGCATTTCAAGCTGTACTTAGCATTCAATTGCTGGTTGCTAAGAAATGGAGTTGTGTAGCCTTGCAATGGCAAATTATTGACCACATCTAACTGTTCACTTGATGTTAACAATCTGCCCTCTATAGCAACAGTGCAAAAATTGGAATATTTCTTACTTACAAGCAAATCATTATTAATGTCCAGAATCTTTGGCACGAGACATTGCTGCTTTGAATCTCATTCTACTGCACGGACATCTGGACTGTTGGACACGAATATCTACCTTAGTATTATCATCAAGTAACAAACTTTTTACACAACTGACCATAAAAAAGAAAACCACCATTACACAATGCAATTCCCCAACATTTAGCACATTTAGTACGTAACTGTACCAAGCAGTTTAGAATTAGAGCTGAAGCAAATGAGATTGGCTTTCAATAGAGAACAAACAATACATGACATGCGTCACCGACTCAGATGGACGTAAATTCCACAAAATCTCAAAATCAATGCCTATATCTGGACAAATTGTCTAACAGCCAAATGATTGAGCAAATAACACTTTCAGAATTTACTTGAAAGCGAGGAACTGGATTATCTTTTCCACTTCAAACACCAGACTGATGACTGTAATAAAAACATCCGGAAGACGTTACACTTAAAACTCCCCCTTAAACTGTGATTTTGGTCACCAGCCCTGATTAAACGGTGCCTTTATCCAGCTGAATTAAAAGCTGATTACTAAGTTTCTCTCACACAAATTTATCTGTTAAATCTAAGTTTTAAGCATGGTTATGCTGTTCTGTGAATCAGAAATCAGTTGTTTCTAAAAATATAGAATTTAACTAATGTTTGATAATTATGATCAAATGCCCAGTTGCCATCACTTGCCGTGCATCCAGAAATCCTTCAACAGATTTCTTGCAGATGAAACAGTCTCTCAGCAACAAGTTAGCATTTTAAATAAAGGGTGTGCTGATTATTTAATTTTTGGAGTATATTTTTGCAATCATATCAGTAAGCACTGGGATTAATGTTAACATTGTACGTTTTTGAGCAAAATAAGGTAATGAACCCGTTTTTAAACAGAAATTTCAAACATTGCCAATAATTTTAGCAAAGAGGACCATGCACTCCAATTTCAGCAATGCCTGTCCACAATTAATTCCTCACTTATGCTCTTGCTCTTTCTCTCTCTGTTTCTGTCTCCCTCTGTGTGTGTGTGTGTGTGTTTGTGTTATATATATATATATATATATATATATATATATATATATATATATATATATATATATATATATATATATATATATATATATATATATATATACATACACACATATATTTACGCACACACACACACATATATATATATATTTACACATATATATATATATTCACACACATATATATTCACGCACTCATATATACACATACATATATATATATACACACACATATAAATACACGCATACACATACATACACACACATATACATATGCACACACACATATACACACACACACACATATATAAACACACACACATATATACATACACACGCACACATACACACACATATACACACACGTATACACACACATATACACGCATATATATATATACACACACAGATACATATATATACACACACACACAAACACATATGTACACACACATATATTTACACACACACATATATATATATATATATATATATATATATATATATATATATATATATATATATATATATATATACTAGACCAAGTGCAGACCCGTTGGGTCTGGTCCCCGAACGTGCTTCACACCCCGGGGTCTGGTTCCCGAACGTGCTTCAGCGTCTTGACGGCGTAGGCAACGTCTGGACGGACATACGCAGCGTCTCGACATCATACGCAGCGTCTCGACGTCGTACGCAGCGTATTGACGGCGTACGCAGCGTGTTGACGGCGTAGGCGACGTACGCCATCAAGACGCTGCATACGACGTCGAGACGCTGCATACGGCCGTCGAGACACTACGTACGCCCTCAATGGGGCTGCGGGCCGACAGGCCGTTGACGCTCTGTCACGCTGGCTGAAGGCAAAGATGGGTTGTTCCGCTGCTGCTTTTCGGCGTCCTTGGACAGAGGACGGCGAAAAGCAGCGGTGGAAGAGCCGATGTTTGGCTTGAGCCAGCGTGAGAGAGCCTGACCGGGGGGGGGGGGTGGTAGTGGAGGAGAGCCGGGCGGCAGCAGCTAAAATCGGCAGGGACATAAGAAAAATGTCGGCATTTTTGGAGGAGAGCCGGGCGCTTGAGCCAGCGTGAGAGAGCTGGCCCGGGGGGGGGGGGGGTAGTGGAGGAGAGGCGGGCGGCAGCAGCAAAAATCGCTGGAGGGATGGATTGTATTAAAAAATGTGTACATAAAAAAGTCTAAATCTAATAAGGAGTGTATTAGGGTATGTAAAAGTGTAATGTCTAGCGAAATGGAAAAAATCTCGGAGTTTTCGCGTGTGGTTTTGGCGGACCAAGGAATCAAAGGCCAAATCTGACAACCACAAACACACACCCACACCCACACACACAGAGTTTTAAAAGTGTATAGATAAAGTGATATTTAAAAGTTGGATTTCTTCAAATCTGCACTGGCAGTTAGGCGTTAGGCAGTTATGACGTGACAATGCCCTACCGGCTACAATGTTTCTCTCCCAGAACACCGAGTCCTTCACAGCAAATGTCCTTCAGGGAAAGAATCTGCCAGCCTAACCCAGCACAGCAACGTTTAATGATTAGATTTAGATAACAAAGGGGAAGAATCTGCCAGCGTAACCCAGCACAGCAAAGTTTAAACTTCTTCTTCTTGCGTATGGCGTGCACAGCCTAAAGTTGTAAGACAACTTGTTCTGTTTGATCTTCTGTTTGTGCACGCCAGGTTGATTGCATTCGTCAAAATGGTGGACCACGTGAAGGCTGCAATCTCCCACCCCAGCAAAGTTTAATGATTAGATTTGGATAACAAATGATGGCCTTGTTGGTGGCACCTACATCACATTAAATCTTAGTGCAAAGTTTCCAAAGTTTAAAATGACCTGCACATTTGGGGGCTATGGGTGAGTGGTGGAATATTGCATTGGTAGAACGGGTTGCGTTGGGGGAACAGGTGAGTGGTGGAATCTTATGTTGGATAACGGGTTGCGTTGGGGGACAAGGCCTCCCGTGGGGGCTATGGGTTTGTGGTGGATTATTGTGGTGGGGGAACGGGTTACGTTGGGGGAACGGATGAGTGCTGGAAATGGGTTGCATTGGGGGACAGGGCCCAACGGGTCCCACTTGGTCTAGTATATATATATATGTGTTTGTGTGTGAGAGTATGTATATATATATATGTGTGTGTGTATATGCATGTGTGTATATCTATCTATCTATCTATCTATATACTTTTAAAACTCTCTGGCTGTCGTCCGTCTGTACGTCCGACGGTCTGCTTGACTTTGCCGCGCGGCCTTTGATATGGCCCCTGGCCCACACGGCGCGCGGAAAGGCCCACGTTTTTCGCCATTTCCAAAGAGATAACATTTATCTTTACGAATAGCCACTCCTGATTAAATTTGGTCCTGTTTATGTACACGTTTTTTAATAAAATCCATCCCCCCCCAACCCCAATGTGATTTTCTCCGATTGTCTCCGATTTTCTCCGAAAACTACGCCATCTTTTTTCCCCCGATTTTCTCCGAAAACGACGCCATCTTTTTTTCGCCGATTTTCCCCGATTTTTTCCGAAAACGACGCCATCTTTTTCTCAGCACATTTTAACCCCGGGGTCTGAAGCACGTTCGGGAACAACACCCCGGGGTGTCAAGCACTTTCGGGGACCAGACCCAACGGGTCTGCACTTGGTCTAGTATACTTTTAAAACTGTGTGTGTGTGTGTATGTGTGTGTGTGTGTGTGTGTGTGTGTGTGTGTGTGTGTGTGTGTGTGTGTGTGTGTGTGTGTGTGTATATCTTCTATATACTTGTAAAACTCTGTGTGTGGGTGTGTTTGTGGGTGTCAGATTTGGCCTTTGATTCCTTGGTCCGCCAAAACTACACGCGAAAACTCCGAGATTTTTTCTCCGTCCTCTGTCCGAGGACGCCGAAAAGCAGCGGCGGAACAACCCATCTTTGCCTTCAGCCAGCGTGACAGAGCCGGCGCGTCAACGGCCTGTCGGCCCGCAGCCCAATTGAGGGCGTACGCAGCGTCTCGACGGCCGTACACAGCGTCTCGACGTCGTACGCAGCGTCTTGATGGCGTACGCCGCCTACGCCGTCAACACGCTGCGTACGCCGTCAAGACGCTGCGTACGACGTCAAGACGCTGCGTACGACGTCGAGACGCTTCGTACGGTCGTCCAGACGCTGTCTACGCCGTCAAGACGCTGAAGCATGTTCGGGGACCAGACCCAACGGGTCTGCACTTGGTCTAGTAACTTTTAAATCTCCCCCACTGCGTACGCCCCTCTCCTTACAACAATATAAAAACACTCTCATAGCTTGTGTTTCGGCGGCAGAGATCACATTGTGATGTCATTTTCGGTTTTCGGAATCTTCACGGCAGCTTGTGTAAATGAGATCCCATTGTGGTTGAACAACTGTGAGATGCCATTGTGACATCATCACTGGAAGCTGCTGGAAGAGTCTCCCTCTCAAAGGCAGTTATTATTCTCAAAGTTGGCTTTGTTAAAACTTTAAATATCAATAACGTGAAGTATAACATCGAATCTGAAGGAAACTTAGTACATCGACGACGGGAAAAAGCTGAGTAAGGTTCTGCAAAAAATGTTTGCGCTATTCTGTACCGTTTTGGCGAAAATACAATCACATATACACACACACACACACACACACATTGAAACAAAACGAGACTTTCATAAGTATATAGATAGATATATATGTATATAGTGCATTCAGAAAGTATTCCGCCCTAACTCCTAATGGCTCCTTAACCTCAAGTTCCTTTATCAAATCCGGATCAAATGTCTTGCATCTCTGTGGAAGCACTGGACAGTGGAAGCACCATCAGTGAAAACAGTGCCTCCTTGTCTACTCCACTAAATTCCTACATCTTTAGAGCACCTATTGTCTATTCTATTAAAATTTCCCTTACTTATCTCTGGTCTTTGGAACATGCTCCCAGTTTCTCATACCACCACTTTAAATCCTTCAGTTGGACATGGTCCTGGTAAAACCTCTGCAGAATCTCCTATTTCAAGTGCGGGATCCAGACTTATTTACTGCAGAACATTTGAAAGAATTGACCGGCACATCACTTTAGAATCGACCATCAAATAGATGAGTATTTTTGCACTAGAGCTATCATAGAATCATGCAACGCAGAAGCAGGCCCTTCTGCCACTGTGTCCATGCCGACCATTAAATACATATCTAAACTAATCCCCATTCACCATCAATTGGTCAGTAGCTTTCTGTTCCTTGACAATTCTATTCAAAATGTCAAAATCATACATTTAAATAGTCAGTGTGAATTTTGTTCACTCTTTTGTCCTTATTATCTTTTCCAGCATTTAAGGATTGACCTGATTGAGCGCTATCAAAGGGAATATTTATTCAGTATCAAAGACTCCCATTCATGAGTCAATTACTACTGTATTTGATGAAAAAAGTTCAGTTTAGTTTTTTTAGTTTAGAGATACAGAGCGGAAACAGGCCCTTCGGTCCACCGAGTCCGCACCGACCAGCGATCCCCGCACATTAACGCTATCCTACACACACTAGGGACAATTTACATTTATACCAAGCCAATTAACCTACGAACCTGTACGTCTTTGGAGTGTGGGAGGAAGCCGAAGATCTCGGAGAAATATTTGTTAGATATTTGTTTTGTCTATCTGTAAACTCCCTTCCCAAATGGATAAGCATTTCTAACATATGGCTCCATGTCTGTCCTCTGGTTCCTTAAACAGATAAGAAGACTGCTAATTAAAGGAACCAGGGGTGAAATAAATTATGTATTGCCTCTATTGTAACATGTGCGGCAGCTTCCAGAAATAGCAGTGAGATAAATCCTCACATCTGTCAGTGATGATACTTGAGGCACAAATATTGGCCAGACACCAGGCAAAGTCTCCTACACATCTTCAAATTGTACCATGGGATCTTTTATATATATCTGAAAAGGCTAATCTTATTTAATGTCTCATCTTACAGAAGGTAAGATGGCAGTTCAGCATTTGCTTAGTATGTCACTGAAGCTCCATTGAATTTCTTCTTTGAGTGGGGCTTTAGCCCACAACACTCTGGCTCAGAGATGAGATTATTACCACTGAACCACACCAGCTACCAGCTACGGATAACAACAAACACAGCCAAACCCTTTCATCCTTCTTCCATTCCCTCTTTCTGAAAGCATTGATTCCTTGCAGACTCAAGGTTTCATGAGGGCAGTTACTGCTCATGTATTGTCCAAGTGACCACTCTCCATATCTCATCCGGCATACAATCATCAACTGGCAATCTAACTGAGAGCCACCTCAACAAACTCTACTTGGTCCTTCTCATAATACACCCAAAAGTAAACGTCTGGCAGGAACAAGAACAGACTCATTTGTCCCTTGCTAGCTGTGGAAGGAGGAGGGGGCTGATAAGGGAATCATAAAGCACAGAAGCAAAACAAATAAAACCCTTCAACTTTTTACATCGTTTCCTCAGGCCATGCCATAACAGTTCACTACTGAATATATATTTTGGAAATGCAGTCACCAGTATTAACATAGCAGAGTTCCACAAATAGAAAAGGAGCCAATGACCAATGAATATGTTTTAGGTGGCATGAGTCTAGATGGAATATATTAGCCAAAAGGCGAATGTTACCAGGACACAAGAATCGGCAACTCTTCATCGCAATGTGCAATGATATCTTTACTGAGAATACAAAGGCCTTGAGATGAACAGGGAAGGTTTAGAGCAAGGGTTCCCAACCTGGGTACATTTATCCTCAGGGGGGTAAATTTCGCCTACCCAGTAGGATATTTGCCAATGACATTGCACTACGAGCGTGTCGCGACAGACCCTTCAAGAGATGACAACTGCTCTGGAGGAAAATGCATCAAAGGTTGGATTAAAGATCAGCTGCCAGAAGACTAAGACCATGCAGACTGGAGACCAGCAGCCAATAGACCAACTGAGAATTAATGGGGAACCTGTGGAAAACGCCACAAGATTGACCTATCTTGGCAGCATGTTCACAGTAGATGGAGATGTAGAGGTCGACATCAACTCCCGAATTGGTAAAGCTGCATCAGTCTTCAGACGAATGCAGCCAATATGGTCTAGTGGCGGGATATCCAAGATGCTAAAAGTCAAGCTCTTCCAGTCCGTAGTCCTCCCTACAGCCCTCTATGCCAGTGAGACATGAAAAATCAATGTGGTGATGAAAAAGAAATTGGATGCATCCCAACAACGCTGCTTGAGGAAGATCCTGAAGACGAGCTACAGAGACCACATCACAAATGAGGAGACCTACCGTGAAACTGCAACAAAGCCTCTCGGCCAGGACATAGAGGTATGCAGGATGAAATTTGCAGGACATGTACTCAGAATGTCACCAGAACGTGCACCTAAGATAGCAATGACATGGCAACCTGACGGAAGAAGGAAAAGAGGCCGACCAATATTCACATGGAGGCGAACATTCTGGAAGGATTTGGAAGCCCGGGACGCAACGCTATCGAGAGTGGAAGACGTTACACATGACCGAATAGAATGGCGAAAGCTTGCTGCCCAATGCCCTCAACAGTGTGGGAGGAACTAAGTCTATGTAAGTAAGGGGGCAAATTTGTTGATTCTGGATTTGTACATATTTTTCTCATTGACTGACTGTGTTTGGTTCTGTTCATCATTATCTGTTCATAAATAAGTGAAATAACATTGTTGATGTGCTATTAAAGTTGCCAGGGGTAAACTGGGCGGAAAGGGTTGGGAACCCCTGGTTTAGAGGGACATGGGCAAGGTGGGACTGGTAAATGGGTATCTTGGTCAGCATGGGCAAGTTGGGAAGAAGGGCCTGTTTCCGTGCAATACATCCTGTGACATTAGGAAATGGTCAAAAGGGAGACAGTAGATTATTTTTCGATGACATTGGAATATATTTCAAAAAATAATAATTAGCATTGTGTTACTAACTGAAGATATCCCATAAGAGCTAGATTTCAGCAGGTAGCCCATTCAGCCCTTCAAGGCCACTCAATAAGATCAAGACTGATATGATTGTAACCTCAACGCTACGTTCTTGTCAACATTGCTCACATTTCACTCTATTGCCTCTTTGAACCTATTTACTTTGCTTTAAAGATATTCACACTCTCTACTTCCATAGTCTTTTGACAAAGAAAGTTCCAAAGAGTCATGGATCTGTGGTTTTACATCTACTTTGTTTTCAATAGGCAATCCTTTGTTTTTAAAGTGACTCCTAGTTCTAGATTGTCCACAGTTGCCCCCCAATCCTCTCCACATCCATCCACCATGTCAAGACCCTCAGAAATGTATGTGTTCCAATCAAGTTGTCACATTTGCTTCAAAACTCTCGTGGATTTAAGCTGAGCCAGTCTTCTTCACAAGATAACCATTCGAAAGATCAATCCAGTGAAGTTTCTCCTAAAGGGCCTGTCCCACTTACGCGACCTTTACAGGCGACTGCCGGCACCCGTCATAGGTCGCCGTAATTTTCAACATGTTGAAAATTCAGCGGCGACCAGAAAGGCGTTACGACTCTTTGGAGACCTCTCACGGCCATATGAGACCTTTCACGGCCATATGAGACCTCTCATGACCATACCGCCTGTATGGTCGTGAGAGGTCTCCTATTGTCGTGAGAGGTCTCAAAAGAGTCGTAGCGTCTTTCTGGTCGCCGCTGAATTTTCAACATGTTGAAAATTACGGCGACCTATGACGGGTGCCGGCAGTCGCCTGTAAAGGTCGCATAAGTGGGACAAGCCCTAGTGTATTGAAACCTAGAATTTGTATGGAGGGGGAGCAAAGAACATTTGGCGTGATGGATAATTTTTTGATAGTCCAGTGAATTAGTTAAACTTTTGAAAGATCAGGGAAGCGAGGACTATAGGGACCTGGGATCGAAGGCAGTAATACTGGTAGGAAGGAAGTTGACGTCCTGCAGAGAGAATTTACGGAGGTGGTGCAGGCAGGAGTGCTTCAGATAAATGGATCATTCAGTGGCAGGTGGGAGGACGTGAAATGGAGAGGATCAACATCTTTGCAGGGAGGTTAACAAGCGCTATTCAGGAAGTTCACAGTGCTGCTCTGGTTTCTATCCCAGAGAGGGGCAGGGGATGGAAACCAAGGCAGCAGATCTACAAAGTAGAGGTTAAGACAAGGACCACAAAGTGTTGACGTATCTCAGCTGGTCAGGCAGCATCTCTGGAGGACATGGATAGGTGGTGTTTCGGGGGCAGGGGGAAAAGCCGGAAGAGAGATTTGGGCAGACCCAGCCACGCAGGTCTGAAGGGTCTCGACCTGAAATGGCACCCATTCCTTCTCTCCAGAGATGCAGCCAGTCCCGCTGAGTTACTCCAGAATGTTGTGTCTATCTTTGGTGATAGATGAATACAGATGAGGTGGTTTTGAGGGGTGGACAAAGGCTGGTGATGAAAAGAAGACAAAAGGCTGTCGGGTAAGATGAGAGAGGTGCAAATTGTGGAGCTAGAGTAAGGCGTATAGTTAGGAAGGGATTAGGGGGAAGGGCAAAGCAGGGAGAAGTAGTGGGAGAAATGGGTGCACATCCAGGTGCGGCATGAGCAAGAGAGGAAGAAACAAAAAGGGTGAGAAAACAAGTGGTTCATGTAGTTCAAACAGTATTGCTGATTTGATCCGTGTCTGGTTTTGCTGCTGATGACCTGATCTATAATCCATGTCAGGTTTTCCACACCACCACTTGGTGGGATGCGGGCAGCCATGTTAGTTAGTTCTACTTACGACCCGGAGCCAACAAGGCTCATTTCGATGGTCTCTGTATGTATGCTAATTAAAGTACTTGTTATGATATATGACGACTCTGTATCAAGAGTACTTTGCACAGTTTGTTAACAACAATTGGAGAATTCAATATTCATATGGTTGGGTTTCTTCCCCATTCCCGCTCCACCTTCCCCATGCTTCAGGATATTGCGCTATTTTTTTGTCAACCAGAATCTTAGGTCATGATGCCTGGAGGTTATAACAAGCCTAAAAGAAACAGCAGGCAGGGAAAGGTAATGAACATGGTGAGGATGATGGGCTGAAGTGTGCTTACTTCAATGCAAGGAGTATAATGAGTCAAGTGGATGAGCTTGGAGCCTAGATGAATGCATGACTCTCTGATGTTGCTGCCGTTATGGAGACTTGGTTGTGAGAGGGGCAGGATTGGCCATTAAACGTTCTAGGGTTTTGGTGTTTCAGGTGTGATAGAGAAGGAGGTGGCGGAAATGGAGGAGTTGCTTTATTAAGCAGGGAAAATATCACAGCCACACTCAGAGAGGATCTACTAGAGGGATGATCCACTGGGGCAACATGGGGACAATTCCAAAATAAGAAAGGTGCAATCACTCTAACGGGATCATACTGTAGTCTTCCCAATAGCCAACATGATTAGATAGGTAGAATGATTATGGGAAGGTGTAAAAGCAACAGAGTGCTGTAGTTTGTGACTTCAACTTCTCCAGTATTTATCTCATTACTGAGGTCTGAGGTTCCCACCTGCTTTAAAGGAGCATCATAATATGTGCCCAAGAAGAGTAAAGTGACGTGCCTCAATGACTGCCGACCGGTGGCACTAACGTCCATGGTGATAAATTACTTAGAGGCACATATCAACTCCCACCTCAACAAGAACCTGGACCCACTATAATTTGCCTTCCGCCACAAAAGGTCAATGGACGATGCGATCTCACTGGCTCTCCACTCTGCACTGAACTTCTTAGATAATAAAACACATACGTCAGTCTGTTGTTTGTAGACTGCAGTTTGGCATTCAACATAATCATCCCCTCCAAACTGGATACCAAGCTCAAGGACAGGCAGCATCTCTGGAGAGAAGAAATGGATGACGTTTTGGGTCGAGACCCTTCTTCAGACTGTAGAAGGGTCTCGACCCGAAACATCACCCATTCATTCTCTCCAGAGATGCTGCCTTTCCCACAGAGTTACTCCAGCATTTTGTGACTACCTTCAATTTAAACCAGCATCTGCAGTTCTTTACTACACACCAAGCTCATGGACAGGCAGCATCTCTGGAGAGAAGGAATGGATGACATTTCGGGTCGAGACCCTTCTTCAGGCTGCAGAGACCAAGATGTACACACCAAGCTTATGGAACTGGGTCTCTGTGCATCTCTCTGCAACTGGATCCTCGATTTCCCCATCAATGGACCACTGTCTGTACGAATTGGCAGCAACACTAACTCTTCACTAACCATCAGCATGGGAGCACCTCAAGGCCGTGAGCTCAGCCCCTGCTCTACTCACTCTACACACATCATTATGTGGCAGGACACAGTTCCAACTCATGAAGACTGCAACGACCAGGTTCAGGAATAGCTACTTCCCCACAGCCATCAGGCTATTAAACTTGGCTCGGACAAAACTCTGAACATTAATAACCCATTATCTGTTATTTGCACTTCATCAGTTTATTTATTCATGTGTGTATATATTTATATAATGGTATATGGACACACTGATCTGTTCTGTAGTCATGCCTACTATGTTCTGTTGTGCTGAAGCAAAGCAAGAATTTCATTGTCCTATCAGGGACACATGACAATAAACTCTCTTGAATCTTGAATCTTCAAATTCGCCGACGACACCGCCGTTGTTGACCAAATTACAGATGACGATGAGTCAGAGTGCAGGAGGGAGATCGATCGACTGACCAAATAGTGCCAGAACAACAACCTTGCTCTCAACGTCAGCAAAACCAATGAACTGATTGTTGACTTTGGAAGAGGAAGGTCAAGGATCCACAAACCTGTCTTCATGGATGGATTGGTGGTGGAGTGGGACAAAAACCTCAGATTCCTGGTCGTGCACGTCTCTGAAGACCTGTCCTGGACCCAGCCCATGTCAACAAATACTTACTTGAACTTCTACAGCTGTACAGTAGAGAGCATATTGACAGGCTGCATCACGGCCTGGTTCGAGAACGGCCTGGTTCACCCGGAAACATTGTAAAAGGTGGTGAACACTGCCCAGTCCATCACGGGTACTGACCTCCCCACCATTGAAGGAACATACAGGAGTCACTGCTACAAAAAGGCATCCAGCATGATCAGAGACCCACACCACCATGGTCACTCTCTCATTTCACTCCTGCCATCGGGAAGGTATTAGCCTGAAAGTCCAGGTTCAGGAGCAGCTTCTTCTCTATTAAACACTACAACTGCCAAATAAACTCTGAACTACATAGATATAGGGATGATCTGCCAGGACTGAACTGCCAGGAAGAAGCCCTAGATAGCCAGCGCCTTTATTGAGGCTAAGGCTGCGGCTGGGACAAGCCTGAGACGCCAGTGCCTCCTCCTGCCCAGACAACGAGGGACTGTACACGCACACACGCACACACACACGCACACATGCACGCACACACACACAAACACACACACACACACACACACACACACACACACACACACACACACGCACACACACACACACACACACATACACACACACACACACACACACACACAAAGACTGAGTCACCCGGGTAATTCAGAGATTGCCAGCGCCTCCTCTTGAGGCAAGGGTGAACTGTCGGCAGAAGCCTCAGATCGCAACGCCTCCTTCTTCACGACCAGGACTGAGCTGCCAGGACAAGACTGAGATCGCCAGCGTCATCCCACATGCTCCTTGACGGTGAGAGACAGCGCCCCCATGTGGTCCTGGACTTCCTTAACACTGTAAATAAAATACATCACGCACGCTCACGCACGCTCACCTGGTTATTGTTCTCTGACACCATACTACATATGATCCATATCCCTCTATCCCTTCAATTCATGGGCCACGATCATATCTGCTTGATCAAAATGACTATTTCTATCCATCGCATTCATTTAAACTGTATGTACAGGTCTTAAAGTGAGCTGAAGTTTTGAAATATAAATGGTGATCACTTTAAATAAATATAAATGCATATTTTTGCATTTAATATTTTGTTCAGAACATTAATTTGTACATAAGAAATCTCAGTTTTTGAGAGAAGAACCTTGAGATTCTCGAGAGGAAAAATATTTTCAGAGAGCATTTAAAAAATCGGTAGCAATAGACCACCAAGCAGAACATAATGTGTCATAGAATCCATGGATCATTGTTTACAGAAAAAGTCCATTTGGTCCATACCATTTGGTCCTCCACAACAGAGGAGGAGCTATCTTGGGGAACGGCTGCTAACCAGCAGCCGTCCGTTAAATTCGCTTTTTTTTCTTAGTTTTTAGTTTTCTTGGTCTATGTCTGTTGGGGAATTTTGACTTTTCATGTGGGGGGGTAAGGGGGAAACTATTTTCTAGGTCCCTACCTGGTCGGTGAGGCAGCTTTTTCTCCGGGCTGCCCCGTCGACCCGTCCCTGCGGCCTACCATCGGGCCTGGAGCGGCGTTTCCTGGCTGGGACTGCCCAGCACCTTCAGCTTCGGTGGCGGCACAGCGCTGGAGCGCTATCGCGGAGCGGAGCGGGCGATGCCTTGCCTGGGTCGCCGCGCTGGATCGACGCGCTGGAGCTCCGGTGAGCTGTGACCGCCGAGCTCAACACCTCCGGGCTGCGGGTCTGTGGAGCGGCCAGCCGCAGGCGGCGGCGCCGACTCTAACATCAGGAGCCTCGGAGCTCCAAATCGGCGCGGCCTTGTCGGCTTCAGGTGCCACGGACTCCGGTAGGAAATCGGCCGCCCCAGCCGTCCCAGCCGCTGCGAGGACTCTCCCGACGCCGGGGCAACTGCACCCAGCGAGAACGGCCAGGAACATCGGGCCTCCGTAGAGGCAACTGTGGAGGCCTCAATAGGCCTGACTTTGGGGAGAACTGGGGTTGGGGACTGGACATTGTGCCTTCCCCCACAGTGGTAACCATTGTGGGGGATGATTTTGTGTGTAGTGTGTAGTGTCTATGTTAGTCTATGTCCAAGATGGTGGTCGGAAGGGAGAGTGGACGCTGGCGCGGTTTGGCTGCCGCTGCTCTCTCTTCACATTGTGTTTCTGAATTTTTTTGTTGTCTTTTTTGGATCGAATTTCTGTCTTTAATTTGTGTATTGGTGATGTCTTTATAACTTATTTTACTCTGATTATATGTTTCTTTGTTAAATTTTGTAAGGTGTCCTTGAGGCTTTTGTATAGGCGCCCATAAATAAAATCTATTATTATTATTATTATACCATTGCCTTGCAGAGAAGTGTGTCTGTGTGTGGCTGTGTCTTGGCAGACATATTATAGACGGCAATGTAAATATTGTGACTATTAGAATTTCCATGTATGTCTGACACACACACACATTGCACATTATACAGGGCTAATATTAATGAAAGAAAATTGTCTTATTTTTTTCAAATAATCTCCACACAAAATGCTTAATGGAGGAACATGAACCTCATTTTGAGTGCATTGTGAAAAAGCGAAGCAGTATGTCTGGCGTCAGTCACTCTTCTCCACTTTCTCTCGGGCTGTATACACATTTTCCCCATGGGTATCTGTGCTTCTTTTGAGAGACTGAGTCACTGCTACAGGTAGAGATCACAACCTTAGGCTGCGTCTTGAGCTCTTTTGCCCATCACTTTGAATCTGTCTCCCTTGCTCTTCAGACCACCAGTTAATGTGTAAAGAAAACTCCACAATATTCACAATTTCCCTGACAGTAAACTCGGCAGTAAAATCTTTTTTTTTCCTTTTTTAAAACAATTTCAACCTAACATCATTAATTGATTGTAAGATAGACAATGGAAACAGGCCCTTTGGCCCACCAACTTCACGATGATTCACACCCATTCACACTTGTACATTCTCTCCCGACACACTAGTGGTAATTGACACAGGAAAATTAACCTCACAAACCCACACGTCTTTGGGATGTGGGGGGGACCAGAGCACTCAGACAGCACCCATGGTCAGTACTGAGGTCGGTATCCAATGCTGTGAGGCTACTGGTCTACCAGCTGCACCATTGTGCTGCCCAAGTAGATTTATTTGACATAAAGTACTCATTCAATGTAGTACTTCGGAAATTAATATTGAAAATGTTAAACGTCCAGTATGTGTTCGTGCAATTCCACCCACACACCTCACGAGCTGGATTTTATCCAGCCTCCGTCCTCGCCACTGCTGTCCTTGGGCAGTGGTGCATAGCCAAGGTCAGCTTGACATGTCATGGACTTAAAAAATAGTTTGTACATTTTAGCCTTCTTAAATACAAGGCCATAATGTTACCATGTAATAAGCCAATACTGACAGAACATTTCAGACCGCAGCCACTGAACAATACAGAGGCCAAGTAATCCCATTTTACTACTGTTGCAGCCCTGGTGGTCAATAATGTCACAAGCTTCACTGTTTCACAATACATTCAAAATTAGGTTCACATTGCTTCATTAAGCATTTCGTATAGAGCAATATTATTTGGGAACTAAAAGAGAAAATTCTTTCATAAATATAAGCGCTGCTTAATGTGCAATGTTTATGTAGCAGACATACACGGACACTCTAACACAGTCAAAATATTCAATTCAATATCAATTCAATATCCAAGACACACACACATATCCAACACACATACAGACAGAGACAGACAGACACGCACGCACGCACGCACGCACGCACGCACGCACGCACGCACACACGCACACACACACACACACATCTCCCAGTAGCTATGGTCTAAAATATTCTGCACATGTGGCTTATAAGATGTAGCCATAATATAGCCATATTGCCATCATATCTGAGACATCATGGATAAGCTTTAAGGAGCACACCTTCCAGGCTGTATCGCCTGCCTGTGCCCACCGTGTTTAGCTGCTGACGACCTCTTCCTGCTTGTTGATATTGTTCTTCTACACAACCAAGCCAAGCTCCATAGATTATTCTTTGTATGCACAGCCTTGATTATACATTTATTTAAAAAAATCATGTCGCTTACAAAATATTATAGAGTACCTTGAGGGGTCTGGAAGTTAGGTGTTAAATGACCTCTATTTTAAACTTTTTGTAAATTCCTTCGACTTTTATTTCTCAATTTCATGTTATCTTTAAATTCATGTAGTTTGTGTAATTACATTTATTCAGATGCAACTTTATTCATCATCAGGTGTAGATGTTACCAGGCTAACATCGAGAAATGTGTTAACTTTGCAGAAAAGTCCAAAACATTTTCAAAATACCTTAATATTTCTTAATGCCTTAGTAGTGAAAACATATGCATTGACGTTGTGTCGACCTCTCTGTCTCTCAGAGCCTTAAAATGTCCCTCTGTCGTCATTAGGTCAGAAATTGAAAATTACACCAGAGAGCATTTAATGTACAGAACTACAAGTCTCTTGGGATCTACAAGCTACATCTCCTCCTATACATTGTGCGGTGGAGCCAAATGACAGCTTACTAGAACAGGACAAATATACCAGGCAAGGAAGGTATATTCTTCCCTACAACCATTAAGCTATTAAACACTCCAACCTCCAAATAAGCCTGAACTACATAGACTATGATAGTTATTATTGCACTATTCTTGTTTGTTTTTTATGTGTATGCGCGTGCGTGTGTGTATGCGCGCGTGTGTGTGTGTATGCGCGTGTGTGTGTGTATGCGCGCGTGTGTACAGTGCGCTCCATAATTTATGGTACAAAGAACCAGTAATAGAAAAATAATCACGTATGGTTAAAGTGCACATTGTCAGATTTTAGTAAAGGCCACTATTATGCATTTTGGTTTCACCATGTAGAAATTACAGCAATGTCATGTAAATGAAAGTAGTCATGTTTAGTATTTTGTTGCATATCCTTTGCATGCAATGACTGCTTGAAGTCTGCGATTCATGGACATCACCAGTTTCTCTGGTGATGCTCTGCCAGGCCTGTATTGCAGCCATCTTTAGCTTATGCTTGTTTTGGGGGCTAGTCCCCTTCAGTTTTCTCTTCAGCATATAAAACGCATGCTCAATTGGGTTCAGATTGGGTGATATACCATTTTTTAGCTTTGAAAAACTCCTTTGTTGCTTTAGCAGTATGTTTGGGATCATTGTCTTGCTGTAGAATGAACTGCTGGCCAATGAGTTTTGAGGCATTTGTTTGAACTTGAGCAGATAGGATGTGTCGAAACACTTCAGAATTCATTATGCTACTACCATCAGCAGTTGTATCATCAATGAAGATAAGTGAGCCAGTACCTTCAGCAGCCATACATGCCCAGGCCATAACACCCCCACCACCGTGTTTCACAGATGAGGTGGTATGCTTTGGATCTTGGGCAGTTCCTTCTCTCCTCCATACTTTGCTCTTGCCATCACTCTGATAAAAGTTAATCTTCATCTCATCTGTCCACAAGACCTTTTTCAACAACTGTGGTTGCTCTTTTAAGTACTTCTTGGCAAACTGTAACCTGGCCATCCTATTTTTGCGGCTAACGAGTGGTTTGCATCTTGCAGTGTAGCCTCTGTATTTCTGTTCATGATGTCTTCTGCAGACAGTGGTCATTGACAAATCCACACCTGACTCCTGAAGAGTGTTTCTGATCTGTTGGACAGGTGTTTGAGGATTTTTCTTTATTATAGAGAGAATTCTTCTGTCATCAGCTGTGGAAGTCTTCCTTGGTCTGCCAGTCCCTTTGCCATTAGTAAACTCACCAGTGCTCTCTTTCTTCTTAATGATGTTCTAAACAGTTGATTTTGGTAAGCCGAAGGTTTGGCTGATGTCTCTAATAGTTTTATTCTTGTTTCTCAGTCTCATAATGGCTTCTTTGACTTTCATTGGCACAACTTTGGTCCTCATGTGATAAACAGCAATAAAAGTTTCCAAAGGTGATGGAAAGACTGGATGAAAGACTAGGTGCTGAGAGCTCTCTTATACCTGCATTAAGGAGGCAATTAAACACACCTGAACAATTACAAATGCCTGTAAAGCCATGTGTCCCAAACATTATGGTGCCCTGATCAGGGCTCGAAATTAGCCGTTGCCAATGGCGACCTAAAGTGCCGTCGGGCAACCTAACAACCGTCCCATTTTGCCCGGCTTGGCAAGCAACTCTGAGCAGTCCCCCTCTCTATCTCTCTCTGTCATTCTCTGTCTCCGCCCGCCATCCGTATCCGTGTCCGGGCCGCCGGGTCTCTGCTCTCCGCCCGCTCCTCATCCGCCGGCATGGCAGGCCGCCTTGCACATGCGCACTGCTATGGCCAGCACATCCTTTCCCCTGCACATGCGCACAACCACGGCCAGCGCATCATCGGCCGCCCTGCACATGCGCACTGCCATGGCAACTGGTCGGCGTCAGCCACTCTCTCCCTCCCTTTGCATTGTGGGAGATCCGTCCGCCATTGCTGTCTGGTCGCCGCCTCGCCGTGACCGCTGAAAACCAATGCAGAATCACTCCCTGGAGCTGGAGGAACTCCCTGGAGTAACTCTTGCTTCTTGGTTTCCTGGTTCTCCAAAAATATTCCAAATGGAATTTAACCCACCACCACCAAACTCCAAACTCTGAAAAATAACAGCCTATTGCACTTTATCTGTTTATTTATTGTGTATATATATATGGTCTATGGTATATAAACACACTGAACGTTTATCTCCTGTTCTGTATTATGTTTACATATTCTGTTGTGCTGCAGCAAACAAGAATTTCATTGCCCTATCTGGGACACATGACAATAAAACTCTCTTGACTCTTGACTTGGACTTAAGCAAAAAAGGGTTCTTGGAAAAAAAGAGCTACCTTAAATTTAGTTGCGTCTGGTTGGGTAACTATGGTAGGGTGAAGACTATTCCATGCTTTAATTGTGCGGGGGAACTCCATGGAGCTGCCAGCATCTCTGGATAGAAGAAATTGGGTGACGTTTCAGGTAGAGACCCTTCTTTACATTTCCTCTGGTTTAAGTGTTTTTAGTTTAAAGATACAGCGTGGAAACAGGCCCTTCGGCCCACCGAGTCCACGCCGACCACCGATCACCTGTACACTAGTTCTATCCCACACCTTAGCGACGTAAGTCAAGAGTGTTTTATTCTCTCACGTCCCAGTTAGAACAATGAAATCCTTACTTGCAGCAGCACAACAGAATATGTAAACATAGTACTCTGTAAACAATGTTATAAATGAGAAAACAAAACTGTGTATATTTATATATGAATATATAAGTATATAAATATAGAATTTACCTCCTGGGATTAATAATGTTCAATCATATAGTATTGTGTGTGTAGGAAGGAACTGCAGATGCTGGTTTAAACTGAAGATAGACACAAAAAGCTGGAGTAACTCAACAGGTCAGACAGAATCTCTGGACAAAAGGAAAATATTACGTTATGGGTTGGGTCTGAAAAAAGTTCCTGCACAACTTTGGAATGTGGAAGGAAACATGAGCACCCAGAGAAAACCCATGCGATCAAAGGGAAAAGGAGCAAACTCCATCAGACGGCACCTATATTCAGGATCAATTCCAGGTCTCTGGCAATTTTAGGCAGCAACTTTATGGCCAATGTACTGCCTCATAGTCTTGAACTAAATTAAAACATACATTAGCTGTAAAGGGGGACATAGTGTCACTTCGAGATTTAAGACTGAAAATGGATAATTTCTTTTTTTTTAGTAACAAAAGTTATCAACGTATAATTTTTTGTGTGTTGGAAAACAAAATATAGTGGCACAGCTGGTGGACTTGCTGCCTCACACACCAGAGATCTGTGTTCGATCCTGTCCTCGGGCACTATCTGTGTTGAATTTGCACATTCTCCCTGCAAGCGTATGGGTTTCCTCCCACATCCCAAAGACGCATTGGCTTTGTAGGTTAACTTGTCTGTAAAATTTCCCCTAATGTGTAGGGAGTTGGTGAGGAAAGTGGGATAACAGAACTTGTGTGAATGGGTAGACAAAAATGCTGGAGAAACTCAGCGGGTGAGGCAGCATCTCTGGAGTGAAGGAAATAGGCGACGTTTCGGGTCAAGACCCTCTTCAGACTGATGTCGGGAGGGGGGGGCGGGAAAAAGAAAGGAAGAGGCGGAGACAGTAGGCTGTGGGAGAGCTGGGCATGGGAGGGGAAGGAGGAGAAAGCAAGGTGAAAACTACCCAAGCGAAATATGAGGTGCTGTTCCTCCAATTTGCGGTGGGCCTCACTCTGGCCATGGAGGAGGCCCAGGACAGAAAGGTAAGATTTGGAATGGGAGGGGGAGTTGAAGTGCTGATCCACCAGGAGATTAGGTTGGTTATTTTGAACTGAGTGTAGATGTTGTGCGAAGCGATCGCCAAGCCTGCACTTGGTCACACCGAGGTTGATCACACACTAAATAATCCAACCAGATTTTTGTTTGGAAGTGGAAAGAAATAATAGAAATTGCATTTATTGCAACGTGTAAAAAGAGATGAGATGCTGTATTATAATTTTGCTGCATGTCATTGTGGTATATATCATCTCTTGATTGGTGAATATGTTTAGTTTGTGACTTTATTTAAAGCAGAAATAAGATGTGAATGCTTCATTGAGCATAATTCCGACTGGTAACTACGCACTTCGTCCGAGCACATTATCGCACGTGTCATGCAAGCCGTCTTAAATGACCACCTAAACTGTCATTTGGCAACCTAAAAAGCTGCCGCAGTTGCCCGGCTGGCAACAGGGATAAAAAGATAAGCGAGAGCCCTGCTGATGTGGCGGGGAGTATGTATAAACACAGCTGTAATTTCTACATGGTGAAACCAAAATGTATAAAAATACCTTTTAATAAAATCTGACAACGTGCACTTTAACCACATGTGGTTTTTTCTATTACAAATCTCAAATTGTGGAGTACAGAGGCAAATAAATAAATGATGGGTCTTTGTCCCAAACATTATGGAGGGCACTGTATATAATATATGTGTGTGTATATATGTGTATATATGTGTTTTATATATATATCTATATTACTAAAAGTCATTATGCTTGGTCACAGGAAGACTGTGCAAACTCCACACAGGTTGTACCCCGTGGTCAGGATCGAACCAGGGACTCTGGAGCTGTGAGGCAACGCTATGCGCTTTCCCCCCTGCTTCATAGATGTGACCCTCGCCCGTAACTCCTCTCTGCCCCACAGATCTGCTCTTGCTCCACTCCCCCATATGGAATATGGATAGAGTTCCTCTGGTCCTCACCTTTCACCCCAGCACCTACCAGGTTCAGCACATCATTCTCTGACCTTTCCACCACTTGTCATACCCACCCCTATTCCATATTCTGCACAGACTGCTCCCTCCGCAATGCTTTGGTTCACTCATCCCTTTCCACCCAAACCACCTCCTCCCCAGATACTTTCCCCTGCAACCGCAGGAGATGTTACCCAGTCCCTATACCTCACCCTCGCCTCCATCCAGGGACCCCAGCAGTCCTTCCAAGTGAGACAGAGGTTCATGTGCACCTCCTCTAACCTCATCTACTGCACTCGGTCCTCCCAGTATGGCCTTTTTACATCAGCGAGACCAAGCGTAAACCATGTGACCGTTTCCACAAACACAAACGCCAAGGCCTGCTGGATCTCCCAGTTACGAACCAATGAGGTCACTAGCAAGCAGGAAAACTGGAGGAACAGCATTTCATATTCCGCTGAGGAAACTTACAACCTAATGGTATGAACAACAAATTCTCCAATTGTAATTAAGTAACCTACAAACACCTCTCCTCCTCACCCCCCCCCAACCTTTTCCCCCACTCTTCCCTGTGCCACATCTGGATGCACACCCAATTCTCACCTTCCCTCTTCCCCTGCCCCCTTCTACCTACATTCCTTCCTCTAGCTTCACAATTCACGCCTCTTTTATCCTTATCTTATCTCACTTTTTACCTTTTCATCTCTGGCCTTTGTTCAATCATATGCCAAACAACCCCCCCCCTCCCCCTCACCTGCATCAACCTATTCACTTGCCAGACTTTGTCCTGCCCTCACCTCTCTTCCAGCTACCCCCCTCACCATCATAATCGGCCTTCAGGTCCTGACCTGAACCGTCACCTATCCATGTTTTCCAGAGATACTTCAGCACTTTGTGTCTTTTTGTTTGTTAACCAGCATCTGCAGTTCCTTCTGTCTGCAGGCAGCACTGTTTGTTGTGGTCCCAACAACAATACGCCCCTTCCCATCAAAGTCTCCGGTGGTTGAGATTCTTTGGAACTCTCTTCCTCAAAGGTAGTGGAAGCAGTCCTCGATTATTTTTTAATGGCAGTAATAACTAGATTTGTGATAAACAAAGTTTACTTCACAGATCAGATACACATCTGACTCAGGCCATTAAAAACTTTCTCTGCGTAAGAAGGAACACCAGATGCTGGTTTAAACCGAAGATAGACACAAAAAGCTGGAGTAACTGGAGAGAAGGAATAGGTAACGTTTCGGGTCGAGACCCTTCTTCAGACTTCGACCCAAAACGTCACCCATTCCTTCTCTCCAGAGATGCCGCCTGTCCCGCTGAGTTAAGGCTCTGTCTTACCTGTTTGCGGTCATCGGCGGTGAAGCGCGGCGTCGCCGGTAGCGAGGACCGCGCGGCAACGGCGAGAGCGTCGAGCCTATCCACCGGAGCGCCGCACGGATGCTGCGCGGGGGCCGAGTTAATTCAAACACGGCGGGTCCCACGTGTTTGCGGTAAGTAAAAAAAGGGCGGGCCGACTGCGATGACGTCACGTGACTCACCAGCGGCGGCTGTGGCGGCGGCCATCCTGATCGCGGCGCTGTAGCGGTGGCTGTGCCTGCGGCCGTGCAGCACACGTGCCTCACTGGCGGAGGCTGTGGCAGTGGAGGTTTGACGCACGGCGCTCGAGCCATACTGGCGGCGGCCCGTGCGAGCGGCCGTGCCGCACTCGTGCATCACTGGTGGAGGTTGTGCGGTGAGTATTTAGTTTTGGACATTGTCGATTTTATTTTAGCACCGCGCGGTGTTGGGAACACCGCCGCACGGCCCGGGAATTGTACTTTCTCACGAGTGCGCGGTCTATGGCGGCAGATTCCTCCCGTTTCGCCGCCATAGACCGCAGGCCTTTTACTCCAGCATTTTGTGTCTATCTAAAATAAAAATGAGTTGATTCACAATATCTTCAGTTATTTTTGAAACTAAACATCCTGGAGCCTGAGATTATGGGCTAATTCCTATTCATCTATATTACTAAAAGTTTGATCTTGACCACTTCCTGTTGTTCTGTAAATTGATTTTAGTAAAAACGCTGCCACTTACGGCTATGATTTTTGGCCATCTTACTCAGAGTCCCCCTCCGCTATGCAGGACAAGAGGATTTTTCCCATCGATGAAAAATAAAAGTGATTCTCTCTCCTGAAGGCCACGCCCCTTCCGGAGGGACTATAAAACCCGGAAGTGTTGAGTGCTTCAGTCAGTCTTTGCAAGATGGGGGAAGCAAGAGGGTCACGTTGCTCAGTCTGAGCTGTGAATAACACTGAACACAAGTCTACTAAACTGTGAGTGTGGTTTTACTGACCTTGAGTGGTTTGAAAATGAAAATGTGGTTGGTTTGAAATAAAGCAAAGCAAATGGTGGTATTGGTGGTTGGTTTGAAATAATGCACTGCAAATGGTTGTTGGTTTGAAATAAAGCACTGCAAATGGTTGTTGGTGCTGGTTGGTTTGAAATAAAGCACTGCAAATGGTTGTTGGTGGTGGTTGGTTTGAAATAAAGCACATACTTAAAAGTCTAAACTTGACAACTTCCTATTTGCACTGTATATTGATTTTAGATAAAACGCTATCACATACGGCTGTGATGTTTGGCCATCTTAGTCCCCCTCCGCTCATCAGGTGCAGAGGATTCTTCCCATCAATGAAAAATAAAAGTGTTATTAGAGTTTTTAAAATGTTGAGAATCTTTCTCCTGTCAATCACGCCATGAAGGCCACGCCCCTTCCGGTGGGAGGGGGAGGGGTTATAATACCTGGAAATGTGGGTGTGACTCAGTCTCTGCAAGATGGGGAGGGAGAGGTCATGATTGTCTGAGCTGTGAATCAACTGAACACACTGAATGTCTACTGAACTGTGAGTGTGGTGTTTATGTGGGTACAACTTTTAAATTTCGTTGTACCATAGTGCAATGACAATAAAGAGATTCAAATTCAAATTCAAAATGTGATGTTTATGTGGTGTTTTGTGGGGTTTTATGGTGGTTTCACCCTGCTTGAAATGGTATGAAACTGCATTTGAATTTGGTGGCCTTGCACCCTGCATGAAATGGTATGAAACTGCATTTGAATTTGGTGGCCTTGCACCCTGCTTGAAGTGGTATGAAACTGCACTTGAATTTGGTGGCCTTGCACCCTGCTTGAAATGGTACGAAACTGCACTTGAATTTGGTGGCCTTGCACCCTGCTTGAAGTGGCGTGAGACTGCACTTGAATTTGGTGGACTTGCACCCTGCTTGAAGTGGCATGAAACTGCACTTGAGTTTGGTGGCCTTGCACCCTGCTTGAAGTGGCATGAAATTGCGCTTGAGTTTGGTGGCCCTGCACCCTGCTTGAAGTGGTAGGAAACTGCACTTGAGTTTGGTGGACTTGCACCCTGCTTGAAGTGGTACGAAACTGCACTTGAATTTGTTGGACTTGCACCCTGCATGAAGTGGTATGAAACTGCACTTGAATTTGGTGGCCTTGCACTCTGCTTGAAGTGGTACGAAACTGCACTTGAATTTGGTGGCCTTGCACCTCGCTTGAAGTGATATGAAACTGCACTTGAATTTGGTGGCCTTGCACCCTGCTTGAAGTGGTAGGAAACTGCATTTGAATTTGGTGGCCTTGCACCCTGCTTGAAATGGAATTTCAAGGAATAGCCGTGAGTCAACTGCCAGCCCACCAGCCGTGAGTGAGCTGCCAGCACATCAGGCTTGAGTGACTGAGCTGCCACCCCAAGAATCTATTTGGCCCACAATGTCCATACTAGCCCTCTGGAAACCAGTCCCTTCAGCCCACAACACCCATACTAGCACTCCAGAAAGCTCCCCCCCCTCACTGGCCACCATTATTGGAATTGGTGGAGAGGTGGAATATTGTGTTAGTGGACCTGCCCTCCCGTGTGAACATGGGACCCAATGGGTCCCACTTAGTCTAGTAATATATATATGCGTATGTGTATATATACACACACTGAACTTTTTTTCTCGTTTATTATATTGTTCACAGTGTATTATGTTTACATATTCTGTTGTGCTGCTGCAAGTAATAATTTCATTGTTTTATCTGGGACATATGACAATAAAACACAAAGGTACACAAAAATGCTGGAGAAACTCAGCGGGTGCAGCAGACTGAAGAAGGGTTTCGGCCCGAAACGTTGCCTATTTCCTTCGCTCCATAGATGCTGCAGCAACCGCTGAGTTTCTCCAGCATTTTTGTGTACCTTCGATTTTCCAGCATCTGCAGTTCCTTCCTTGTCAATAAAACACTCTTGACTCTTATCCTTATTTGCTTGAAGTAAATTTTCTTTAGCACACGGAATACTGAAACAATCAACACACAGCCAAAGAGTCCGGAAACAAATAGAGGTACAAAATGGTTGGGCAAAACTTGAGTAGCAACAGTCTTAAAATTAACGCCACTCTATCAGTTTAAAACTCATGTTGAAAATCGTCTACAGTGTGGTACGTAGATTGCCCTGGACAAATATTGGACACCTATCTTCATCAGTATATTTCATAAGGGAAGGAGCCAGAAATCAAAAGGCCACAATATACCAGGTGTGCCTCTGGGTTCGGTGCCGAGCCCGTTACTGTTTGTCATCTACATCAATGACTTGGATGTGAAAATACAGGGCAAGATTAGCAAGTTTGCTGATGATACAAAAGTTAGTGGTTTTGCAGATAGTGAAGATGGTTGTGAACGATTGTAGCAGGATCTGGATCGATTGGCCAGGTGTGGTTGATGGAATTTAATACAGAGAATACAGGTGTTGAATTTTGGGACGTCGAACACGGTAAATGGTAGGCCTCTGGGTAGTGTCGTATTGCAGAGGGATCTAGGAGTACAGGTGCATGATTCCTTGAAGGTCGAGTCGTAGGTAGATAAGGTGGTCAAAAAGGCTTTTGGCATTTTGGTCTTCATCAGAGTATTGAGTATAAAAGTTAGGAGGTCGTGTTGTAGTTGTATAAGACGTTGGTGAGACCGTATTTAGAATATTGTGTTCAGTTCTGGGCACCATGTTATAGGAAAGATATTGTCAAGCTTGAAAGGGTTCAGAAAGGATGTTGCCAGGGCTAGAGGGTGTGAGCTATAGGGAGAGGTTGAGTAGGCTGGGTCTCTATTCCATGGAGCGCAGGAGGATAGAGGGGAGATCTTATAGAGGTGTACAAAATCATGAGAGGAATAGATCGGGTAGATGCACAGAGTCTTTTGCCCAGAGTAGGGGAATCGAGGACCAGAGGACATAGGTTCAAGGTGAAGGGGAAAAGATTTAATAGGAATCCGAGGGGTAATGTTTTCACACAAAGGGTGGTGGGTGTATGGAACAAGCTGCCAGAGGAGGTAGTTGAGGCTGGGACTATCCCAACGTTTAAGAAACAGTTCGACAGGTGAATGGATAGGACAGGTTTGGAGGAATATGGACCAAGCGCAGGCAAGTGGGACTAGGTTAGCTGGGACATGTTCGCCGGTGTAGGCGAGTTGGGCCGAAGGGTCTGTTTCCACACTGTATCACTCTATCACTCTAATATCTTTCTTCTGGCTTTGAGTATGCCCTACAGATAATATTCAGAGGAAGGCTATACACACACACCAGAAGAACACATGTAACATTTCCATTTGTTTAAGAAGGAACTGCAGATGCTGGAAAATCGAAGGTAGACAAAAGTGCTGGAGAAACTCAGTGGGTGCAGCAGCATCTATGGAGCGAAGGAAATATGCAACATTTCGGCCCGAAACCAAGGGTTTCTCCAGCTGAGTTTCTCCAGCACTTTTGTCTACCTAACATTTCCATTTGCTTTGCTTTAATTTAAATGTCCACCACGTGAACTATTTTAAACTGTCGATTTAATTCCTTTTTAAATACAGCTCTCTTGCCGTCCTCTCAGATGGCTTCTCAGTGGAGAGTTTACCCGAACACTCCATTTAACTTGACAGCTCAAATGTCAAGGGCCAGGGTCTGGCACTCTTTGATCTAGCTGACAAGCAGACAAACTCGGTTTAATTTGTCCTCATTGTGTCCACTTTCAGCACAGCTTTATCCACTTTTCCTTATCATCTCCTTCTTTGCACATAATTTCAGGAGTCTGAAGAAGGGTCTCGACCAGAAATGACGCCCATTCCTTCTATCCAGAGATGCTGCCTGTCCCGCTGAGTTACTCCAGCATTTTGTGTCTATTTAAGATTTTCAATGATGGCAGTATCTGAAAATGTGTTTGGTTAAATAAGCACAGAGTACTATTTAAAGGATGGAAACTTGCAGAGAACTGCAGCACAAAGGGTTTTAGGGGCCCGTGCACGAAACACAGAAACCTCGCACACAAACGCTGGTAGGAAAGCCTAATGTTGGTCCTCTTTTCAAGAGGATAGGAGCATAAAAGAGGGGCATTTTACTGCAATTGTAAAAGGATACATCTAGAATTTCAGTGTCAGTTTAATTTATTGTCATGTGTACCGAGGTACAGTGAAAAGCTTCTTGTTTGTTGCTAACCAGTCAACAGAAACACAATATAGGATTACAGTCGATTAATTTACAGTGAATAGATACATGATAAGGGAATAACATTTAGTGCAAAACAAAGCCAGCAAAGTTCGATCAAGGATAGTCCAAGGGTCATCAAAGAGTTCAGTAGTTCAACACTGCTTTCTAGTTGTGGTGGAATGACTCAGTTGCCTGATAATAGCTGGAAGAAACTGTCCCCGAATCTGGAGGTGTGCATTTTCACACTTCTATACCTTTTGCCTGATGGGAGAGGGGAGAAGAGGGAGTGGCCAGGGTGCGACTCGTCCTTGATTATGCTGCTGGCCTTGCCGAGGCAGCGTGAGGTATAAATGGAGTCAATAGAAGGGAGGTTGGTTTGTGTGATGGTCTGGGCTGGGTCCACAATGCGCTGCAATTTCTTGCGGGCTTGGATGGAGCTGTGAGCATCTTTAGTCCCGAGTTTAAGATACTATTATACTGGAGCTTCACTCAGATTATCCTTGATCAGAAGGGACGGTTCTACGAGGAAACGGTCAACGTTGGATCTCTGCTCACAGGAGCTGAGAGAGAGACAATTATATTGAAACATATAAAATTCTTGAAGAGCTAGACAGGCTATATGCTGAGCATCTTCCGTCTCCTGGCTGAATCCAGAATCAGAAGGCATGGTTTCAGAAAAATTGATCCCATTTAAGATCGATATGGGAAAGAATTTCTTGTCAGAGGGCTGTCCACAGAGCCAGAAAGAGCTCGAGTCCTTGAGTACGTTTAAGCTTGAGATAGAGTTATAATGGTTGTAATGGTAAACATGGTTTCCCTCCTGCTGTCTTAGATGGATCCCTCATCCAAATCATATCCTCCCCAGGTACCTTCCCCTGCAACCACAGTAGGTGTAACCCCGTCCCTACACCTCCTCCCTCACATCCATCCAGGGACGCCAGCAGCCCTTCCCACACTCCAGAGGCATACAGGTTAATTGGATTGGTGTAAATGTATATTGTCCCTAGTATGATTAGGGTAGTGTTAATGTGTGGGGATCACTGGTCGGTGCGGACTCGGTGAGCCAAAGGGCCTGTTTCCGCTCTCTATCTTTAAACTAAATTGGTGCTGATAGTCAGGATGTTACAAAAATTTCCAATTCACTAATGAGAGAAATAATATTTAAATTTTAGTGCTGGCCCCAAAACAAATCCATTTTAAAATGTGCATCAATCTTTGACTTCTCAACAATAGCTACAATATTTTTAACTTTGAAATTATTTTCTGATTCATCCATCCAGCTGCTGTATTGCCTGGAGTTCATGGATACTGTTAGGGTATAAAGCCCATTCATTTGACATAGGAACATGCACAAGTGACAGAGAAAAGTTGGCCAATAGCAGCAATCATTGGCATAGCATACAAGGCTTGGCCTAGTAATAAATCGTGTTTTAGTTTAGTTTAGAGATACAGCGCGGAAACAGGCCCTTCGGCCCACCGAATCTGCACCGACCAGTGGTCCCTGCACATTAACACTATCCATCACACACCAGGGACAATTTACACATACGCTAAGCCAATTAACCTACAAACCTGTACTTCTTTGGAGTTTGGGAGGAAACTGAAGATCTCAGAGAAACCCACGCAGGTCATGGGGCAAACGTACAAACTCCTACAGACAGCACCCGTAGTCAGAATCGAACCCGGGTCTCCTGCGTTTCAAGCACTGTAAGGCAACAACTCTACCGCTGCGCCACCGTGCCGCACTGAACTGACACAATGAAGGTGGTCATGAGATTGAACAGAAACAGTAAATGTTGGAGATACTGGACCACGGCTTTAGAAGACTGAATAAATGTGGCGTCAGTGTAACAGCGCCAGTGGCAATAAAACCACAGCAACAAAATGCTGTCTCAGGAACAAGGCAGGCTTGTTGTCACAGTGGGTCAATACTCAGATTTTCTGAATAACATCTGCCACAGTCGGTGCAAGAAAAGTAAGTAAGGCAGCAACGCAACAAATGCTAACTTCACCATACAATCAAGGGAGCTTGTTCTAAAATACCACTGCAAAACAATCTCATCTACAATCATTACTGGTTCTCGCCATGGTTTTGTCAAAGTCGTTTCACCTGCAAATCAAATGAACTATTCTTTGAATGTCTGTTCTACATTTCTGCCCTAGTAGACAGGATCTAACATCTTTTTAAGCTATTACCTAGCATAAAATGCATGCTTCCCTTTCAGCTCAATGTGGCTCTAAACATATTTATTGAAGACAATAAAAGAGTATTAGCATTACCAACGTTGGCATTCCTGATCATTCTCCCTGCAGTGTAGTTTAGAGATACAGCGCAGAAACAGGCCCTTTGGCCAACGGAGTCCGCACCGACCAGCGATCCCCGCACATTAACTCTACCCAACACATACTAGGGATAATTTACACTTGTACCAAGACTATTAACCTACAAACCTGTAAAGGGCCTGTCCCACTTGGCGATTTTTTCAGCGACTGCCGGAATCATTGACTGATGTATCCGATCATCGAAAAATTTGCGGCATGATGTGGCGGTGACACAGCGTGATGACGTATGACACGCGGTGTTTTTTCAAGTGTCGCAACATTTTTTTGTCGCCGCTGGATTTTGAAAATGTTCAAAATCTTTTGGCGACACTGATATGACGCCGGCAGTCGCCGAGAAAATCGCCAAGTGGGCAGGCCCTTAAATCTTTGGAGTGTGGGAGGAAACCAAAGATCGCGGAGAAAACCCACGGGGTCACAGGGAGAACGTACAAACTCCATAGTACAGACAGCACCAGTAGTCAGGATCGAACCCGGGTCTCTGGCGCTGTAAGGCAGCAACTCTACCGCTGTTCCACAGTGCCACCCCTCAAACTACCAGTAATTTATGAATTGCAGTGATTAGAACATTAGTGTATTTCCAATCAGTTTTCTTTGACTACAGCCCAGCAGATAGGTTGCTGTCTAGTTTAACCCTCCTTATTTTTAAAAGTCAGGATTTTCAATTTCCATGAATCAGATCCCACAATTTTAAAAAGTTGTGGTAACTGGACAACGTCCAAACACAGTAAGTGCCAGTGAATGCTCGAAATAGCTGCCACCGTCCACTCTTAAAAGCAGGGTCTTCCTAGCACCACATGTGCTCTACACTTCTGAACAGATGTGATTCCTGGCACAAAGTGAACCTGCCATTGATTTAGAGATTGATTAAAATGTTGGCATTTGCGGAGACTTTTCCAGCACAAACAATGGCAGCCTTTGTTTACTGAAGCAGCTGTTCCTCAAATTGATCAGTCCTGCAATGACAAGAAAGAACAATCAAGGCTCTTCGAGTTCCTAAACTGAAAGTTGCTGACTTATTGAGATTGACGTTGTTTCCAGTTACGTCACACTTTGAGGATCGCTTCGTGCTAGCTGTTAGAGAAGTTCTTGCTTCAGTAAAATGCGATTTCATTAAAGTACTGCGGCTGCCAGAGAAAGGCCACATACAAAACCTCATATTCCTCTTGGACAGCTCACAACCCAACGGTGTGAACATTGAATTCTCCAATTTTAGCTGCAGTCTTTTCCCCTCTCTATTTGTCCAGTGCCACCCCATGGAGCACACCATCTCCCACTATTCCGCCCCCTTTATTACCTCCCTCCTCATCCCCTTCCAATACTATCCCTTCCTCCGGCTTCACCGTTCACTCCTCGCCTCTACTTATCTCACAGCCCTTTGTCTCCTTTTCATTTCTGGCCTTTGTCCACCCATCTGCCAATCAAACCCACCCTTACCCATATTCACCTATCACGAATGAACTGCGGATGCTGTTTTACACCAGATAGCCGCACAAAATGCTGGAGTAGCTCAGCGGGACAGGCGGCATCTCTGGAGAAAAGAAATGGGTGATGTTTCGGGTCGAAGCCCTGCTTCAGACTAGTCAGGGGAAAGGGAAACGAGAGATATAGACAGTGATGTAGAGAGATATAGAACGAATGAATGAAACACATGCAAAAAAGTAACGATGATAAAGGAAACAGGCCATGGTTAGCTGTTTGCTAGGTGAGAACGGGAACCTGGTGCTACTTGGGTGGGAGAGAGGTGGAGAGAGAGGGCGTGCAGGGGTTACTTGGTTAGAGAAATCAATATTCATACCACTGGGTTGTAAACTGCCCAAGCGAGAAGATGCTGTTCATCCAATTTGCGATGAGCCTCACTCTGACAGTATTGGTCTATTTAACTAAGGATTCAGTGTAATGAAAGCACATTAGAAAATATTTATTGGCTGGCATCTGGAATGGGTGGATTAATTTATAAGGAAAGGTTGGACAGGCGTGTATCTGCTGGAGTATCAGAAAAGTGAGAGGGAACTTGATTGAGACATATAACATCTTCAGGGGCCTTGGCAGAGTGGAGAGGTTATTTCTTCTTGTGGGAGAATCTAGAACAAGGGTGAAGTGTTTGACCACTAAAGAGGGACCTTTTTTTCCACTCACTTTTCTTGAAACTCTCTTCATCAAATGATGATAGAAATATGTTCTTTGAATATTCTTTGGGCAGAAGTGGTTAGATTCTTGACAACTTAAGATTACCGTTGATGGATCTGAATGCAGAGTTGGATCAGAGTCAGCCATAATTTTATTAAAAGATGTAGCAGGCTCAAGGGGCTGAATGGCATGTGCCTCCTATGTTGCATATTTGTAGTAAATGAATGGTGCCTGGTTTCAAATCTATGATCACTGTTAGTAAATAACTTACAACATTAGTATTTACATAAAAATTCGAGCCAGCATCGCCATTCATGGCTGATTATCCTAAATCAGTACCCCATTCCTGCTTTCTCCCCATATCCCTTGATTCTTTTATCCCTAAGATCTATAGCTAACTTTCTCTTGAATACATCATTTGTACGTTTCAACAGGATAGCCGTTTATTCTGATAAGCTCTGGAGGACCAGGCTTACTCTAATTAATTGCAGCTCTCTTATCCCATAAATCGGAGTGAATCTTTGTTATCTTCCGCTGTAAAGCAAGTGAATCTTCCTGAAGCTTAGATCGTAACTGTACACAGTACCCCCAGCCTTGCTTCATTGCAGCTTGACTTTCTCATTCGTAGAGAAAAAGCCCAGCTTGCAGTCAAAGCTAATACAATATTTTCCTGCCTTTTTCTTGCAGTTAACTTTACAGATTTGTAACCTGTTCATTGCCAGGTTTTTTCCCCCACCATTGGCCATGACCTGAGTATACTCTGGGGTGGCACTGAACAGGTTGACAATATGCATCAAGGAAATGTGACTGGTTTATCCATGAACAGATTCCAAAACATTGGAAACCTGTGTTTCAGTAAAGATTAGTCGTGACGCCAGCCCTCCCTCTGATTTGTCAATGCAGTTGACATGAATAATTCTCGATGCTCTCATGTTAAAATTGTTTTATTAAATATTAATAGGAATTAGCCCATAATCTCGGTCTCCAGGATGTTTAGTTTAAAAAATAACTGAAGATATGGTGAATCAACACACTTTCATTTTAGATAGACACAAAATGCTGGAGTAACTCAGTGGGACAGGCAGCATCTCTGGAGAGAAGGAATGGGTGACGTTTTGGGTCGAAGTCTGAAGAAGGGTCTCGACACGAAAAGTTACCTATTCCTTCTCTCCAGAGATGCCGCCTGTCGCGCTCAGTTACTCCAGCTTTTTGTGTCTATCTTCGGTTTAAACCAGCATCTGCAGTTCCTTCTTACGCAGAGAAAGTTTTTAATGGCCTGAGTCAGGTGTGTATCTGATCTGTGAGGTAAACTTTGTTTATCACAAATCTAGTTACTACTGCCATTAAAAAATAATCGAGGACTCTGCTTCCACTACCTTTGAGGAAGAGAGTTCCAAAGAATCTCAACCACCGGAGACTTTGATGGGAAGGGGCGTATTGTTGTTGGGAGCACAACAAACAGTGCTGCCTGCAGACAGAAGGAACTGCAGATGCTGGTTAACAAACAAAAAGACACAAAGTGCTGAAGTATCTCTGGAAAACATGGATAGGTGACGGTTCAGGTCAGGTCCTGAAGGCCGATTATGATGGTGAGGGGGGTAGCTGGAAGAAAGGTGAGGGCAGGACAAAGTCTGGCAAGTGATAGGTTGATGCAGGTGAGGGGGAGGGGGGGGTGAGGAGGGGGGGGGGGGTTGTTTGGCATATGATTGAACAAAGACCAGAGATGAAAAGGTAAAAAGTGAGATAAGATAAGGATAAAAGAGGCGTGAATTGTGAAGCTAGAGGAAGGAATGTAGGTAGAAGGGGGCAGGGGAAGGGAAGGTGAGAATTGGGTGTGCATCCAGATGTGGCACAGGGAAGAGTGGGGGAATAGGTTGGGGGGGGGTGAGGAGGAGAGGTGTTTGTAGGTTATTTAATTAATTATGTGACCACGCATAATGCCCTTGTTTCTTCCCATGTCCCAGACATTTACTGGTTGGGAGATTACTGTCAATAACCTCGAGTGTAGGAGACTGGCAGGAGAATGAGGGTGGTGCGAGAAGCACGAGAGGAGGAACAGGTTACAGGGAAATTAGTGGGAGATTGGGAAAGATGCGATTGCTTTGGGAGCCAGCATAAATTCAATGGCAATAGACAATAGACAATAGGCCATTCGGCCCTTCGAGCCAGCACCGCCATTCACTGACATCATGGCTGATCATCCACAATCAGTACCCCATTCCTGCCCTCCCCATATCCCTTGATTCCTCTATCTTTAAGAGCTCTATCTAACTCTCTCTTGAAAGCATCCAGAGAATTGGCCTCCACTGCCTTCTGAGGCAGAGAATTCCACAGATTCACAACTCTCTGGGTGAAATAGTTTTCCCTCACCTCCGTTCTAAATGGCCTACCCCAATGGGCAGAATGGCTTATTTCTGTGTCATTAGGAAATAGGAACTGCTGATTGATATATTCAACAAATAATTCTCAACTATTCCAACCATACGCAAAACATGAAGTGCTGTAGTAACTCAGCGGGTCAGGCAGCATCTGTGGAGGGAGGTGAACAGGCAACATTTCAACCTGAAGATGGGTCCCGACTCAAAAGGGTGCCCATCTTCCTCCACAGATGCTGCTTGACCCGCTGAGTTACCCCAGCACATAGTGCTTTGCTCAAGATTTCTGCCGTTCCTTGTCTCTCCTTTTCTAATCCTAACTTGCTGTGCTTTCTTATCTTTTCCTTCCTGAAGCAAATCTGTCATGTGCTCTGAAGTTGATCAAACTTGCACACCAACTAAGTTGCCTGGGGAAGTGAAGCTTCAATATCATAAGGTGTGGCTTGCTGTAGGTGGGTGTGGAGGCCAGTACTGGTTGATTCAGGTTGCAAGAGTGATCCTCGAAAACTAACACATGTAGATCGAAGATCTTTGAGGCATGCTAGTTTCTGTGTCTATCTTCGGTTCAAACCAGCATCTGCACTTCCTTCCAACACAATACTGTACACATTACTGCCGCCCACATTACAGAGCGTGCAATTTTTTCCACGGCAACCTTTTTTTTACTCGCGGGCATTTTTCAGCATGTTGAAAAATACGCCGCGATCTAGCTGAGGCCTCGAATACGTGGAAACCACTCCAGCATGAAGGAGAGTTACAAAGTAAAGTAAGTAAAGTAAAGTAAGTTTATTTATATAGCGCCTTTCAATCAGATTACTGAAACCAAAGCGCTTTACAGACAATTAACCATATAAATAAAAAATAAAAAGGTAGAATAAAAAAGACACGACACACTATTTAGAGATTCAACATGAACATCCCCCCACAGCAGAGTCGACACTCTCCACCGTGAGGGAAAGGCACCAAAGTGTCCAGTCCTCCTCCTAGTCCACCCGAGATCCGGGCCAGTCTGAGGGCTCCGCAGCCAGTCGCCGCAACGGCAGCCCGATGTTGTAGACTCACCCGCCGGGAAGCTGGAACACCGGCATCGGGTGGAAAGTCCTCAACGGCTTGGAAGTGTCTGGAGCGGCCGCTCCTTCCCCGGAGACTGCGACGCCCGCGGACTTCAGGCCGCGCCGGTTGGAGCTTCGACTCCGCGGTGTTTTTGATCCAGCGCCGCCCGCCCGTGGCGGGATGCCCTCAAACCGCAGACCGCAGACCACGGCTGCTCGATGTTGGTGGTCGGCGGTCACAGCACTCCGGAGCGGCGACCCGACAAGGCATCGCCCGCTCCCCGTTGGTGTCCCAGCGCTGTGCCGCCGAAGCTGTGGTCCCCGGCAGGAAACGCCGCTCCAGCCCGATGGAAGGCCGCATGGGGAGACCGGAGACGCGATTCGGAGGAAAACCGCATCTCCGACCAGGTAGGACTGGGGTTAAAACAGTCCCCCCCCCCCCACATAGAAAGAATAGACTCCAAATAATAAAAAAATAAAAAATATTCAAACAATAAAAGAGTTAGACGACGGACTGCAGGCAGGCTGCCATACAAACGGCGCCCACTCCTGCACATCCGACTTGGAAGAGACCAAGACCTCCTAGGACCTCGTGTCGACCATGCTGCAAGTATGAGTCGAGGGCAAACTCGTCTGAACTCGCGGATTAGGTCGCCGCAGTGGGACAGCCCCTTTAGAAAACCATTTGTATTGTAAATGCCCCTAATATGAAATTCCATTTCCCATTGAATCCCATGTTGTAAGTGGAGATGTGTTCCTACGAACAGTTTTTCTCTCAACAGTAAAGGGTCTGTCCCACTTACGCAATTTTTTTCGGCGACCCGTCATAGTCGCAGCAGGTTGCCGAAAAATGTCAACATGTTGAAAATCCGGCGGCGACCAGAAAAAGGTACGACATGTGAAACCCGTTTGGTCGTGAGTAATCACGCAAAGAGTCGTCGTACCTTTTTCTGGTCGCTGCTGGATTTTCAACATGTTGAAAATTTTCGGCGACCTGCTGCGACCATGACGGGTGCCGGCAAGTCGCCGAAAAAATCACGTAACTGGGACAGGCCCTTAACAATGACTGTTGGTTCACAGTTGTGGGGACACTTAAGCGAATGCCTTGTCAGTTTCCAATGCAAATTTCTTCAGTGTCCGGCAGCCGTAATGGGAGATATAATTGTCTACAGATGTTTATCACCTTCTAGATTTTAGTATGAATGGAGACATGCATTTTTAAACGTGTATCAACCATAGGCAAGATTATTTAATGATATAATTCTCAACAAATAACAGTGGTCATTGTGGTTTATAACTTGCTGGCCTGTTTCAGATACTTAATTGGTAAAAGATGAAGCTGTTAATGTGTCAGTCATGAAATAAATAGAACAAGATCTATTAGTTGACACATTCTTTGGCACATATAATTACAAATAAACTGAAAACCGCAGATGTAAGAAATATTGATACAATAATCGTGGCAGCTTTTTGTCTAATCTCTTGCAGACCAAATGGGAGAGGAAAGATCAAAGAGCTGAATTAAGAATAGAAGGGGTGTTAGTTGTAGCAGCAATAACAAAGGACGAAATAGATAGAGGGACTTCTTCCTCAACTTGTACAATTATTTTATTTTCTGATGAACGATGTATCTGATGTACAGTGCCCTCCATAATATTTGGTACAAAGATCCATCATTTATTTATTTGCCTCTGTACTCCACAATTTGAGATTTGTAATAGAAATAAATCTGCTTGAAGTCTGCGATTCATGGACATCACTAGTTGCTGGGTGTCTTCTCTGGTGATGCTCTGCCAGGCCTGTATTGCAGCTATCTTTAGCTTATGCTTGTTTTGGTGGCCAGTCCCCTTCAGTTTTCTCTTCAGGATATAAAAGGCATGCTCAATTGGGTTCAGATCGGGTGATTGACTTAGCCACTCAAGAATTTACCATTTTTTTAGCTTTGAAAAACTTCTTTGTTGCTTTAGCAGTATGTTTGGGATCATTGTCTTGCTGTAGACTGAACCACAGGCCAATGAGTTTTGAGGCATTTGTTTGAACTTAAGCAGATAGGATGTGTCTGTACACTTCAGAATTCATTATGCTACTACCATCAGCAGTTGTATCATCAATGAAGATAAGTGAGCCACTACCTTCAGCAGCCATACATGCCCAGGCCATAACACCCCCACCACCGTGTCTCACAGATGAGGTGGTATGGTTTGGATCTTGGGCAGTTCCTTCTCTCCTCCATACTTTGCTCTTGCCATCACTCTGATATAAATTAATCTTCATCTCATCTGTCCACAAGACCTTTTTCCAGAACTGTGGTTTGCTCTTTTAAGTACTTCTTGGCAAACTGTAACCTGGGGCTAACCAGTGGTTTGCATCTTGCAGTGTAGCCTCTGTATTTCTGTTCATGAAGTCTTCTGCGGACAGTGGCCATTGACAAATCCACACCTGACTCCTGAAGAGTGTTTATGATCTGTCAGACAGGTGTTTGAGAATTTTTATTTATTATAGAGAATTCTTCTGTCATCAGCTGTGGAGGTCTTCCTTGGCCTGCCAGTCCCTTTGCGATTAGTAAGCTCACCAGTGCTCTCTTTCTTCCAAACAGTTGATTTTGGTAAGCCTAAGGTTTGGCTGATGTCTCTAACAGTTTTATTCTTGTTTCTCACTCATAATGGCTTCTTTGTCTTTCATTGGCACAACTTTGGTCCTCGTGTTGATAAACAGCAATAAAAGTTTCCAAAGGTGATGGAAAGACTGGAGGGAAGATTAGCTGCTAAGCGCTCTCTTATACCTGCATTAAGGAGGTAATTAAATACACCTGAGCAATTACAAACACCTGTGAAGCCATGTGACCCAAACATTATAGTGCCCTGAAATGGGGGGGAATATGTATAAACACTGCTATAATTTCTACATGGTGAAACCAAAATGTATAAAAATGGCCTTTAATAAAATCTGACAATGTGCACTTTAACCACATGTGATTTTTTCTATTACAAATCTCAAATTGTGGAGTACAGAGGCAAATAAATAAATGAAGGGTCTTTGTCCCAAACATTATGGAGGGCACTGTTTATGAGGTTTTGCCAGAAACCTTTGTTGTTGGATGCAGCAGCAGGGGGCAGATCAGCAGAGCACCTGGATCATGCTGATGTGAGTGTAAGGCCATTCCTCCCACATGCTTTGGTGGACGCATTAAGCAGGCATATAAGCAAGCATCATCTGCAAACTGCAGCCTAATTACCAAGCCTCAGGTGTCTTTGAATGTGGAGTGTGTAGGAAGGAACAGCAGATGCTGGTTTAAACTGAAGATAGACACAAAATGCTGGAGTAACTCAGCAGGACAGGAGGCCTCTCTGGATAGAAAGGTGACGCTTCGGGTCAAGAACCTTCTTCAGACTGAGAGTCAGGGGAAAGGGAGCCACAGAGATATGGAAGGGTAAGGTGTCAAAATGAGACAGCAAAGGGGACAAGGTTCAAGGAAAAGGTAGAATAGATCATTGTTAGCTAGGGGAAGATTGACAACGAGGCATACAGAGATAAAATTTAGTCAGGAGGACAGTCAGACTGGTCGGAGAACTGGGATGGGAGGGGTGGAGAGAGAGGGGAAGTAAGGGATACTTGAAGTTAGAGGTCAATAATTGGAGTTTGAACAGCTTCCTATTTGTAAGGGTCGGCCTGAGGTCTTGAGGGGTTTTACTGAGCTTAGTTGTTGTTGATGTGCAACGTTGCAGTGCGATGGATTGAGGGACGTATTGGAGCAATAACACAGATTTGTATGACATCAGTGTTGAGTGAGAATGGTTCTGCTGGGGATCTGTTAGTCAGCTTCATGATTTGCATGCCGTCATGGAGCCAGTGTAAGATGGAGGTGATTTTCTGCGATCGCCCCAACTCTCCGCACTGATGGAGATCTTCCTCAATCTCAGACAGACACAAAAAGCTGCTGTAACTCAGCTGGTCAGACAGCATCTCTGGAGATAAGGAATAGGTGACCCTTCTTCAGAGCTGAAACATCACCTATCCCTTTTCTCCAGAGAGCAACTCTGACCCGCTGAGTTACTCCAGCATTTTGTGTCCATTTGCTGTGTAAACCAGCATCTGTCGTTCCTTCCTACACTATTCCTCGATCTCATCACTGCTGGATATCCACACTACCAGCTGTAGTGAACTTGCACAAGAGATATTATGACACCCTGCATCAGCCTTACATTGATCTATCTGTGAAAAAAAGGCAGTGAAGAAACACAGTGTGTGTGTGTGTTGCTTGCAAGTTATATGGAGTTACACCTTATTAAAGTAGGACTATTATTATCTTGTAATATAACACTGCTGGCGAGTTAACAACATGTGTGCCAGATTGAGCTGTTAATAGCCGACTGTGTAGTCTTTCTGCTGTTTGAAAGTGAACCTATGTTTGCTTTTCACCTCACCAGCAACATTTGCGCATGCTGTCAGTGAATGTCAAGGGGGCCGTTCTCCAGCTTGAGTGGGCAGTACCGAATCCAACTTCTGATTCAGCTTGTAAAATTAATGGCAGCTTCCAACAGATAATATTCACCATCGTACAGCTGCCTCCAAGTTCTGGGAGAACCATGAGCTAATATCATGTCACTAAGCACAGATACAGCACAAAGTTTAAAAATAGAGCCAGTCTGAGTGGACTTAGCCCTCTTCGCAAGTAAGGTCATAAGGCCATAAGTGATAGGAGCAGAATTAGGCCATTCGGCCCATCAAGTCTACTCCGCCATTCCATCAAGGCTGATCTATCTCTCCCTCCTAACCCCATTCTCCTGCCTTCTCCCCATAACCTCTGATACCTGTACTAATCAAGAATCTATATCTCTGCCTTAAAAATATCCACTGACTTGGCCTCGTCTGCCTTCTGTGGCAAAGAATTCCACGGATTCGCTACCAGTATACAGAATGTTTGCACAAAACCATTTCCAAATAAAAGGTAAAATTCCGGGCAATCTCCACGCAGCATAAACACGACGTGAACTATTAACTTATCATTAATGACCTCATTATTGAAGGATAATATTAACTCAATCTCCAAACTACATGGAAGTCTCATTTTACAAAAGTTGAATTTTACACAAACCATCACCGGTGACTGATTTTAAGATTTCTATTGAGCACAGTTGTGTTACAAGTAAAGTACTGTTGAAGGATGAAATTCAGCCCATCTAGTTCATGTCAACTTGTGCGGCACGGTGGCGCAGCGGTAGAGTAGCTGCCTTACAGCGCCAGAGACCCGGGTTCGATTCTGACTATGGGTGCTGATAGACACAAAAAGCTGGAGTAACTCAACGGGTCAGGCAGCATCTGTGGAGAGAAGGAATAGGTAACGTTTTGGGTCGAGACCCTTCTTTATCTACGAGATGGCAAATGCATAACATCAGAAACTCTCCTGACATCATCACCTCCTGGCAAGAACCTGCAACTACAGCTGTACCAAAAACTCTTAAATATGTGATTTTTACTCCAAATTGTTTCAAGGGCAGTTTCTGAAAATTGAAAAGTGAAACGGACATCAGCGGACACATTTTTAAAAACATTTTGCATTTTAAAAATAATTTAATGATTTTCTTTTGACGTTTGTTTAATGTGCTGTAATGTGACTAGATCTTGCAAAAAGCCTAAATTTGTCTCATTTTGCAGTCGCTGCTGTGACGGATGTTAAGTGTTAATTCTGTCCTGTTCAAACCAGCCAAGATATCCATCAGCCTGAAGAACCACAATCCACTTACAGATCTGCATGTTTTAAAAAAAAACAAGCATATGCAAGGCAAACCACTCCCAAACTTCACAGATATTTAGGCAGTGGTATTTTGAAACGTCATCGCAAATTTCCCGGGAGCTAAGTCAATGCAAGGCAATCAACATGGACCAACACGTAGCTCTATTATAACTGTTTTGTCCTGAGGAAAAGTGCCAGTTAAGATTGTTGTGCACAACGTTCTAATATATCACCGACAAGGAATGAGGACATATTTACGATACTTCACCGCAGTTCAAGAAAAGGTCTCCTGTTGCAGTTGCTTCATCTCAACAATGTTTGAAAAGCACTCTAAATTCTACCTTTGATAAAGAAAAACACTACACAAAACAAAGCAACCACTAATTTCCCCAAATTCCACCTCCTAAAGAGCCTGCCCCACTGAGGCAATTCTTTTGGCGACTACAGGCGACTGCCGCAACATTTTCAACATGTTGAAGGCCTTTTGCCGACAGAGGCGACAGTTTTTGCTGTCGTAGGTTGTCTCTCTCATGGAGCAGTGTTGTTCCACATACCAATGCAAAAACAACATATCTGTTTCTGAGTCCGAAAAAAATGAAGCACAGAAACAGGCCCTTCACACCATGCATCACCCACCATTTTACAGTAATCCTGCATTAATCCCTTTTTTTTCTCTCTACATTCTTGTCAACTCTACCCAGATTCTAACAATCACCTACACACTGTGTAGGGATATTGTAGGAAACCCATGCTGTCACAGAGAGCACGTGCAAACTCTGCACAGACAGCATCTAAGGTGAAGATTGAGCCTGGTAGAGACAAAATGCTGGAGGAACTCAGCGTTGACAGGCAGCATCTCTGGTGAGAAGGAATGGGTGACGTTTCGGGTCGAGACCCTTCTTCAGACTGATTGATTGCGCCTGGTATTCTGGTGCTTGGAGACAGCAGCTCCAATAGCTGCATCACTGGGTCACCCGAAACGGCACCTTGTTGCCCACTTGCAGGACATCAGGCCAAACATTCCATTCAAGAGATGTGTTTTAAGAAATCCTAAATGAGTACAAGCAGAGCGGTGAAGCAGTTTGGTCAGGAAGTTCTAGACCTGAACATACTGCTTGCCAATTGAGCGTTGAAATATATAAACTGGAAATACACTAGACGTCAGAGCTGTAGCCTAATTGCAGCGATCGACAACTCTATGCACCTACAGTTCAGTCTGAAGAAGGGTCTCGACCTGAAATGTCACCCATTCATTCCTTCTCTCCAGAGATGCTGCCTGTCCCGCCGAGTTACTCCAGCATTTTGTGTCTATCTCTGGTTGTGGTAGGATGATTCACTTGCCCAATAAAAGCTGGGAAGAAACTGCCCCTGAATCTGGAGGTGTGCGTTTTTACACTTCTATACCTTTTGCCTGATGGGAGAGGGCAGAAGAGGGAGTGGCCAGGGTGCGACTCATCCTTAACTATTCTGCTGGCCTTGCCGAGGCAGCGTGAGGTATAAATGGAGTCAATGGAAGGGAGGATGGTTTGTGTGATAGCCTGGGCTGCGTCCACGATTCACTGCAATTCAATGCAAATGCAGTCTACTATCATTGAACCTCTCGAAAGTAGACACAAGGAAGAAACTGCAGATGCTGCTTTACAAGAAAAGACACAGAAAGTGCTGGAGTAACTCAGTGAGTCAGGTAGCATCTCTGGAAAATATGGATAGGCGACGTTTCAGGTCATGACTATTCTTCAGATTAATTATAATAGAGGGGGGAGAAAGCTGCAAAAGAGATGGGGCGGGACAAATCCTGGCAAGTGATAGGTGGATACAGGTGATGGCAGATGGGTGCACCAAGGCCACAGATGGAAAGAAGACAAAAGGCTGTCAGATAAAGAGAGGAGTGAAATGCAAAGCTAGAGTGGCGCACGGGAAGAGAGGGGGGGAGGATGGGGGGAGGGTTGAGGGGAGAATTCAATGTTCATACCGTTGGGCTGTAAGCTACCGGGCGGAATACGAGGTGCGCTTCCCCCAGTTTGTGTGTGGCCTCACACAGGCAATGGAGGAAGCCCTGGAGAGAAAGGTTGTTATGGGAATGGGAAGTGGAGGTCAAGGACTAACATCCATTTGAACCTCTTGATTTTCGTGATGCCACCATGATCTGGGTGCAGAAGCAGCGAGTTTCAGGCAATCTTCTGACACTACGTTAGCTAAAACAAATGTGGCCTATGGCTGTGATGTTGTCAATGTCGGGGTTTGTCGAATCTTGTTGGCTAGTGGTGATAGTCACTTCCGCAAGGAGCACTTTTCCTACACAAGGAGTAAGGACTTGCACTAAATTTGAGAGCATGACCCGTAGTGAACATCGTTGGAACACTTTTTAAGATCTCAGTTGACAATTTTTCATGGGAGGTAGAATGAAGTTTAAAGCCAGAATTTCCAAACTCTGTTCTTTAGGATTTTGTAATTTGCCCATCACTCAGCAACTCACAGTCCCCCTCACAGTCTTTTTCTCAGTAGGCGATTCTAAAATTAGGGGGCATAGATTTAAGGAGAACGATTTAAAGGGAATGTGAGGGACAAGGTTACACACAGGGGGTGGTGAGTACATCGATAGAATTGCCTGCAAAGTCATCATGGCAGGTACAATCGTAAAGATATTTTAAAGGAATGTGGGCCAAATGCAGGTAAATGGGACTATGTGGATTGACACCTTGATTGGCACGGACGAGTTGGGCGAAACGACTCAGCATAATCTCAGTTTATTAAACATCTTCACATATATTAACAGACACACCTTATTCAGGCTAAATCCACAAAGTAGGGCTTACTATTGTAGATGAAGAAAATGAACCTGGGATTTCAGGGCCCAGTTATGGCTTTATTTTTGCACACTTGCTCTCCTTCCAGCTCAGGGTTATCACCGGTTAATTTAAGGTGATCTAGGATTGTGAAATATAGTTACCTGGAGAATGGCTGAGGAGGTATTTTGTTCTCCGCAGCATAAACCTTGCCCTGCATGCTGTACCTTTAACAGGTGCAGATAAACAGATCACCAAAGTTTCCAACGAGGAAGTGGAAGAAAGCAGCAAACAGGAGAGGTGCAGAGAAGAAGAACAGCAGTTTTGCCAACAAGGTTTAGTTTAGTTTAGAAATACAGCGCGGGCACAGGCCCCTTCGGCCCACCGAGTCTGCTTCAGACTGATCAGTCAGAGCGTTCCGGGTCGAGACCCTTCTTCAGACTGATCAGCCTGAACGTTTCTGTTCGAGACCCTTCTTCAGACTGATCAGCCTGAAGAAGGATCTCGAGCCAAAATATCACCCATTCTCTCCAGAGATGCTGCCTGTCCCGCTGAGTTACTCCAGCATTTTGTGCCTATCTTCGATTTAAACCAGCATCTGCAGTTCCTTCTTAAACATAAAACAAAATACTGTTTGTCTTTTTGGAATTTTATCTGATTGCATTAAAATAAAAACTATAATCTGAACTCTGTTCACCCACCAATTACATCTTTGCACCAAATATGTATTGCTAATCAATGGCCATCGACCAGAAAATACTACCTCACGTTTAATCATACTTAATCATATCTTACATCTGACTGCTGCAAACCTGTTTTACTTCATAGAGTATTTAACAACCGTCCACACTATTTGCCACACCCTCTTTTTGAACACCAATGCCCATGTGCAAGTGATCAATGTGGAATTATACACCGGGCATTCTACACGCCTTTCTGCCCAATATTCTATGCTGTTGTTTATGCTCTACCCATCTTACTTTATCTCACCCAATACTTCTATTCTTTTCTCTCTCATGCATTTATTCATCTTTGTCTGAAATGCATTTGTGCTATATGTGTCCACATTTCCCGATTCCCACTACGCTTTTGGCAAAAATATGCTTCGCCGTAATTTCTTATTGGCTTTCTGAGTGATTTGGTTCTCCAAGATTAGACACCAAGCTGTTCAAGCATTGCTTTACAACCCTGCAACACCTCACATGTTCCTTGTTCCATGTCATTTGTTCAAATGTGGACATGTCTGCCTTCCCTCTTCTCCAGGTCTCTCCTGACAATTTATCCTGACAAGCAAACACATGGAACACACGAATCCCTTGTTCCAAGTGTGGATTCTTATTCATCGGCGAGACTAAGCGTAGACTGGGTGATCTTTTCGCTGAAAACCTTTGCTCAGTCCACTTTGGCCTGCCTGATCTCCCGATGGCCAAACACTTTAACTCCCCTTCCCATTCCCACACTGACCTTTCTGTCCTGGGTCTCCTCCATTGTCAGAGTGAGGCCAAATGCAAATTTGGGGAACAGCATCTCATATTTCCCTTGGGTAGTTTACAACCCAGTGGTATTAATATTGGTTTCTCGAACTGCAAGTAACCCTTACATCCCCTCTCTCTCTATCCCCACCCTAGTCATCGTACTAGTTTCACTAACGTCCTGTTGAGTTTCACGGTCTGTATCAACAACCCCGCAGCCAACAATGGAACGTTTCCTTGATCATCGTTACTTTTTTGCATATCTTTCATTCATCTGTTCTATATCTCTCTACATCACCGTCTATATCTCTCGTTTCCTTTTCCCTTGACTCTCAGTATGAAGGGTCTTGACCTGAAACATCACCTATTCCTTCTCTCTAGTGATGCTGCCTGACCCGCTGAGTTACTCCAGCTTCTTGTGTCTTTCTACATGAAATACTACAGTTTTGCTCAGGTTCTCACTGAGCAAAACTACTAGTCCAAATATTTATTTAGACATATCCAATAACTGCGGGCATCTTGCACTCAAGACTTCCTTCTTCCAGAATGTTTAGGCTGCAAGAATTGGAAGTTCTGGGTACCTATTCATGAGCACATCAGTGCAGTTCAATGGCTCGGAAGGAAATTAAACCACTCATGAAAGACAGCTCCAAGATAGGAGATCTGGTTCATTTAAAAAACGTCAGTTTCTTTGCAATTTGTTTTCCTATTTCTTTCATAATGCTCCTGCTCTCCAGCCACATGTTAACCCAGACCCGCACTATTCTACATATTCCTTGAACTTCGTCCCCTTTGATGTCTTGTTTTCACACCTTACCCTTCCTTATCTCTGTGTCTCCCTCTCCCCTGACTCTCAGTCTGAAGAAGGATCTCGACCCAAAACGTCACCTATTCCTTCTATCCACCGATGCTGCCTGCCCCGCTGAGTTACTCCAGCATTTTGTGTCTATCTTCAAACCTTGGACATCATATGTGTCACCATGGGGAAACATAATGACTGGATAGTTATGAAAAATATACTGCAGGTGAATTATCTTCTGAATGCAGACACACTGTCGGTCCGAACACACAGGAGAGGACACAAATGATGCCACGTTCAAACAAGACCAAATTTCCTCTGAGATATACACAAAATGCTGGAGTAACTCAGAGGGACAGGCAGCATCTCTAGAGAGAAGGAATGGGTGACATTTTGGGTTGAGACCTTTCTTCAGACCAATTTCCTCTATTCATCCATACATAGCAATTTATCACTCACCAACCGATAATCTGCTAGAAATTGAGGGTTAATATTACTTGCGATCTTGCAATATTACAAACCCTTCATAGCCTCCACATCCTTCCTGCAATGGGGCAGCCATTGTGTACAGTATTGTACACAATACTCCAAATACGGCCTAACCAAAATCCTATAAACTGCACCCTATCAGAAGGTTTAATTTTTTCATTACTAACAGAATATACTGGAAAATATTGAACTAATTGGATTGGCATCAACGGCTAAATTGGTCCATGGCTCTGTGACTATCAGGCCACAGTTTGCCTTTCCTACCTTGTATCTTTCTCTCTCTTTGTACCGAAATAAATGTTTAACCTACATTGATACACGGATACCCGTATTTCTAATTTTTACCCATCTTTGCCGCAGTACAAGTTTCCCTCTTGTCCTCATATTTTCATGTGCACAAAGGATCAGCCTTGTGATGTTTCCTGCAACTTCTCACAAGTTAAATGCTTCCTTTATGTCTGGCAGATACAAGGTCACAAGTGGCCATTCAGCCCATTAGGTCTAGTCGGCCATTCAATCATGGCTGATCTATCTCCTCCTGCTAACCCATTCTCCCCATAACCCCAGTATATATCAAGAAGTATCTTCGACAACATTAGTTTTTCAACTATTTACTACCTACACTGTCCCTGTCAATTCCAGCTCTCTGTTATCTCTATTCACTGATTGTAAATCCTTTTTTCTGTGTTCATTGTGTATTGCCCTGTCCCAATCTATCATGGATATTTCTGCTAGTTCCCATGATGTTCCTGCAATCCCGAGCCACTTCCTCAAACACAACTCCCGTGCTTTTCCTCTTTTTTCCCTAAACATGACCATTCCACACATAATCTCTGCCAATTTTTAACTGCTAAATATTCAGAAACAACGATTTAAATCCTGAGCCATAAACCTCAGGCAGTAAATTTCAAGCTGAAAATAGTAAATTGCAATCTATATCATAACTCACAACGGAGTGTTAAATGGCATTAGGCAATACAGGCAACACTTCATTACAAGACTATTCAATGGTGGTCTAATTTCACCTGGAGGTATATTGTCTGCATCACCAGATGATGAAACATATGACTCAAAATTCACTGTAAGTTCCCAGGGAGCTTGTGTCTTTTGCCTCACTGAATTAAAAAGTTTAAAGAACATAAGGTCACATCGGATTATTGGAGTAGGCTCCTTTGCTGAACATAACCCAGCACTACTCATCGATTTATGCTTTTACTAAAGATATTCAACACAAGGTGGAGATCGGGTGCAACAAGCACATAATAACAAGCTTCAGAACTTCTGCACAAATTCCAGATAATAGCAGCAGACGGAAGAGTGTGTTTAACAATAAACAGTGTGGGCCTCGAAGGAATTCAAACACAGACACAAATTAATTAAGGCATGCCCATGTGAATTGGAAAGGAAATGGCAATTAGTGAACAGTGCCTTCTACGAGAAAAGAGGCAAGGCCTAGGGCTTTGAATGGGAGAATGCAATCTTGGAGTTTCGAGGTGACTGAAGCATAACTGAGTGTTTTTGCAGTACATGGATCGAGGTGGCACAGGCTTTGCAGATGGAAATCAGTCGTTTCGTTTATTGTCACGTGTGCCGAGGTACAGTGTAAAGCTTTCGTTGCGTGCTATCCAGACAGCAGAAAGACAACACATGGTTACAATCGACACAAGATAGACACAAAATGCTGGAGTTATAGCCCTGTCCCACGGTACGAGTTCATTCCAAGAGCTCTCCCGTGTTTGCCCTGATTCGAACTCGGAGATTTACGGTAATGGCCACTCGTCGGTACTCGGGGCTCTCGTGGACATTTTTCAACATGTTGAAAAATCTTCACGAGTCTTCCCGTGGTTACCTGCCGTTAGCGTTACGAGCCGCTAAGTGACGTCCCAGAGCTCCGACGTACCCGCTACGTTCATTCTCCGTGCTTACCACGAGTTTGATTTTATTTTAACTCAGGAGAGCTCTTGGAATGAACTCGTACCATGGGACAGGGCTTTAACTCAGCGGGACAGGCAGCATCTCTGAAGAGAAGGAATGGGTGACTTTTCGGGTCGAGACCCTTCTCCAGATTCACTCCTCGACTCCATCCTATCCCCCCTGGTCCAATCCCTCCCTGCCTATGTTCAAGACACCTCACACGCCCTTCGTCTCTTCAATGACTTCCGTTTTCCAGGCCCCAACTCCCTCATCTTTACTGGAGACTGAAGCAGGGTCTCGACCCGAAACGTCACCTATTCCTTCTCTCCAGAGATGCTGCCTGTCCCGCTGGGTAACTCCAGCATTTTGTGTCTATCTTCGGTTTAAACCAGCATCTGCAGTTCCTTCCTACACATGATTACAATCGATCCGTTTACAGTGTATAGACACATGATAAGGGAATAACGTTTAGTGCAAGGTAAAGCCAGCAAAGTCCGATCAAGAAAAGTCCGAGGGTCACCAATGAGGTAGACAGTAGTTCAGCACTGCTCCCTTGTCACATGGTGGGAAAACATAGCTCAAAACCAAACATAACAACAAATGGCAAACTCTGACATACTGTCTGGTGAAAGGGATCTTGGTATTGGTTTATTATTGCCACGTGTACTGAGACACAGTAACAACTTTGTTCTGCAAGCCATCTGGGCAAAATCATATCACACATGAGTACAAAATGACATGGATGTGACGGGGTTCCAAAAACAGTCTTTAATTGGACGAAATTGCAGTCCATACAAAACTGCAGATGAGAATATAGGAGAGGGGCAGCAGAGCCAGAGTAGACACAAAATGCTGGAGTAACTCCGCGGGGCAGGCGGCATCTCTGGATCAGACTAAAGAAGGGTCCTGCCCGAAATGTCATCCTTCTATTCGGAGAGATGTGTCCCGTTGAGTTACTTCAGCACTCTGTGTCTATCTTCGGTGTAAACCAGCATCTGTAGTTCCTTCCCACACACAGAGACAGAGAAGATGGATTTGCACAGGCAGGGTATTAATATCACTGCAGCACATCATCTGTGACAAACAGTTTTTAATAAAGCAATACAGAAGATGATGAAATGTTTAAACGGAAAGCAAGATATTAGGAAGTATTAAAAGTTAAATGGAGTTACTTTCCACAGCCCCTCTGGGTTATTCTTTTAGCAATAAACATGCATTCTAGAAAGTGTGAACTAACTCCAGCTTACATATGCACATACATAAAAATGAAAATTAAATGCATCTGAGCGGAAGATATTCCAGCGTTTCGCCTCCTCTCGCACCCAAGGAAATATGAATTCTGTATCTGTGTCGTGAGGAACTCCAGATGCTGGTTTATACCGAAGAGAGACACAATATGCTGGAGTAACTCAGCGGGCCGGGCAGCATCTCTGGAGAGATGGGATGGGTAACACTCAGGTTGAGCTCCTTTTTCAAACTGAGTCAGGGGAGAGGGAGACACGGAGATATAGAAGTGCAAGGCGTAAAAACACAGATTAAAGCAGATGATGAGAAGGAAATGTAGAATAGTTCATTGTTAGCTGAGGGGAAGGTGACAAGGAGGTGACTATCAGTCTGAAGAAGGGTCTCGACCCGAAACGTCACCGAAACGTCATCTCTCCAGGGATGTGGCCTGCCCTGCTGAATTACTCCAGCATTTTGTGTCTAATTATGTAATTCTTAAACATGAAAAAAAAATCACTCCAGGTTCAATATGCAGTAAAAAATCCAAATTTAAACCTAAAATCTGGAACCACTATCGCAAAATAAATGTGTAAGAGAAACAACACGTCATATTTCGCTTTGGTAGTTTACACCCCAGCGGTATGAACATTGACTTCTCTAACTTCAGATAGCCCTTGCTTTCCCTCTCCATCCCCTCCCCTTCCCAGTTCTCCCACTAGTCTTACTTTCTCCGACTACATTCTATCTTAGTCCCGCTCCCTCCCCTGACATCAGTCTGAAGAAGGATCTCGACCCGATAAAGTCACCCATTCCTTCTCCCCTGAGATGCTGCCTTTCCCGCTGAGCTACTCCAGCAGTTTGTGTCTATCTTAAAACAAATTATCTCTGCAGAGTAAAGCTATTTTTGCCAGAAGAAAAGGTAAACGTCGAGGATCAAACATGCCATAACATCCACAAAAAATTCCTACGACACGCAAACCAACCTCCCTCTCCCTTCACCAAGCCATTTAGCTCATGTTTTGCAAATCTGCCACAATACCTCACAAACCTGGAAGCCGACTAGTTCGTTATAACCACCCAAAGTAGTAAAATCTCTCGAGATACTTCATTAGGTATTGCAAGCTGACAAATTTGTAAACCTATTTAGACATCCTTTTTCGAGGAGGTCCATCTTCCTAACTCCTATGATGCTCAGGAAAACTAGACTCGGCTATTTAGTTGGAACATTTTCTATTGGTCAGCTAAATCATCCTAATCTGTACTTCAAACCCATTTAGAGACAAAATGCTGGAGTCGCGGGACGGGCAGCATCTCTGGAGAGAATGAATGGGTGACGTTTCAGGTCGTGACCCTTGCTCAAACCCATTTACCAGCCTTCATTCCACATTCCTCCATTTCATGACTTGACAGACACCCTGAACACTTCAAATGACCTGGGATCGAGAAATACTGACCAAGGGGAAAAGACATGAAAGATACTTGAAAACATGACTGAAAAAGGTACACTTTAAAAGAAAGGAGTAATAAGCAAAATAGTGTCAGGGAATGAAATGCAAAAGGCAGAGCTGAGACGGTAGAAGGTGTTTCATATAGATGGCAGAGTGGGAGCATGTGGTGATGAAATGAAAGAACTTACACAGTGGATGGAGAGGAAAATGAACTCAGAGACACCAAAGACCTTAAACTGCATGATGCACTTGGAGTCATAAGGAAAGCAATCAATCAATCAATCAATCAGATTTATTCATCACATACACAATAAAGTGAGGTGAAATGAACTTGCCAGCAGCAGTACAATCAAAAAGAACAAAATACACAATATAAATTGAACACAAACATCCACTACAGCATTCTTCACTGTGGTGGAAGGCACAAGGTATAGTCAGTCCTCCTCCATTTTCCCCCGTGGTCGGGGCCATAATCTCCGCAGTCGCCGCTGCGGGTGGACAGATGACAGGCCCTCTCGTCCGGAAGGTAAGTCCCGAATCGATGCTTCCCTACAGGAGACCGCGGCTTCAGGATGACGTAGGCCGCAGGCCGGTGGTCGGAGCTCTTCTCCAGGGACTCCCGGCGAGGGATCCCGCTCCAGATGGTAAGTAAGTAAGTCAGTCCCCGCCGCACCCGCGGCTAGAAGCACCGCAGTCTGAAGCTCCGGGCCCGTCTCCGGGAAAGGCCACACCAATCCTTGGTGTTTGGCCGTGAGGGAGGCGACATGGAAAAAGTCTCCTCTCCGTGGAGGAGGCTACCGAAAGCGGTTTCCCCCTTACCTCCCCCACACCACGCCCCACAGAGAGACATTAAAAACATACATTTAGACATACTAAAAAAAACAAAAAAAGTAGAAATGACTAACACGCTGCTGGCAGGGCAGCCTTCTCTCACCGACCAGGGTCATTAGGGCCTGCTTAAATGATGGCTGCAATCTGAATGGAACACACTGGGAACAGGAAACAATAAGTGTGCATTTTGTGACACAATACACAAGCAGCAGTGTGTCAGATGAATTAGGATTTGTGTATGGCAGAACTTCAGTGGTAAGTCAAGGGCGCAAACAAAATGGAGAGGGGGGCAGTGAATCTGGGCATAAAGTAAAGGCAGGAACAACGTCACAGAACGGGATTTGGTGATGGACTGGATATGACTTTTGAAGTTAATTTGTGATTGATTAATTTGTGATTTGTGATTGAACAAGACATTGAGGTCTTGGCCCATCTGATATCGGCTGTGAGCAGCCGTGGCAGAATAATGAACTGTCTGTACCATAGGTAGACACAAAATGCTGGAGTAACTCAGCAGGACAGGCAGCATCTCTGGAGAGAAGGAATGGGTGACGTTTCGGGTCGAGACCCTTCTTCGGACTGTTCCATATAATGCTTCCGGTAAAAAAACATGTATAATTTGCCATTCCGCATAAACTGCACAGGAAATCCTCTAATAAAACATCTTTATCGTTTAATATTTTTTTGATTGTTATGTATCTCTGTGCCAATATGGGAGTGGAACATGAAGTTTACTAATTGGTTGCCTTTTCATAAATATTAAGTTTAGGCCTATCGAAACTTTTAGTCACGTGGGCTTACTTTCTGCTGTATTCCCAGGCCTGCAGTTTATCACAAGGATTCAGGTTCTGATATTTTGCCATCCTAGTTATGTAAAACATCAATGGGGCTCGACTCCAGTTAATCAGGCTTGCACAGAACCTCAGCAACAGTCGGGATTGCTCAAACTCACATGACCTCAAGCCCAATGTCAAGGAGCAAATGAGGTCTAACTTCTGTCAGATGGAGAAAGTAACGTGACTGGCAAAAAGCACAAAGCCAAGAAAGAATATACTGTCAACAAAAGAAAACATGTGTGCAAAAGACCAAACATGAAACGGTCTGACTTGGAGATTAAAAAAGAACAACTGACAGAAATCACTGTTTTATAGTAAATAAAGTCAAAGATCAGGAAGAACATAACCTTAAAAATCTATTTGGAACAGCCTGCCCTCTTTGGACGATTCAAAAATCAACTCCAGTCCACCACAAAACTTACCAAAAATATTAGCATGAAATTATACAGAACAAATTAATTTAAAAATCCATATTATTTCAAACCAAGCTTCAATCGACCCTGAACTTAACAGCAAGCATTTAAAAGTAGCAATCAGAAAGAACATAGGTCTTCAGTGGACCATCACCAAAACGTCACCCATTCCTTCTCTCCTGAGATGCTGCCGGTCCCACTGAGTTACTCCAGCATTTTGTGTCTTCCTTCGGCATGTGCATGGTGATGGGAAGGATGAATGGAGAGTAAGAATGATTGGGCAGGGGAGCTTTGAGGAAGTCGGGCAATTGGTTGCAGAGATGAATGACTGATGGTAGAGTGTAGGTTTTGGGAAGGGTTAGGGAGAAGCTAAAAGAGTTGCAAGATGGGTATACTGACCGGGGTGGATCTAGTATACCATAACATTAAGAGTTTGCAGTGCTGGTGGTGAGTAGTGAGGGCACCAGGTCGTTGCTTGGTTGGGTGTGCACGGTATAGCATGGGGACCCTGGTTTGGTGGTGGGTTGAGGCATGTTTCAGGAGTGTGTGGCCTGCAGGGGGTGGGAGCAGGGTGGGGAAGCCAGATGTGGGCATGGTGTGTTGAGGTGAAGGCATGGGAAGCTGCTGGGGACAGTGACAAGGTATGAGGCCTTGCAAGGGGATCCACTAAGGATTGTGCTGGAGGAGGGGGAGATACCATAGAGTCCCTCCTTCAAGGGTGGGTGGACATGAGGACCTGGGGTGGAGGCAAGAAGGATGTGGTCCCCTTGTTTGGTGATGGGGTCTAGAGGAAAGACACTGGGATCCTTCCCCAAGGCGTGAATGGACGCTGGGAATGGGGGGAGTGAGTTGGTCTGAACCCAAGTTGTGGTACAGGGGACAGTTTTCATGCTGGGCAATAATGGCTCTAGGGAGGGGAGCAGTTAGAGCCTACTGGTTGACCATTGAGAGCTGAAGAACGGGGAGGTGTTGTGCTGCACAGCCACGATTTTTTGCAATTATTTTTTATGCAAAATGTCAGAGTAATGTTGTTGCAGTCGGAGTGGGGGGAGGGATGGGGGGAGTGTGAGGGGAGAGAGGGAGGGAGGGAGGGATAGGGGGAGTGTGAGGGGGGCTGGAGGGGAGGGATGGAGGGATGGGGGGAGTGTGAGGAGGGAGGGAGGGATGCGGGAGTGTGAGGGGGGCTGGAGGGGAGGGAGGAAGGGATGGGGGGGGTGTGAGGGAGGGAGGGATGGGGGGAGTGTGAGGGAGGGAGGGATGGGGGAGTGTGAGAGGGGAGGGAGGGAGGGATGGGGGGAGTGTGAGAGGGGAGGGAGGGGGGAGGGATGGGGGGAGTGTGAGAGGGGAGGGAGGGAGGGATGGGGGGAGTGTGAGGGAGGGAGGGATGGATGGGGGGAGTGTGCCTGGGATCCGGGCTCCAGTCCCGGGGACGTGGCTGATCTTTCCTCTCTCGCCCAGATAAAGAAGTTGAACTTTATTTTGCAGCAAGCGCGCTTTCCTTCCCCCCTCCCTCCCTCCTTCCCTCTCTCCTCTCTCCTCTCCTCCCTCCCTCCCTCCCCCTCCCTCCCTCTCACCTGTGCTGAGGTTGTCGTTGATTTTCAGGGGCACCCGCAGGACGTAGACCAGGAAGAGCATGAGGAAGAACCAGAGGGTCCAGAGGTAGGTCCAGGACCACACGATGCACGACTTGAGCTGCTCGGCCAGGCTACTGCTGCTGCTGCTACTGCTACTGCCCACTTCAGCCATGTTGGAGCTGGAGCTGGAGCTGCTACTGTCACAGCACAGGCTCCATCCAGTGTGTGTGTGTGTGGAGACAGACAGACGGACAGACAGACACACACAGACAGACGGCGCTGCTCCACAGCCCGGCCCCGAGACCAGGAGACCAGACACAGACACAGACACAGACAGAGCCCAGACACAGGCACAGCTCCAGCAGCCGCGGGCTCTCTCTCTCTCTCTCTCTCTCTCTCTCTCTCTCTCTCTCTCTCTCTCACACACACTTCACTGGGCGAGGAGGGAGTGAGCGGCACGTACAGGGGGAGAGGGAAAGGGAGAGGGAGCAACAGGGCACTTGCACAACAAGCCAGAGCCCGCTAGGAATGTACACGTAGAGAGACAGAGAGAGAGAGAACGATACAGGGCAGCACGGACTGAAAGAAAGAGAGAGTGCGGGAGGGAATGTGTAGAGAGAAAGAGACAGAACTAGAGGCCCTGTACGGAGAGAGACAGGTTGGCACATACACAGAGAGAAAGAGGGGGGGGGGGTATATACAGGGGTGGGTACACACAGGGGTGGGTATATACAGGGGTGGGTATATACAGGGGTGGGTATATACAGGGGTGGGTATATACAGGGGAGGTATATACAGGGGTGGGTATAGACAGGGGTGGGTATAGACAGGGGTGGGTATAGACAGGGGTGGGTATAGACAGGAGTGGGTATATACAGGGGTGGGTATATACAGGGGAGGTATATACAGGGGTGGGTATAGACGGGTGGGTATAGACAGGGGTGGGTATAGACAGGAGTGGGAATATACAGGGGTGGGTATATACAGGGGTGGGTATATACAGGGGAGGTATATACAGGGGTGGGTATACACAGGGGTAGTATATACAGGGGTGGGTATATACAGGGGTGGGTATATACAGGGGAGGTATATACAGGGGTGGGTATATACAGGGGTGGGTATATACAGGGGTGGGTACATACAGGGGTGGGTACATACAGGGGTGGGTATATACAGGGGGGGTATATACAGGGTGGGTATATACAGGGTGGGTAGATACAGGGGGGGTATATACAGGTGTGGGTATATACAGGGGTGGGTATATACAGGGGTGGGTAGATACAGGGGGGTATATACAGGTGTGGGTATATACAGGGGTGGGTATATACAGGTGTGGGTATATACAGGGGTGGGTATATACAGGGAGAGTGGGTACATACAAAAATCCAAGCATATCGAGAAAAGCTATCTTTTATCAAAACTCCTCTACTTCAAAAATAAATTTTGGATGAACATTTTCCCCAATTAGCGATGGACATTGATGAGCAGGAGGATTCATGCGAATCATTTGAAGAATACGCAGCTGTTATAGACTTATTAATTAAAGAATACAATGAAATGTTCACTGACTGAGAATCATGACATCACACTCAAATTAGCATTTCAACCTCACCTAGTTGATGTCTTCATGGCTCTTAAAGAACTACAGATGGAATTGATTGAGGTCTCAGAAGATGACATTTTAAAGTCCTTATTTGACGCGAAGAAAGATCCGATTGAAATATGGAAAAATGCAATAGAATACCCACATCTTCAGCAACATGCACGGAAAATGCTTTCTTGCTTTTCAACCACATTACTGCGAATCTACATTCTCCTACCTTGCGGTGGTCCAGCCACTCCTGAAAAAACCTAACCTCGACCCCACCTTGCCAAGCAACTACAGACCCATTTCTAAACTGCCTTTCCTCTCAAAAGCCCTTGAAAAGGTAATTTTAAGTCAACTAATGCCTTACCTTCACCAAAACACTATCTTGGAAACTTTCCAATCAGGTTTCAGGGCTCACCACAGCACAGAGTCTGCCTTGTTGAAGGTACATAATGACCTACTGCTCACCGTTGACTCCGGCGACTGCAATCCTGCTCCTTCTTGACCTCAGCGCAGCATTTGATACTGTCGACCACACCATCCTAATTGACCGTCTCCGGTATGGGGTTGGTATTGATGGCACTGCCCTGAGCTGGTTCATCTCCTACCTCAAAGGTAGGAGTTTCTCAACTAACATAGGCAACTCTTTCTCCTCCCCAGCTAATCTCTGCTGTGGGGTTCCACAAGGTTCCATCCTTGGCCCCATTCTCTTCTCCCTGTATATGCTCCCCTTAGGCCAAGTCATTGAAAGGCACGGCATTTCCTTCCATTGCTACGCAGACGATACACAACTCTATCTCCCCCTGAAGCCCAAAAACCAATCAAATCTGCTTAACCTTACCCGCTGCCTCGAGGATATAAAGTGTTGGATGGCCCAGAACTTCCTCCAACTAAACGAGAGTAAGTCTGAGGTCATCCTTCTCGGCCCCTCGGACTCAATCAAAATGATAGCAGGCAGCCTTGGAAGCCTTACCCCATTACTCAAACCTCACGTCAAAAACCTTGGCGTGATATTTGACTCAGCACTGAAATTTGACAAACAAGTCAATGCCGTGGTAAAAGCTAGCTTCTTTCAGCTTCGGAGGATAGCTAAAATAAAACAATTCCTCCACTTTGATGACCTCGAAAAGATCATCCACACATTTATCTCCTCCCGCCTAGATTACTGCAACTCCCTTTACACTGGCATCAGCCAATCTTCCCTGTCCCGCCTGCAACTGGTCCAAAACGCCGCAGCGAGACTCCTGACGGGCACCCGGAAAAGGGACCACATTACCCCGATCCTGGCGTCCCTCCACTGGCTCCCTGTGCGGTTCCGTATACATTTCAAGATCCTCCTCTATGTCTACAAAGCCCTCAATGGGCTTGCCCCCATCTACATTAAAAGTCTTCTCACCCACCACTCCACCTCCAGGTCCCTCAGATCGGCCGATTTGGGGTTGCTGAATATCCCGCGGTCTAGGCATAAGCTCAGTGGCGACCGCGCCTTTGCGGTTGCAGCTCCTAGACTGTGGAACAGCATCCCCCTTCCCATCAGAACTGCCCCCTCCATCGACTCCTTTAAGTGAAGACTAAAAACGTATCTATACTCCCAAGCCTTTCTTGACGTCCTCTGAGCGAGGGCTATATGTATATATGTATGTAGTTTGTTTGTTTATACTATTCTTATAACAAATGTAAAGCACTTTGGCCAACGAGAGTTGTTTTTTAAATGTGCTATATAAATAAATGTGACTTGACTTGACTTATTCTTAAACTGTGGCCCCTGGTTCTGGACGCCCCCAACCTCAGGAACATGTTTCCTGCCTCCAGCGTGTCCAAACCCTTAACAATCTTATATGTTTCAATGAGATTCCCTCTCATCCTTCTAAACTCCAGAGTGTACAAGCCCAGCTGCTGAAGCAAGTGAGTAGCTCAACCTGTCACCCAGCTCACAGATGACATTTCTTACCCAGTGACAGTCGGATCAGACTTGGGACCTAAAAGTAGGGCAGGTAGTAGGGAATGGTCAGGCTCTAATCCTCCAGACTGCTGCAGAGGTTCTTGAAGGGGCAGCTTAACAAGGTATTAAAGAAGGAACTGCAGATGCTGGAAAATCGAAGGTACACAAAAATGCTGGAGAAACTCAGCGGGTGCAGCAGCATCTATGGAGCGAAGGAAATAGGTAACGTTTCGGGCCGAAACCCTTCTTCAGACTGGAGAGATGGTTGTGGAACAGTCTCCGGAGAGAGGAGGAGAACTTCTTCAAAGTAGGCATACCTTGACGAGATTTCGCAGTGGAGTAGACAAAGTGTTAAAGAAGGAACTGCAGATGCTGGAAAATCAAAGGTACACAAAAATACTGGAGAAACTCAGCGGGTGCAGCAGCATCTATGGAGCGAAGGAAATAGGTAACGTTTCGGGCCGAAACCCTTCTTCAGACTGGGGTATGTATGCCCACCCACCTTTATGTATGCCCACCTAGCTTAACAGGGTAGGTGGGCATACATAAAGAAATGCTTGGTGCATTGGCAGGGCTGCTGAGAAGAGCACACAGGACATGAACGAGCATGGAGCAGACAATCTCTAACCGTATGTCATTTTGTGTGTGTCCAGGACCCATTCCTTCCAGCCTGGAGGTTGCTCAGCTCGATCACAACACAACCAGATCCAACCAACATGCAGTCTTTGGTGGCCAATGTCCCAGCTTCAACACTACAGCACTGCCAGAAAGCAGCCAACATCCAAGCGGTGTTTGGAAAGGAGACTCAGATTCCTGTTGCCCATGGTTCTGGATGCCAGTGGTTGAGACTGCCATGTGAATCCAGCAGTCTACTTTCTAACAGAGATAACAGAGTCATTGCCCGGCGAGTAGCAGCAGTAGAACGTGAGTCTGCTGTCCGCTCCTGCAAATGCTGAACTCATTGAAGATAGACTCAAAATGCTGGAGTAACTCTGCGGGACAGGCAGCAACTCAGGATAGAAGAAATGGGTGACGTTTCGGGTGGACACCCTTCTTCAGACTGAGAGTCAGGAGAGGGAGACACAGAGATAAGGATGGGTAAGGTGGGAAAAGGAGACATCAAAAGAGATGCAGATCAAGGAAAATGTAGAATAGATCATTGTTAGCTCGGAGAAAGTGACAGCAAAGCAAACAGAGATAAAATGTAATGGGGACAGTCAGACTGGTCAGATAACAGGGAAGGGGGAGGGATAGAGAGAGAGTGAAAGCAAGGGCTGAGGTTAGGGAAGTCAATATTCATACCGCTGGGGTGTAAGCTGCCCAAGCGAAATATGAGGTGCTGTTCCTCCAATTTGCGTTTGACAATTGTGGAGGCCCAGGACAGAAATGTCTGTGTTGGGGTGGGGAGGAGGAATTAAAGTACTTGGCAAGCTGGCAAGGTGTTCAACGAAACGATCGCCCAGTCTGTGTTTGGTCTCGCCGATTTATCAGTCCAACACCTTGAACAATGGATACAGTAGATGAGGTTGGAGGAGGTGCAAGTGAACCTCTCTCTGCCTAACCTGAACAGACTATTAGGGTCCCTGGACAGAGTCGAGGGAGGAAGTATAGCGACAGGTGTTGCATCTTCTGCGGTTGCAGGGGGAGGTACTGGGGAGGAGGTGGTTTGGGTGGGAAAGGGATGTTAACCAGGGAGTTGTGGAGGGAACGGTCTCTGCGGAAGGCGGAAAGGGGTGGAGATGGGAAAATGTGGCTAGTGGTGAGATCCCGTTGGAGGTGGCAAAAATGTTGAAGGAGTATGTGATGGCTGATGGGGTGGAAGGTGAGGACTAGGGGTGCTCTGTCCCTTTTGCGACTTAGGGAGGGGCAGCATAAGCGGAGCTGCGGGGTACCGAGGAGACACGTGTGAGTGCCTCATCTATGATGGAAGTGGGGAACCCCCGTTCTTCAAAAATGAAGACATCTCGGTGGTGCAGTGGTAGAGTTGCTGCCTTACAGCGCCAGAGTCCCGGGTTTGACCCTGACTATGGGTGCTGTCTGTATAGCTGGGGTGTAAGCTGCCCAAGCGAAATATGAGGTGCTGTTCCTCCAATTTGCGCTGGGCCTCACTCTGACAATGGAGGAGGCCCAGGACAGAAAGGTCAGCGTGGGAATGGGAGGGGGAGTTAAAGTGCTGAGTAACCGGGAGATCAGGTAGGTTTAGGTAGACTGAGCGGAGGTGTCCAGCGAAACGATCGCCGAGCCTGCAATCCTACACAATGCTAATCTCATATCTGCTTTCATTTTTTTCTGAAATAAATAAACGCAAACCATTTACTTCACCAGTCCGTCAACACCAGTCCATCAACATACACACAATTTTAGTCTTTTCTTTTCATCTTTGATAATCTCCCAAAAGGGAAGTGTGCTGTTCCTAGAGGCACTGCAATACCTCTGTGTCGATGCGTGGAGTGGACAGAGCAAGCCCCTATTCCATCTCCCTGTTCCAAATATCTCCTTTGAACATGTTGAAAATCCAGCGGCGACCAGAAGGACGCTACGACTCTTTGGGCGACTGAGGAGACTACTCACGACCAGACAGGCAACCATGTGGCGACAGCCTAGTCACCTGTAGTCGCCTAAAAAATAGCCTACGTGGGACCGGCCCTTAAGTGGCTGACATTGCTTGAGTATTTTCTCTTGGGCATGGGCTTTGGAGTGGTGTCATGTGGTCCATGGATAATCCTTAACCTCACGTAACTATCCATTGGTGCTCAAAGTGCAGTATGACTGAGACTCTGAATTAGGGCAATAATTATCATGACCTTTGGTCATTCTGATAAAGGCAAACATTTTGAAGGGTCGATGTGGAGATTTAATTACCCCAATACTTTGCATTACTTTGTTACACGCTCTTGTAATTTCTTGATTGAAACTCTGTCCGACACAACTATTGAGGGACCAGTCTGAAGAAGGGTCTCGACCCGAAACGTCACCCTTTCCTTCTCTCCAGAGACGCTGCCTGTCCCGCTGAGTTACTCCAGATTTTTGTGTCTAACAACTATTGAGGGCTGGCCAGCTTCCAACCACAACCTTCCTTTGCCCCCAATGGTCTTGTCCTTAGTTATCTGTAGCTCTGATTTTCTGGACTAAGGTGGTTACTCACCCACTGCCAGTATCTCTACTATCACTCTCTCCACCTCCTTTCCCATTTGGCCTCCTGGTTTCTGAAAACTCTGGGATATTTTGATTTGTTTTTTGGTAGCTTTTACTGTGAGCGCAGTGTAGCAAAACCTGCATGATGCATTCCTCATCTAAATGTGACTTCTGTCGATTTCTGACCATTTCAGCTCTTTCCTCCCTCTCACTATTGTTTTAATCTGCATTTTCCCTGACGCTGCAACGGTAAATTCTGCGCTCTGATATTTTCTTTTTCGCTCTAATCGGTGTACTCATTTATGCCTGGGGAGCGCACTAAACAAACGTTTTTCACTGTATTTCAGTACACGTGACAATAATAAACCAATATCAATAACATTGCCTCTGTACTTGCTGAAAACAAAAATACTATGAAATTCGGTGCTGTAACGTTTTCCAGTTCTGTCACCAAATGTTAAGATTGTTCCTATCTGCACCCTGATGTGCTGGCTAAATCCAGTGTTTTCTGGTTGTGTTGCAGATTTCCAACCACATCATTATTCACCCCAAGGCAAGAAACTTTTCAGATTGACAAGAATACACATGAGCTCTCACTTGCTCACATCTAAAAGCACGTTGGAAACCGCATGTAATCCAGCATATCTTCCAATGCACACATCTTTTTAGCCGAAATTGTATTTGTCTAGAACACAGAGAAAGGTGCAGTGTATAGGTAATATTTCAATTTTTTTGGAAAAGATTTGTTGCCAGTTTCTCAACTTTCTCCCTGCAATGTGATGGATATTCAGTTTCTATACAGTGTAAGTATATTAGAAAGTTTATTGGAAAGTTACCTCTCGCTTTAGGAGGGAGGGAGAGATTTGGAGATTTAGATAAGGAGGGAGAGATAGATCAGCCATGATTGAATGGCGGCGTAGACTTGATGGGCCGAATGGCCTAAATTTACTCCTATTCCTTATGACATAACAAATTGCACTGAAAACAGTTCACAGTTTATTCATTGGGTTGTAGAAACTGGCCCTTTAGCCCACCATGTCACTGCCGACCTTTTTTCACATCTACACTAATTACATTTGCCTGCTTTAGAACAGTATTCTTGTATGCCTTGCCTATTTAAGTGTCTGCCTAAATGCCTTTTAAACATAGTTATTGTATTTGATTCCACCACCTCCTCTGACAGCACATTCCAGATATTAGCTACACTTCCTCTCAGATCCTCTCAAACTCCTTCCTCTCACCTTAAATCTATGGCCTTTTACTTTTAATATCCCAATTATAGGCAAAAAATGTGATTATCTACCCTATCTATTGTCATAGAATGATACAGCATGGAAACAGGCCCTTTGGCACAGCTTGACCATGCCAACCAAGATGCCCCATCTTCATGAGTCCCACAGGCCCAAGATTGGCCCATATATCTCTAAACCTTTCCTATCCATGTACCTGTCCAGATGTCTTTTAAATGTTGTTATAGTTTCTGCCTCAATACCTCCTCTGGCTGCTCATTCCATATATCGCCACCCTTTGTGTGAAGAAATTGCCCCTCAGGTTCCTATTAAATCTTTCCCCTCCGCTTAAACCTGTCATCTGGTTCTTAATTCCACTACCCAGTGTAAAAGACATTGTGCATCTACTGTATCCTATCTATTTTCCTCATGATCTTATACACTTCTATACGATTACCTCGCATCCTCCTACTCTCCAATGAATACAGTCGTAGTCTGCCCAACCTCTCCCTATAGGTCAACCCCTCACATCCTGGCAACATCCTCGTAATTCTTCTCGGCACTGTTTCCTGCTTAATAACACATTTCCTATAATAGGCAGACCAAAACTCCAACTGTGGCCTCTCCAAAGCCTTGTACGGATGTAACATAACATCTCAACTTATATACTAAAGAATGTCTAAAGAAGGGTCTCGACCTGAAACGTCACCAATTCCTTCTCTTGGTGGTGGGTGTATGGAACAAGCTGCCAGAGGAGGTAGTCAAGGCTGGGACTATCCCATCATTTAAGAAACCGTTGGACAGGTACATGGATAGGGCAAGTTTGGAGGGTTATGGACCAAGCGCAGGCAAGTGGGACTAGGGTAGCTGGGACATGTTGGCCGGTGTGGGCGAGTTAGGCCGAAGGGCCTGTTTCCACACTGTATCACTCTATGACTATGACTCCAGTGATAATACCTCTCCTGCTGAGTTTATCCAGCATTTTGTATCTATCTTTGTTATATACTCAATACCATGACTAATGAAGGCCAATGTGCCAAAAGCCTTCTTGACCACCATCTACCCGTGATGCCACTCCCAAGGAAATACAGTATGTACCTGCACTCCTCCAGTAGACCCCTTGGCTCTACAGCATACCCAAAGCACTTACTTTAGGATGGTATCCTTTCATGTCTTGCCTATTCAAGATCCTCCTGTGGTTAGACTTCCCAAAAAGCAACACCCCTGCATTAAACTCCATTCACCATTCCTCTGTCCACGTGCCCAACTGATCAAAATCATGCTGTAACATTTGATAGCCATCTTTGCTATCTACAATACGGATTTATTAATCCTGCCTTGTACATTCTCATCCAAATCGTTGATTGTAATCTATATATACTTCTCTCAGGTCTTCCCTCAGCCTCCTTTGCACTAGAGAAAACAAGCCCAGCCTATCTAATCTCTCCATAACTAAAGTTCTCCAATCCAAGAAACATCCTTGAGAATTCTCTGTGTTTTCTCCAGCACATTCACATCTTTCCCATAGTATGGCAGCCAGAACTACACACAATGGCTGCTCAGAAAGCCTTTGTTGCAGTGCCTGCGATTGAAATTATCATTGATGATCTGGTGTCTGATTGCAGCCCACATCATTTGGCCTTTCCTCCACTATGAGTTATTGATCCCACCAACCTCTGCGAAGGCTGTTGTCGAGCAGACGTCAGCTGTCATCACAAAATGCAACATGCATGGAAGCCAGCAATATCTTCTGACATCGTTCCTTTTGGAAGGAGATGAGTAGGAATTTCTTTAGTCAGAGGGTGGTGAATCTGTGGGATTCATTGCCACAAAAGGCTGTGGAGGCCAAGTCAGTGGATATTTTTAAGGCAGAGATAGATAGATTCTTGATTAGTACGGGTGTCATGGGGTTATGAGGAGAATGGGGTCGAGAGGGAAAGATAGATCATCCATGATTGAATGCGGAGGAGACGATGGGCCGAATGGCCTAATTCTACTCCTGTCACTTATGAACATGAACATGAAGGACAGGTTAACGTGTTTTCATTTATTAACATCTAGGCATTCATGCAAGTTCAATCTTGTTTCAAAGAAGTATGTAGAACAATATTTCCCAGTCATTCCTGTTGATGTGATTATCGGCACATAAACTTATTCATTCATTCATACAGTTCATTCTGAAATTTACTCAGTGATAGACTTTGGCATAAGCTGACGCTTCAAGAAAATGAAAAATAAAAACGGAAAATGGAAGTTTTTTTATTCAGAACCATACAGTGGTTCAGCACAGTAATAAGTGTCCATTCAGCCTGCCAAATCTATGCTGGCCCTCTGGAAGAGTAATCCAGCTAGTTGCATTGGTCTACAAAAATGCTGGAGAATCTCAGCGGGTGAGGCAGCTGCCTCACCCGCTGAGTTTCTCCAGCATTTTTGTCTACCTTCGATTTTCCAGCATCTGCAGTTCCTTCTTAAACAGTTGCATTGGTCTGTTGCCTTTGTATTATTCATTTCCTTTTTGGATCTAGTTTGTTTCAAAATGCCAAAACTGAATCTGCTTTTACTGCTTTCTCAAGACCGTGCATGTCAGAGTCTAATTGTAACGTTTAGATGTTCAATTTACCAATCACGGACATTTGGTCTTTGCTGGTTCTTGATCATTCCACCAATGGGAACAATTTATCTTTACCCGTTATTATTCCTCTGGAATTGTAAATGCCTATATTAGCCCTCCGCAACCTCCTCTGATGCAATCGGAACAATCCCAGCTTCTCTATCCTGCCCTTGTAATTACAGACCCTCACCCCTGGAATCCTTTTATTCATCCTATTCTCCACCCTCTGTAAAACATTTACCTTTTTCCTATAATGTTCAGATGTGGATGAACCAGCGTTTTCTGACAACTCTCTTCACTTTCTTCCTCTCTCTGTCTCCATCACAGGGGACAGACTATCGACTATTGTCTACCACAAACCTACTGACTCCAAAGGTTATTGGACTACACCACCTCCGAAGTTGCCCCTTGCAAAGACACTACCCCCCACCTCTCAATTTCTCCATCCCTGCCATTTCTCCCAAGATGAGTCCATCCTAAGACATCCGACATCCGAGATGTCCTCTTTCTTCAGTAAACATTGTTTCTCCCCGGCTGTCATAGGTGGATCCCTCACCCATATCTCCTCTGTGTCCCGTAGTTCTGCTCGCCTCCCTCTCCCAGATGGAACAAGGATCGAGTTCCCCCCACCAGCCTCCGCATCCAACACATCGTGCCTCAGGACTTGAGGGCCTGAGCTCCAGGGAGAGGTTGATCAGGCTAGGACTTTATTTCTTGCAGTATAGGAGGCTGAGGGGTAATGTTAGAGGTGTATAAAACCATGAAGGGAGTAGGTAGGGTGCATTTGCAGCCTTTTACCCAGAGTTGGGGAATCAAGAATAAGAGGACATCGGTTTGAGGTCAGAGGAGAAAGATTTACTGAGAACCCAAGAGGCAACGTTTCACCTAGAGGGTGGGGAGTATATGGAATGATCTGCCAGAGGCGGTGGTTGAGGCAGGAACTATAAGACCATTTAAATGACAGTTGAACAAGTACATGGATAGGAATGGTTTAATTAGATATGAGCCAAACGCAGGCAGGTGGGAGTTGCGTAGATGGGGCATCTGTGTCAACACGGGCAAGTTGGCTGAAGGGCTTGTATCCATGCTGTATGACTATGGCTCTCTGACTCCCCAGTCCTTTCTGCCTTCCGCAAAGACTACTCCATTTGCACCTCCTTGGTTCACTCATCCCTTCCCAATCAAACCATCCTTTCACCAGGTACTTTCCCCTGCAAACTCAGGAGATGTAAGATCTGTCCCTAAACCTCCTCCCTCACATCCACCTAGGGACCTCGGGAGTCATTCCCAGCGAAACACAGGTTAGCGTGCACCTGCTCTAACCTCAATACTGCATTTGGTGTCCCTGATGTGGCTTCCTTTACATCTGCGAAACCAAGCAAAAGCTCAGCGAGCGTTTTGTTGAACACTTGCGCTCGGTCCACCAAGGCCTACACGGTCTCCTGGATGGTAACCATTTTAACTCCTCTTCTCATTCGCACATAGACCTTTCTGGCCTGGTCCTCATCCACAGTTTACAGTGAGTCCACACACAAAATGGAGGAATAGCACCTCATATTCTGCTTGGGAGCATTGAATTCTCCAATTTTAGGTAACTAACTAACCAACACCTTCCCTCCCCCTTCACTCCTTCCTCTGGCTTCACAATGCACAACCCATTTATCCTTCTCACACCTTTTGTCTTTTCAACTCTGGCTATTGGCCAACCAAGTGCCTATCAAAAATCCCCCTCTTGTATCCACCTATCACCTGCCAAAGCTTTGTTCTGCTGCTCCTTTCCTCCAGCTTTCTCTCCTCCCTCCCCCCTCCCCCCCATCACAATCAATCAGAAGGGTCTCGACCTGAAGTACCACCTACCAATGTTCTCGAGAGATGCTGCCTGCGTTACTCCAATACTTTGTGTCTTATTTTGTAAAGCAGCGTCTGCAGTTCCATGGTTCTATGTTCGCTGTTTTATAACGATTCATCACAGAAATTAGAAAATAAGACATTATTGCATCATAAGGAAATTATAAACAAGGAATGACCAAATTATGACACATGACCAGTTCCGGACTGGCCAGGGTGTCAGCTTGCCCGATGGCAAGTGGGCCCCTGATGAAGTGGGCCCCCTTTGTCTCCTGCCAACCAATATTTTTAGACCCAGTCCGCCACTGTCCATGACCTCCCCCGCTGAAGCGCGGCATTCCTGAAAGGATGTTTGGATATTCTATAAATAGACACTAAAAGCTGGAGTAACTCAGCGGGACAGGCAGCATCTCTCGGGAAAAGTAAAAGGTGACATTTTGGGTCGAGACCCTTCATTAGACTGAGATTCAAGGGAAAGGGAAATGAGAGATATAGATGGTGATATAGAGAGGTATAGAACAAATGAATGAAAGACATGCGAAAAAGTAAAGGGCCTGTCCCACTTGGCAATTTTTTTTCGCCGACTGCCGGCATGATATCAGGATCGGCAAAAGATTTTGAACATTTCAAAATCCAGCAGCGACAAAAAAAAAGTTGCGACACTTGAAAAAACACCGCGCTTCAATACGTCATCATGGCGCGTCACGGCGCAAAATTTTCAGTGACCTGATACGTCAGTCAAAGATGCCGGCAATTGCCGAAAAAAATCGCCAAGTGGGACAGGCCCTTTACAGGTGATAAAGGAAACAGGCCATTGTTAGCTGTGGGCTTGGTGAAAACGAGTTACAGACAATGAGACTCAACAAGACGGTTTTGAAGCCGGTACAATGACTTAGGTGGGAGAGGGATGGAAAGAGATGGGATGCAAGGATGAAGTCAGAGAAATCAATATTCATACCGCTGGGGTGTAAGCTGCCCATGCGAAATATGAGGTGCTGTTCCTCCAAGTTGCGTTTGACAATTGTGGAGGCCCAGGACAGAAATGTCTGTGTGGGGATGGGAAGGGGAATTAAAGTGCCTGGCAAGCTGGAGATCAGGTAAGTATAGGCAGACTGAGCGAAGGTGTTCAGCGAAACGATCGCCCAGTCTATGTTTGGTCTCATCAATGTATCGGAGTCCAACACCTTGAACAACGGACACAGTAGATGAGGTTGGAGGAGGTGCAAGTGAACCTTTGCCTAACCTGAACAGATATTAGGGTCCCTGGACAGAGTTGAGGGAGGAAGTATAGGGACAGGTGTGTATCTTCTGCGGTTGCAGGGGAAGTTACCTGGGGAGGGGGTGGTTTGGGTGGGAAGGGATGAGTTAACCAGGGAGTTGTGGAGGGAACGGTCTCTGCGGAAGGCGGAAAGGGGTGGAGATGGGAAAATGTGGCCAGTGGTGAGATCCCGTTGGAGGGCCTCATCTATGATGGAAGTGGGGAACCCCCGTTCCCCAAAGAATGAAGACATCTCGGTGGCGCAGTAGTAGAGTTGCTGCCTTACAGCGCCAGAGTCCCAGGTTTGACCCTGACTATGGGTGCTGTCTGTATAGAGTTTATACGGTCTCCCCATGACCCCTAGGGTTTTCCCCGGTTTCCTCGCACACTGCAAAGGTTAATTAGCTTGGGTAAAAATTGTTCCCGATGTTGGGGGAGTCCAGAATCAGGGGCCACAGTTTACGAATAAGGAGTAAGCAATTTCGAACGGAGATGAGGAATAACTTTTTCACACAGAGGGTTGGGAATCTGTGGAATTCTCTGCCTCAGAAGGCAGTGGAGGCCAATTCCCTGTTTGCTTTCAAGAGAGAGCTAGATAGGGCTCTTAAAGAGAGCGGAGTCAGGGGATATGGGAAAAAGGCAGGAACGGGGTACTGATTGGGGATGATCAGCCATGATCACATTGAATGGCGGTGCTGGCTCGAAGGGCCGAATGGCCTACTCCTGCACCTATTGTCTATTGTCTCTAGTGTGTAGTGTGTGCTTGTATAACAGGGATCACTGGCCGGCGTGGACTCAGTGGGCCGAAGGGCCTGTTTCCGCACTGTATCTTTAACCTAAACTAACTGGTTGAATGTTCTCATGTGCCTCACAGGTATGTTGTGACTTCAAACAAAGGGTGGAGCGCAGTGGAACCACTGGCTTAAAGGACCAGAGATCCAGATTCAATCCTGGCCAACTGCTGTCTGCGTGGAGTTTGCACATCCTTCCTGTGACAACCTGTGTTTCCTCTGAGTGTTCCGCGTTCCTCCCACATCCACATAGTGTTAGGACATGATGGAGCAGCGGTAGAGTTGCTGCCTTACATCGCCAGGCATACAGGTTCGATCCTGCCGACAGCTGCTGTCTGCATGGAGTTTGTACCTTCTCCCTGTGACCTGCGTGGGTTTTTCCCGGTGCTCTGGCTTTCTCCCACACTCCAAAGACTCACAATTGTAAAATGTGTTCGTAGGATAGTGTTAGTGTGCGGGGATCGCTGGCCGGCACAGACTCAGTGGGCTGAAGGGCCTGTTTCTGCGCTGTATCTCTAAACTAAACTAATCTAAAAACTGAACTAAATTAAACTAAATCCCCAAAAGATGGGGTTTCTTGGGGTAATGGGTCACAATTAATTGCCCCCAGTGATAGAATTTGGGGGAGGTTAATGAGACTGTGGAATAAGGAGAATTAAAGATAGAATAAATGTAAGATTAGTGTAAATGGTTGATGAACAGTAGGGAGTGGGGAGGCTGAGGCCATATTTCTGCTGCATTTGTCATCGTGACTCTATGATGATACATATTGTATGCTGTGCTTAAGCATTGACCCCCTGTGTGCAGGTAAATACATGCATCGAGGAGCTATCACTAGACCTCCTATCCATGAACCTCTGTTCCAATCGAACGATGCCTGGGACATTCCTGCAGTAAATGCTAAAGGCCCTGTCCCACTTTCACGACCTAATTCATAACCTTTTTTACTCGTGGACATTTTTCATCAGGCTAGAAAAACGCCCCAACCTACTTGATGCCACGAGTACCTACTACTAGCATCACGGCCTGCTACGACCTACCTATGACCTACCTACGACCTCGTGACGACCATGCTGCAAGTATGAGTCAAGGGCAAACTCGGCAGAGGTCGTGAATTAGGTCGTGAAAGTGGGACAGTCCCTTAAAGATGACGATCCTCGTGCAAGAGTTTTACCTTCTTCAATGTAGAACTTTATGACTTTGCCAAAAAAATGAGGCCAGAAAAAAAAAAAATCTCACTTTAACTTTATTTGTAACTTAATTGCACAAAAGAATTTGTGGCTTTTACCACCTGACCCATATTGTGCTAGAATCAACGATGTTTCTCACCGACCTGGTGCTTGGGTTTGGAGATAGAGGAACGAGTTCATTGCTTTCTGGAAATTCCACGTAAATAATTAAAATCTGTGTTATTTTTATCCTGTGACACTCACTGGGGTGTAACCCAATGCCCGGATCCTGGTTCCTGACAAATTGCTTGCTGTTAATCGAAAAGCTGAAGGGTCACTGTCAGATCCGCGTGAGAACTCTGACTTTGCTGGACAGGTCTTTCAACTAGATCTCAAGTGTGAAACGATACAACCAAGGGCAAACCAATTTTGTTCTTTTTCTTCGACAGTAAAAACAAACCCAAACTTTGTTAAAGTTTGCACGTTGTCTGATAGTGTTGTCAAATGCAACACAAAGTGACCTTTGTCAGACAAAGTAACAATCTTCGACCAGTTTAAGAACAAACTGTTCTGGCATTTAACCAGCCTGAGAACATCAGCTTTCAATCGTGTCGTTTTATCAGCTCTCTTGCCTAGTTAATTAAGTTTAAAAAAGCATGAAAGATGATTTTTCTTTAAATGAGGTTTACACGGGAGGTGTAATCTAGAAGCCAAATGAGATGAATAATTTTCAGCATTTTGTGTCTATAACCAATTTTCAGGTTGGCGTTACATAGATACATAGATACATAGAAAATAGGTGCAGGAGTAGGCCATTTGGCCCTTCGAGCCTGCACCGCCATTCAATATGATCATGGCTGATCATCCAACTCAGTATCCCGTACCTGCCTTCTCTCCATACCCCCTGATCCCTTTAGCCACAAGGGCCACATCTAACTCCCTCTTAAATATAGCCAATGAACTGGCCTCAACTACCCTCTGTGGCAGAGAGTTCCAGAGATTCACCACTCTCTGTGTGAAAAAGTTTTTCCTCATCTCGGTCTTAAAGGATTTCCCCCTTATCCTTAAGCTGTGACCCCTTGTCCTGGACTTCCCCAACATCGGGAACAATCTTCCTGCATCTAGCCTGTCCAACACCATAAGAATTTTGTACGTTTCTATAAGACCCCCTCTCAATCTCCTAAATTCTAGCGAGTATAAGCCAAGTCTATCCAGTCTTTCTTCATATGAAAGTCCTGACATCCCAGGAATCAGTCTGGTGAACCTTCTTTGCACTCCCTCTATGGCTATAATGTCCTTCCTCAGATTTGGAGACCAAAACTGTACGCAATACTCCAGGTGTGGTCTCACCAAGACCCTGTACAACTGCAGTAGAACCTCCCTGCTCCTATACTCAAATCCTCTTGCTATGAAGGCCAACATACCATTCGCTTTCTTCACTGCCTGCTGCACCTGCATGCCTACTTTCAATGACTGGTGTACCATGACACCCAGGTCTCGCTGCATCTCCCCATTACCTAATCGGCCACCATTTAGATAATAGTCTGCCTTCCCGTTTTTGCTACCAAAGTGGATAACCTCACATTTATCCACATTATACTGCATCTGCCAAACATTTGCCCACTCACCCAGCCTATCCAAGTCACCTTGCAGTCTCCTAGCATCCTCCTCACAGCTAACACTGACCCCCAGCTTAGTGTCATCCGCAAACTTGGAGATGTTGCTTTCAATTCCCTCGTCCAGATCATTAATATAAATTGTAAATAGCTGGGGTCCCAGCACTGAGCCTTGCGGTACCCCACTAGTCACTGCCTGCCATTGTGAAAAGGACCCGTTTACTCCTACTCTTTGCTTCCTGTTTGCCAGCCAGTTCTCTATCCACATCAATACTGAACCCCCAATACCGTGTGATTTAAGTTTGTATCCTAATCTCTTATGTGGTACCTTGTCGAAAGCCTTCTGAAAGTCCAGATACAACACATCCATTGGTTCTCCCCTATCCACTCTACTAGTTACATCCTCGAAAATTTCTATAAGATTCGTCAGACACGATTTACCTTTCGTAAATCCATGCTGACTTTGTCCAATGATTTCACCACTTTCCAAATGTGCTGCTATCCCATCTTTAATAACTGACTCTAGCAGTTTCCCCACTACCGATGTTAGACTAACTGGTCTGTAATTCCCTGTTTTCTCTCTCCCTTCTTAAAAAGTGGGGTTACGTTTGCTACCCTCCAATCCTCAGGAACTACTCCAGAATCTAACGAGTTTTGAAAAATTATCACTAATGCATCCACTATTTCTGGAGCTACTTCCTTAAGTACTCTGGGATGCAGCCTATCTGGCCCTGGTGATTTATCGGCCTTTAATCCATTCAATTTACCCAACACCACTTCCCGACTAACCTTGATTTCACTCAGTTCCTCTGTGAGATTCAAAAATCACAAACGCTTTTAGAGACAAAGTCAGCAAAGAAGCTTTTTATTCAAATCATATTCTGCAGAATAGGTGCCTCTCCTCTGATGTCCCCTAGAGGCACACCGAGGATCGGGATGACTTCTATCTTTATACATTTAATGGGTATCATTGTCACACCCTCATCCCTCCCCATTGTGCTTCTTCCAATCATAACATAAAGCCCACATTCCCACGAGAACGTCCTGGAACGTCCACCCGACGTCAAAGACACCTCCCATATCATGCATCGCATGTGCATTTAAATGAGACATCTTGTCATAGTGGGTGTGTGTACATATTCATGTAAGTTCATTGCCCATGCGCACTGAGTGTTTCTCCTGACCCTTACCCTAGTTCTTGGCTGGGCTGTTGCTATCTTTTCTGTTCTCATCCTTGAAAAAGTCACCATCTGTACTCGTCCTTCACTCCCCCTATCCTCCCTACTATACTCCCTACTATACAAAGGGTTCTTGTCTAAATCAACATACCTATTAACCCCTTTCTCACATCCTCCATCTCCTTTGACCCGCGGCCCCCTGCTATTTCCGGCAGATTATTTATGTCTTCCTTAGTGAAGACGGAACCAAAGTAGTTATTCAATTGGTCCGCCATATCCTTGTTCCCCATGATCAATTCACCTGTTTCTGACTGCAAGGGACCTACATTTGTTTTAACTAATCTCTTTCTCTTCACATATCTATAAAAACTTTTGCAGTCAGTTTTTATGTTCCCTGCCAGTTTCCTTTTATAATCTATTTTCCCTTTCCTAATTAAGCCCTTTGTCCTCCTCTGCTGGTCTCTGAATTTTTCCCAGTCCTCTGGTATGCTGCTTTTTCTGGCTAATTTGTACGCATCATCTTTTGCTTTGATACTATCCCTGATTTCCCTTGTTATCCACGGATGCACTACCTTCCCTGATTTATTCTTTTGCCAAACTGGGATGAACATTTTTTGTAGTTCATCCATGCAGTCTTTAAATGCCTTCCATTGCATATCCACCGTCAACCCTTTTAGAACTAATTGCCAGTCAATCTTGGCCAATTCACGTCTCATACCCTCAAAGTTACCTTTCTTTAAGTTCAGAACCATTGTTTCTGAATTAACAATGTCACTCTCCATCCTAATGAAGAACTCAACCATATTATGGTCACTCTTGCCCAAGGGGGCACGCACAACAAGACTGCTAACTAACCCTTCCTCATTACTCAATACACAGTCTAGAATAGCCTGCTCTCTCGTTGGTTCCTCTACATGTTGGTTTAGATAACTATCCCTCATACATTCCAAGAAATCCTCTTCATCAGCACCCCTGCCAATTTGATTCACCCAATCTATATGTAGATTGAAGTCACCCATTATAACTGTTTTGCCTTTGTTGCACGCATTTCTAATTTCCTGTTTGATGCCATCCCCAACTTCACTACTACTGCTAGGTGGCCTGTACACAACACCCACCAGCGTTTTCTGCCCCTTAGTGTTTCGCAGCTCTACCCATACCGATTCCACATCCTCCAAGCTAATGTCCTTCCTTTCCACTGCGTTAATCTCTTCTCTAACCAGCAACGCTACCCCACCTCCTTTTCCTTTCTCTCTATCCCTCCTGAATATTGAATATCCCTGGATGTTCAGCTCCAAGCCTTGGTCACCCTGGAGCCATGTCTCCGTGATCCCAAATATATCATAATCATTAATTGCTATCTGCACGTTCAACTCATCCACCTTATTACGAATGCTCCTTGCATTGAGACACAAAGCCTTCAGGCTTGTTTTTACAACGCTCTTACCCCTTATACAATTATGTTGAAAAGTGGCTCTTTTTGATTTTTGCCCTGGATTTGTCTGCATGCCACTTTTACTTTTCACCTTGCTACCTATTGCTTCCACCCGCATTTTACACCCCTCTGTTTCTCTGCTCACCCATTTAAGAACCCCACCACCTCTTATTCTCTGTTTATTATTGTTTTCTTCTTTCCCCCCTACATGTTGGGTCTGAGTGCTTTCCTTCTCTGCCTCCTGCCTCACACACTGTCTAATAGCATTCTCTATTTGAGTCCCTCCCCCCAACCATTCTAGTTTAAAGTCTCCCCAGTAGCCTTTGCAGATCTCCCCGCCAGGATATCGGTCCCCCTCAGGTTCAAGTGCAACCCATCCTTACAGTACAGGGTGGCACGGTGGCGCAGCAGTGGAGTTGCTGGCTTTCAATGTTCACAGCGCCAGAGAACTGGGTTCGATCCTGGCTATGGGTGCTGTCTGTGCGGAGTTTGTACGTTCTCCCCGTGACCGCATGGTTTTCTCCGAGAAATTAGTTTCCTCACACACTCCAAAGGCATAGAGGTTTGTAGGTTAATTGGCTTGGTATATATGTAGAAAATTGTCCCTAGTGTAGGATAGTGTTAATGTGCGGCGATCGCTGGTCGGTGCGGATTCAGTGGGCCGAAGGGCCAGTTTCCACACTGTATCTCTAAAAAAAAAAAAAAACAACTAACGAAGATGTAAACTTGGGGAAAACAGCTGAGTCATAGAGTGATACAGCGTGGAATCAGGCCCTTCGGCCCAATTTGCCTACACTGGTCATCTACACTAGCCCCACATGTCTGCGTTTGGCCCATATCCCTCCATTGATCGATGGTCCCAGTAACCTCTGGAGTCAGCAGTGGAATTTGTTGAACCTTCTGAAGTTGCATTTCTAAATTGTTCATCAAATATTTTGCAATGTGGATTTCTTTCTTTATGTTATGTAGCATGGTTCTATGAGATGGTTGAGGTAGCAACTATTGTTGCAGTTGTATAAACACTGGTATGACTGCATTTAGAGAGTATTGTGTTCAGTTCTGGGCGCCATGTTATTAGAAAGATGTTGTCAAACTGGAAAGGGTGCAGAGAAGATTTAAGAAGATGTTGCCAGGACTCGAGGGTCTGAGCTATAGGGAGAGGTTGAGTAGGCTGGGTCTCTATTCCTTGGAGCAGAGGAGGATGAGAGGTGATCTTATAAATGTGTATAAAATCATGAAAGAATAGATTGGGTAGATCGAGAGTCTCTTGCCCAGAGTAGGGGAATCGAGGACCAGGTTTATGGTGAAGGGAAAAAGATTTAATAGGAATCTAAGGAGTAACTTTTTCCACACAAAGGGTGGTGGGTTAATGGAACAAGCTGCCAGGGGAGGTAATTGAGGCTGGGACTATTGCAATGTTTAAGAATCAGTTAGACAGGTACATGGATAGGACAGGTTTGGAGGCATATGGACCAAACGCAGGCAGGCGGGATTCGTGTAGATGGGAAATGTTGGCTGGTGTGGGCAAGTTAGGCTGAAGGGCCTGTTTCCACACTGTATCACCCTATGACTAATTGCTCAGCTGTTTTCCTCAAGTTTCATTACTGTAATGCCAACTTGAAAATTGGTCATAGACACAAAATGTTGAAAATTGTTGATCTCACTTGGCTTCTAGATTACACATCTCATGTAAACTTAATTTTAAAAAAATCATGTTTCTGTTTTTTTAAAAACTTAATTAACTATATGTCATTAATCAGCACTTATTAACTATTAATCAGCACTTTCAATGGCTTCCTAGTAAAACTTCTCTAGCTCCTTGTTGACCTGCATTATCTTCTGGTTTGATGTGATCTTCTACTTGAATTACACGCAATATACTTTGCAGCTTTGCTACAGCAATAGTTTAAGGAGTATATACTCTTGCTGTCAACAACAGCAATTGAGAACCTGACAAATTAGAAGCACTTCATTGATGCTGTAAAACATGTAATATTAATACTTTAAGTAATTAATTACAAAGGATGGTGAAATTTTAAGTTGATAAATACAGAAGGAGCATTAAATATAATTAAACAGGGTTGTTTGCTCTGAATTATTTAAAAGCATATGTAGGGTCAAATGTAATGGGAGCAGAATTAGGTCATTCGGCCCATCAAGTCTACTCTGCCATTCAATCATGGCTGATCTATCTCTCCCTCCAAACCCCATTCTCCTGCCTTCTCCCCATAACCCCTGACACCCGTACTAATCAAGAATCTATCTATCTCTGCTTTAAAAAATATCTAAGAAGAATATATTAAAATATATAAATTAACTGAGGGGGGATCTTATAGAAACATATAAAATTATAAAAGGACTGGACAAGCTAGATGCAGGAAATTTTTTCCCCAATGTTGGGTGAGTCCAGAACCAGGGGCCACATTCTTAGAATAAAGGGGAGGCCATTTAAGACTGAGGTGAGAAAAAATGTTTTCACCCAGAGAGTTGTGAATTTGTGGAATTCCCTGCCGCAGAGGGCAGTGGAGGCCAAATCACTGGATGGATTTAAGAGAGAGTTAGATAGAGCTCTAGGGGCTAGTGGAATCAAGGGATATAGGGAGAAGGCAGGCACGGGTTATTGATTGGGGACGATCAGCTGTGATCACAATGAATGGCGGTGCTGGCTCGAAGGGTCGAATGGCCTCCACCTGCACCTGTTTTTTATGTTTCTATGTTTCTAACTATCTTACTGTTTCAACATGCTCAAATGTATACCTGAAACCACCTGCATACCTGTGCATGAAAGGTAATTTTGCCAGAAGTCAATGCCTGACAACTAGTTGACGCTGATTTCAAGAATAAACTTTAACCTGCAGAGACAAGAACAAAGAATTTACCACAGTGTCATTGTCTAAGTTTCAGTTTCTAATTTGTATTCCACCTGAGTATGTTTTCAAATTCAGATTCTTTATTGTATTTACATTGCTGAGATTGATGAACATGTCATAAGTTAGAATATCACAAATCCATTGTTTATATTGTAATCTAAACATTGCATTTTGGCAACATGCTAAACTTAGACATCAATCCCATTAAAATTATAGTTAAGAGGGATCAAGGAACAAGACAAAGTATTGTTTTTTTCTCATAAAGGACCACGTCTTTCCTCCCTGTTGGCTTTGGGACTTGAAAGATTATAGGAAGGTAATTAATCTTCAAAAGAAGTACTTGATTAATTGCACCTCAGATATGAAACTTCATTGAATATTCAGCACAAAAACAAGCTCTCAACTCAACCAGTGTTTATACTTCACCCATTCCTTCTCCCTTTCTTTATGCAACTTTATCAGTGTAACTTGCAATTCATTTCTCTCTTTTATCTGAGCTATCATTCTCTAAAATGCTCCTGCTTTAGTCAACAATTTACTTTGCCAGTGAGTTCCACGTTTTCTGAAGAAGAGTCACAAATTCATAGTTATAGGAGTAGAATTAGGCCATTCGGCCCATCGAGTCTACTCCGCCATTCAATCATGGCTGATCTCTGCCTCCTAATCCCACCCCGAAACCTCACCTGTCCATGTTCTCCAGAGATGCTGCCTGACCCACTGAGTTACTCCAGCACTTTCAGCACCAGCACCATTTACACTGTAAATGGATCGATTGTATTCATGTATTGTTATTCTGCTGACTGGTTAGCACACAACAAAAAGCTTTACACTGTACCTCGGTACACGTGGCAATTAACTACTGAACTTTGTGTCTTTTTTTAACTAGCATTTGCAGTTCCTTGGATATCCACATATTTTTCCCTCATTGGGTTAAGAAGTTTCTTATGAATTCCCTTTTTGATTTCTTGTTGACCAATGGATATATAGTGTATATATTCAGAAGTAGTGTTTGACAATACAGGCATTAATTACCAAATTGTCTTTCTTGGCTCTCCTGCACCATATGCTGGGAGAACCATTGTATGAGAGGGCTATTTGTAAGCTGAGAACATAATGGCCAGCCTGGACATGGTGAGGATTGGCCGAAGGGTCTATTTCTGTGATTCTATGACTCTTACACCAGCATTATCTTATCCCCAAGATTCAAAGTTATCTCTGTGTTCTTCCAATATCAAGACAAGGGTGAGCCAGAATATCTTTCTTTCAGCCTACTTTAGTTCAGTTTAGTTTAGTTTAGAGATACAGTGTGGAAACAGGCCCTTCGGCCCACCGGGTCCGCCGACCAGCAATCCCCGCGCATTAACACTATCCACACATACTAGGAACAATTTTTACATTTACCAAACCAATTAACCTACAAACCTGTACGTCTTTGGAGTGTGGGAGGAAACTGAAGATCTCGGTGAAAATCCACGCAGGTCACGGGTGAATGTACAAACTCCGTACAGACAGCACCCGTAGTCAGGATCGAACCGGGATCTCCGGCGCTGTAAGCGCTGTAAGGCAGCAACTCTACCGCTGTACGCGGCACCGTGACTTATTTCACTCTCTGCAATATCAACTCTCTGACTTATGTTTCAATTGCTCCACAATTTAAGCTCTGACCCTTGCGTTTCAATTTCTAGTCTACTTTTATCTTCTCAGCCTTCAGGCTCCAAATGTTCACTTAAAACTACACCAGCGATAATTTTCCCTACACAAAATCTGCTCGCTGGTCTTGGCAAATGTTCTCTGGCTCACAATTCCCAATGTATTGGCTTCAAAAATCCTAATTGGCATTTAGGAATATACATCAAAGCCGCATTTACCATATTTTCCATCCAGTCACTGACCCTTGGGCTCATCCAACAGTTGTCTCATTGTTTCCTATTCCACCACCATTCCCCTGTTCTATTGCCAGCTGCTGTTTCCGTTCTCCAACCCTTAGGCGTCCAGGCAGCGTGGATTAGTTTAGTTTAGTTTAGAGGTACCGTGTGGAAACAGGCCCTTCGGCCAACGGATTCCACATCGACCGACAATCACCTGCAGACTACACACTAGGGACAATTTACAGGAGCCAATTAACCTACAAACCTACACGTTTTCATAATGTGGGAGGAAACCGGAGCATCCCGGAAAACCCCCACATGGTCTCAGAGGGAAGGTGCAATCTTTGAACAAACAGCATCCATAGTCTAGGATTGAACCCAGGTCATGGCGCTGTAAGGCAGCAACTTTACCGGTGTACCACTGTGCCGCCACAACGTGGAGGGGATGTTCCTATGGGATAACAGGTCATTTTTAAGACTGAAAGTTGGTTGGAAATTATTGGTCGCCAATGTTAGAGAAGAGGCCGATATATTTTCCATCTGAGGGTGGTGTGTTTTGAGAACTACTTTCCTCAACCTATGGTGGAAGTAAAGTCTTTCAGTATTTTAAGGCAAGGGTGGATAAGGGATGAAAGCTTGCCAAAGATAGGCGGAATGTGGAGTTGAGATTACAGTCAGATCACCTATGGGTGCGATTACATTTCACAGCAGCATCAAGTAACTGTGTGGTATACTCTAGCTACTTGCAATATTCTTTATTCATTGGCAATCCATGTATTTCAAAACTCCTGCTGCGTGTTTCTCTCTGCTGTGAAACATCTTGGGATGGATTTTTACGGGAAATATGTAAATAAATGTTTGCCATTGTCTTTCACCTTTGGCAGAGAGCCCACCACTCGTTAGTTTCAGAGGTCAACCATACAGTGAGCTTTCATGAATTGATCCCACATATTATAATATGAGCATTCTCTGCAGTCGTGCGTCAGCAAGTCCACCATTGTAAACATTTTAAACTCATTGCAAAGCCAGTGCCGACAAATCCACCAAAATATAAGTTCTTACCTATTCACACCTTGGTGACCCTCGGACTATCCTTGATCGGACTTTACTGCCTTTACCTTGCACTAAACGTTATTCCCTTATCATGTATCTGTACACTGTAACTGACTAGGTTGTAATCATGTATTGTCTTTCTGCTGGCTGGATAGCACGCAACAAAAGCTTTTCACTGTACCTCGGTACACGTGACAGTAAACTAAACTGTGACTCAAAAGAAAATTTCTAACATCAGCTCAAAAGGTAAATCTGGGGAAGAATAAGACGTGAGCAAAACGACAACTTAGCTGTGTGAGACGCTCTTCATTTTGTTGGAAAAGTGTCAACTATAATCATTCTTCTGATCCTACATGACATTTTTTGTTTGGTTTGCAAGTCTGAATAAATACACTGGAAAGATATTTGTCTTTGCAGCAGCACAAAGTCGGTAATGTGTCATGTAAATTGTTTGCTGTGTACTAAATTGCTGGTTCTATTCTTCTTTCGTGTGGCGTGCACGTCGAGTTGATTGCAATAGTCGAAACAGGTGAAGGTTGCAATCTTCCACCCCTGGTTCTATTCATTGAAGTCAATAGAATGGAACGTTGGATGAGTCTCAATGGGCAGCTAATACCATTGTCCCATCGCTTTAAGCCTATTTCTACTGCAGGTAGAATGGTGACCAACGTTACAAACGTCACATCAGAGCAGTACCCTAGCAATCTGCCCACCACAGATCCATACCAAGTCAGCGACGAGTGGAAAACAGAACGCTCTCAGAGGAAATGTTTAAAAAAAGGAACTGCAGATGCTGGAAAAATCAAAGGTAGATAAAAATGCTGGAGAAACTCAGCGGGCAAGGCAGCATCTATGGAGCGAAGGAATAGGTGATGTTTCGGGTCGAGACCCTTCCTCAGACATGTGGGGGTGGTGGGGGCGGGAAGAAGAAAGGAAGAGGCATAGACAGTGGGCTGTGGGAGAGCTGGGAAGGGGAGGGGAAAGAGGGAGAAAGCAAGGACTACCTGAAATTGGAGGTGATGTTAATACCGCTGGGGTGTAAACTACCCAAGCGAAATATGAGGTGCTGCTCCTCCAATTTGCAGTGGGACTTACTCTGGCCATGGAGGAGTCCCAGGACAGAAAGGTCAGATTCGGAATGGAAGGGGGAGTTGAAGTGCTGAGCCACCGGGAGATCAGGTTGGTTAATGCGAACTGAGCGTAGATGTTGGGCGAAGTGATCGCCAAGCCTACGCTTGATCTCACCGATGTAGAGCAGCTGACATCTAGAGCAGCGGATGCAATAGATGAGGTTGGAGGAGGTGCAGGTGAACCTCTACCGCACCTGGAAAGACTGCTTGGGGTACTTGGATGGAGTCAAGGGGGAGGTATAGCGACAAGTGTAGCATTTCCTGCAGTTGCAAGGGAAAGTACCAGGGGAGGGGGTGGTTTGGGTGGGAAGGGACAAATTGACCAGGGAGTGGTCTCTGCGGAAAGCCGAAAGGGGAGGAGATGGGAGGATGTGGCCAGTGGTGGGATCCTGTTGGAGGTGGCGAAAATGTCGGAGGATTATCTGTTGTATGTGACTGTTGGTGGGGTGAAAGGTGAGGACAAGGGGGACTCTGCCCTTGTTACGGGTGGGGGGATGGGGAGTGAGAGCAGAGTCACGGGGTATAGAAGAGACCCTGGTGAGAGCCTCATCTAGAGTCGAAGAGGGGAACCCCATTCCTAAAGAATGAGGATATCTCCGATGCCCTGGTTTGGAACACCTCATCCTGGGTGCAGATGCGGCATAGACGGAGGAATGGGAGTGGGGGATGGAGTCCTTACAGGAAGCTGGGTGGGAAGAAGTGTAGTCCAGATAGCCATGGGAGTCAGTGAGTCAGAGGAAAGGTAATGTTAAACAATAACTTTGCCTCCTGCTAACAGCCAGGTTAAGTTCTACTCACGTTTTGGTAGGTAGCACAGTGGTTCCCCAATACATTGGCTACCCATCTTTTTTAAATCTGGCTTTGCCCAAAATAAATAATTTGCATTTATAAATCACCTTTCATTATTTGAGAACATTGGAAAGCGTTTTACGGTCAACTGAGTAAATCTGAAGTGTACTCATGTACAGGCCGGCCTTAAGCCTATTGGACCAATTGCTCTCAATTGGGCCCTGCGCCTAAAGGGGCCCGCGCAAGGCTGTGGGCAACACACTCTATCCCCTCATCAGCGACCTCAGTAGGTGAAATTCCTCACCAACAACAACACAGCCCCGCGGTTAACTCTCAATACTGTCACCACTCTCCGGGATACTATTCCCGTATCCCTTTCTGCACCCACACTTAAAGCCCGGGGCAGGCACGGGGGACACGTTACTACAACTTTACGTCAGACAGTTACAGTGAGCCCACCAGCGGATGTGAACACACGCCTGATGTTACCAGGATAGTCACTGACCGAGCAGTTGACTCTTATCTGGAATTAGTCAGTCAAGGTGCATCTAAAGCAAACAGCGCAGTCCGCTCCCAAAATCAGCAGTTACCAAATGGATTAGCGTTTCATTTACGCCACAATTCACATGCATAAACGTGTGGACACAATAGTTCCTTCATTGTCACGTCTACCAAGGTACCGTGAAATTATTTTGCATAGAGGTCAGTGCGATTATTGCGTACCCAAGTACACTGCCCGGTTAGCACATAATCAGTCCCAAAGGCCTGTTGTAGCCGTCGTATCAACAGAAACATCACTTCCCCTTCTCCCCCATTCGCACACAAAACATGTGTGTGTGTGTGTAATACAGGACCCAGTGGTAATCCACGGCTGTG
>CM075979.1:49558220-49585652 GCA_038087875.1 Malacoraja senta | reverse complement strand
AGTGCTGTCTGTACGTTCTCCCCCCCCCCCCGTGACTGCATTGGTTCTCACATGACCGCATCTCAGAGATCTTCAGTTTCCTCTAACAGTCCAAAGACGTACAGGTTTGTAGGTAAATTGGCTTGGATGTGTAAATTGTCCATGGTGTGTGTAGGATAGTGTTAATGTGCAGGCATCGCTGGTTGGTGCGGACTCGAAGGGCCGAAGGACCTTTTTCCGTGCTGTATCTCTGAACTTAAAAACAAAACTAAAACTAATCTTAAATAATCTTCCAGAACCACAGCCCTTTAAAAAAATCTTCACATTAAGTAACATGCTCTTGCAGCTCCATATTTTTTCCAGTCTATTCAAATACAGCCCCTTCTCTAGCACTTGGGACACAAAGCATCCAGGTCAGACTGTACTGAAAACGCTCCTCCATAATGAATGCATTTCTCGACCCATTGCTAATCTTTCATCCTCATGCTTTTTTTTGGTGCCATTTTAAATAATATGAAAAAGAAAATTCTAATATTTCTAAACATACTCATTATAAAAAATATCCATAATAAAATATGCCACCTAGAACTCACAATAAAAAACATGTTTTTCCCGGAAATTGGGTCAACTATGCTCAGGACTATAAATGTCACATGACACATTCCAGACAGAAAATACAGCTCCATTACTGCAAATCTGATAGCAATCTTCAAATTAATTACAGTTGGTAGTTTTAATTAATACTAGACCAAGTGTAGACCCGTTGGGTCTGGTCCCCGAATGTGCTTCACACCCCGGGGTCTGGTTCCCGAACGTGCTTCAACGTCTCGACGGCATACGCAGCGTGTTGACGGCGTAGGCGACGTACGCCTTCAAGACGCTGCGTACGACGCCGAGACACTGCGTACGGCCGTCGAGACGCTGCGTACGCCCTCAATGGGGCTGCGGGCCGACAGGCCGTTGACGCGCCGGCTCCGTCACACTGGCTGAAGGCAAAGTTGGGTTGTTCCGCCGCTGCTTTTCAGCATCCTCGAACAGAGGACTGCGAAAAGCAGCGGTGGAAGAGCCGATGTTTGGCTTGAGCCAGCGTGAGAGAGCCGGCCTGGGGGGGCGGGGGGGTAGTGGAGGAGAGCCGGGCGGCAGCAGCGAAAATCGCCAGGGAATTAAGAAAAATGTCGGCGTTTTTGGAGCAAGTCAAGTCAAGTCACATTTATTTCTTTAGCACATTTAAAAAACAACTCTCGTTGGCCATAGTGCTTTACATTTGTTATAAGAATAGCACAAACAAAACAAACTACATACATATATACATGTAGCCCTCACTCAGAGGACGTCAGGAAAGGCTTGGGAGTATAGATAAGTCTTTAGTCTTGACTTAAAAGAGTCGATGGAGGGGGCAGTTCTGATGGGAAAGGGGATGCTGTTCCACAGTCTAGGGGCTGCAACCGCAAAGGCGTGGTCGCCCCTGAGCTTATGCCTAGACCGTGGGATATTCAGCAACCTCAAGTCGGCCGATCTGAGGGGCCTGGAGGTGGAGTGGTGGGTGAGAAGACTTTTTATGTAGGTGGGGGCAAGCCCATTGAGGGCTTTGTAGACATGGAGGAGGATCTTGAAGTTTATACGGAACCGCACAGGGAGCCAGCGGAGAGAGGCCAGAATCGGGGTGATGTGGTCCCTTTTTCGGGTGCCCGTCAGGAGTCTCGCTGCGGCGTTTTGGACCAGTTGCAGGCGGGACAGGGAAGATTGGCTGATGCCAGTGTAAAGGGAGTTGCAGTAATCTAGGCGGGAGGAGATGAATGTGTGGATGATCTTTTCGAGGTCATCAAACTGGAGGAATTGTTTTATTTTAGCTATTGTCCGAAGCTGAAAGAAGCTAGCTTTTACCACGGCATTGACTTGTTTGTCAAATTTCAGTGCTGAGTCAAATATCACGCCAAGGTTTTTGACGTGAGGTTTGAGTAGTGGGGTAAGGCTTCCAAGGCTGCCTGCTATCATTTTGATTGAGTCCGAGGGGCCGAGAAGGATGACCTCAGACTTACTCTCGTTTAGTTGGAGGAAGTTCTGGGCCATCCAACACTTTATATCCTCGAGGCAGTGGGTAAGGTTAAACAGATTTGTGGGTAAGGTTAAACAGATTTGATTGGTTTTTGGGCTTCAGGGGGAGATAGAGTTGTGTATCGTCTGCGTAGCAATGGAAGGAAATGCCGTGCCTTTCAATGACTTGGCCTAAGGGGAGCATATACAGGGAGAAGAGAATGGGGCCAACGATGGAACCTTGTGGAACCCCACAGCAGAGATTAGCTGGGGAGGAGAAAGAGTTGCCTATGTTAGTCGAGAAACTCCTACCTTTTTGTTTTGAACCAGCTCAGGGCAGTGCCATCACTACCAACCCCATACCGGAGACGGTCAATTAGGATGGTGTGGTCGACAGTATCAAATGCTGTGCTGAGGTCAAGGAGGAGCAGAATTGCACAGTCGCCGGAGTCAACGGTGAGCAGTAGGTCATTGTGTACCTTCAACAAGGCAGACTCTGTGCTATGGTGAGCCCTGAAACCTGATTGGAAAGTTTCCAAGAGAATGTTTTGGTGAAGGTAAGGTATAAATTGCCTTAAAATTACCTTTTCAAGGGCTTTTGAGAGGAAAGGTAGTTTAGCAATGGGTCTGTAGTTGCTTGGCAAGGTGGGGTCGAGGTTAGATTTTTTTCAGGAGTGGTTGGACCACCGCATGCTTGAAGCAGGTAGGTACAGTGCCAGTGGCCAGAGAGCTGTTGAAGATGGCGAGGATGCTGGGACCAGCTGTTGTAATGACGTCCTTTAGGAGGGCAGAGGGGACAGTGTCGAGGGGGCAGGTAGTAGGTTTCATGGTGGTGATCAGTTTTACAAGGGAGGGTAGAGTAACGGGTTGGAAACAGTCTAATTTTGAAGAGCAGACCAATGAGACAGCCAGGTCACGGGTGGGAGGGGAAATATTCGTTCTTATGTTCTTTACCTTGCTGGTGAAAAATGTGGTAAATTCCTTGCACTTAGCAGGGGACTCAGTTAGGCTGGTGCTGGTGGCAGGACAGATGATGGAGGTGATGGTGCTAAAAAGGACCCTGGAATTTTGTGCTTTTTTGGAGATAAGGGTGGAAAAATATTTAGTTCTTGCAGATTTTACTGCTTCCTGGTACTTGTGAAGATTATTTTTCAGGAGTTCAAAGGAAATTTGAAGCTTATCAGATTTGTACTTCCATTCTGATTTTCTGCATTCTCTTCTTAGGGCTCTGGTGGTATCATTGAGCCACGGCTCGCCTTTAGGCTTAGGCTTTTTAATTTTAAGAGGAGCAACAGAATCCAGGACGGAAGAGCAGGTATTATTGAATAAAGAAATTAGGTCGTCGGTACTGAGATGGGGGGTGGACGCCTCAATAGTGCAGATCCGGGCGCTTAAGCCAGCCGTGAGAGAGCCGGCCCGGTGGGGGGGGGGTAGTGGAGGAGAGGCGGGCGGCAGCAGCGAAAATCGCCAGCGAAAGAAGAAAAATGTCGGCGTTTTTGGAGCAGAGCCGGGCGCCAGCAGCCGTTATGGTGGCTGGCCAGCAGGAGGCGACAAAATGAGTGAGTGGGGGGGGGGGGGGGGGGGGGAGAGAATGGATTTTATTAAAAAATGTGTACATAAAAATGTCTAAATCTAATGAGGAGTATATTAGGGTATGTAAAAGTGTAATGTCTAGCGAAATGGAAAAAATCTCGGAGTTTTCGCGTGTGGTTTTGGAATCGAAGGCCAAATCTGACACCCACACACACAGAGTTTTAAAAGTATATAGATATATTAAAAGTACAATGTTGAGTAAAAAACAAATATTCCATTTACCTTCTATTTCAGTTGAAGAAGTGAAGGGATACATTTGTAGTGTAACTACCTAAATTGAGAGGGATGAAAGATGACCCCACTTGCTCATTATGGTGGAGGAAGCCAACTTCAGTCTAGTCAAGATGTATTTAGTCTATAATAGACACAAAATGTTGGATTAACCCAGTGGGACAGTCAGCATCTCTGGAGAGAAGGAATGGGTGATGGTTTTGGTCGAGACCCTTCTTCAGACCTCTTGTAAAACAAAAAATTATCCCATTGAAAACAGCGGTGGAGGGGGGGGGGGGGGGGGGAAGGGGAGAAGCACTGCAAAATTGCCCAACCTTCTCTTCCCCCCACCCCCCCTCCCCACCCAAATGCTTAGAGACAAAAATATTTTGCTTTTGAAAATATGGGTAAGAATGAGATGAAAGTGAAAAATGAGCCAAAATCATACCATGACAGCAAGGAAGGGATAACCCTCAGTGATTTTTTTTTAATCCGTTCATTTCAATGCATCTTGGGTTCCTTTGGCATTTTGTGCATGGGGCTAAATAGAATTATAAAGTATCTTTGAAAGTACTTTGCCTACAATTGTAAAAAGAGCATCTCTGACAAACCATTTTGGCCATTAGCATTAAGCCGATATGAATGTAAAGGGAAGTATTATTTGTGGCAACCGAAAGCAGTTCTCCTCAGCTAGTGACCTTGGATGTAATCTTCATAGAGTTTGCACATTCTCCGTATAACCACATAGATTTTCTTTGGGTGCTCCGGTTTCCTCCCATATCCCACAGATGCACTGGCAGATTCATTGGGAATAGTAAATATCCTTTGGGTGTGGGGGGTAGGCTGGCAAGCATTGGAAAATATCAGGAGAGTTGAAGTGCACGAGGGTGAATGGGTTACCCGGAAATAAGTTAGGGGGGAAGACATACAAGGAAACAAAGCAGCATTAATCCAACAGGCCTCACAATCTGATTTTTATAGTCTGAGTGATAAGGGTGTGGAAATAGGCCCTTCGGCCCAACTTGCGCACACCGCCCAATATGTCCCAGCTACACTAGTCCCACCTGCTCACGTTTGGTCCATATCCCTCCAAACCTGTCCTATCCATGTACCTGTCTAACAGTTTCTTAAATGTTGGGATAGTCCCAGCCTCAACTACCTCCTCTGGCAGCTTGTTCCACACCCCCACCACGCTTCGTGTGAAAAAGTTATCCTTCAGATGCCTATTAAATCTTTCCCCCTTCACCTTAAACCTATGATTGTTCTGCATGATAAGAAAAATAAAATGTAATTTATCAAAACTATTTTCATTCTTGAGAAAATGGCAAGCAATAGTTCATAAATGACGTCTATAACCTTTGGCAGCATCCAATTCCAACATCAGATTAGATTACAATTCATTCAGATTACAATTTTAAACCCAAAGACCTACATCTTGAAACAACACTTTGGAGAATCCATAAACCTTCAAACCAGCACATCACCGAATACCTCATTAAGATTGCATAGATCATTTTGTACATTAAACTTAGTTTTAGTATACTATAAAAGTATAATGGTCAGACAAATAAAAACAATTAATAGTATATTAAGGGTGTTGAGTGATTTTCTTGAAAATTCAGAAGAGGAATTACCAGTTTCACTCAGCAACACAAAGTAGTAACTGACGACTAAAATAAATTTTATTATAGCTAAAGAATGCAAATAAATTCACTTTGAGTGCACAAAAGTATATTTCAAACTAAAACAAGAAAGAAAACACATGGCATCAATGCAATGTGCCAAGCAGCAAAGTTCATCAAATTCCAGGACATCCCACTCTGTCCAAAATTCAATCTAAATAGTCACGTGAGTGCTAATTATACCCATAGATTATAACTTTATTAGAACATTTCACAACCTTTCCACAAAACAAATACTGCAAACTTAATGAATACGTTTACTAAAACAAACATTCTTTAGATCTTTTGAGTGATGTTACTGCACAGTCACAAATTTTCAGGTGTTATGAGCAAAATCTTCAATTTAGTTATAAACTGTCATCCAATAAGAACAAAAGAAAGAATATGCTATGGTTCCTTGATGCTGTTCTACAGTGTTGATCGTGGCTAACATCCCTCCTCACATCTCAATTGCATTCTGTGTAACTGCCATGACTTTGATGGTCCTCCTTCCAAAGATGTTGCCTAACTTGCTGGGTATTTCCAGAATGTTGTTTCATGACACCATATCCAATTCATTTTCTTAAAAATCAATCCTTCCCAACTTCGAATACACTCAATGGCAGGATAGCCGTGGTTCGCTAGGGAGGAAAACTAAAAACTTCAGAACTCAAACTTCTACTCTATAAATAGCTCACCCTTTTACCCAACTATTTCCAGAATATAAACAGCTCGAGACAACAGACTTAAAACATTTACCTTTTCAAGCCCTCAAATGATTTCATATTTCAATAAGATCACTTTAAATTCAATGCAGTTTAAACAAAACAGAGTCCATCCTATTCAATCTCTGTCCATAGGTCAAACCATTGCATAAACCATTTAAATCGTTGTTATACTGCCTCTAAAGCATGAATATATTTCTTAAGAGTACACAGAATGAAAATTAAAACAGCACTCCTGATGAATTTTCAAAGTTAATTGCAACAACTTCCTTACTCTTGCACTCCAATAATAGCCATCCAAATCATTCACTGTACATTCCTGTTAATTTAGTGTCCCCGTTTATCTAACAAAGTAACACAACTAATCAATGTTTGAATAATTCAGATTTAAAAAAAGATATAGAAAGTAATCAAATATCAGTCTCAGTCAACCATTTCATCACAAGTCCTTTCAAACTTCTTGATCCATGTTTTGTTCTTTCCCCTCCCAAACTATCATGGAAAACTGTCAATTAGATTTTCTACCACTCTGCTTTGCATGTAACTTGTAATGAAAAATGTACCTTTTGCAGTACATTTGCCTCACCAAACTAAATGTAAAGCAAAATAACTTCAGTATTACTTTGAACAAAATGGAAGTTCACAAGTTGACAGCTGTGCAATTCATCATTCTCTTTACATCATGCAAGAAGAACAAGTGTACAAAACTGATCAAAATTGTAAGTGACAAGAACAGTTGTTCAGAAAAACTGTATTAGCTGCATTGGTAATATTTTTGTAGGCCTTAAATAAACGGCAACAAATTTCAAGAAAATGTTACTGCTGAAGTCACTTTTTGATGGAAAGAAAAATGAAGTTTGGTAATGTTAAAATCCAGCAAAGAAATTTCAAACTATTTACAATGTATCAAATCATGTAAACTGGCCAACTGAGAGGTGAAAGATTTAATAAGATGATATGGGAAAGATTTGACAGCCTATTCCACATATCCACCCCCATTGTGGGCATTAAAAGTTGCCCTTCTCACCTTATTTCTTTTGTCCACAAAGAGGGTGAGCATACTGAACAAGGTACACAAAAATGCTGGAGAAACTCAGCGGGTGCAGCAGCATCTATGGAGCGAAGGAAACAGGCAACGTTTCGGGCCGAAACCCTTCTTCAGACTGAACAAGCTGCCAGAGGCAGTTGAGGCGGGTATTATAACAACATATAAAAGACAGTTGTGCAGGTACATAGATAGGAAAGGTTTAGAGGGATGTGCCAGACGCAGGGAGGTGGGACTTGCACAAATGGGGCATCTCGGTCAGTTGGGCTGAAGGGCCCATTTCCACACAGTATGACTATAACCCAGTAAACAGGAGAAATCTGCAAGAATTGCCTTGTACTCCTAGTCACTTTAAAACTTGTAAGAACATGTTCATTTATGTCAAGTCCAAACAAAATTACAACGTTATTTTCAAGGAAGAATAAATTGTGTGATTACAGGTTAATTAACACAGCATTCCTTAAAAAGTCATCATGATTCAGACTGCAGGCTGCGTACTGGATACAATTTTAAGCAGCTTATTTCTAACTACCAGGAACAAAAGACGTGGAACCCATAGTGTGTCGGACCTAATCATAACTTTGCAATCTTTATGCCAGCAGGAAATGCTTTAAAACATACGACTGGAAGGCTGGATATTCGCTTCAACTAGCATGAAGGTGTTTTAGGTGGCTGGCCGAGAGATTGGGGGAGGTGTTTGAACAGATAGTCTCTGCCAAGATTACAGCTGGTCGCTGCCGCATCTGGAAGGGCAGCGGCGGGACCGGGAGGGCGGACACGGGCCATTACTCAGCCCCACGCCCCGGCCCGGACTCCGGACAGCGCCGTGGGGTCAGTGACAGATTGTGGGGCTGAGGCCGAAGCTGACGGCGGCCCGGAGCAATGGGAGGGAGGGAGGTGACCCCAGCCCAGCCTGGCCCCGCCCTGGTCCTAGTCCCGGCCCCATCCCCAACCCCGGTGCTCGTCCCATCGCCCCAGTCCCCGGCCCCGTCCACACCCCCAACCCCCGGCCAACGCCCCCAGCCCCGGCGCTAGACCAGCCCCAACCCCCGGCCAGCGCCCTCACACACGGCTTTATTTGGGTCGCCGCTCGCCGCCCCTACAAGGACTGCGGGCCGCTGCGCCGAGCTAAAAATAAAAGCGGCGCCGGCCCAAAAACCCTCTCGGGCCGCGGGCGGGCGGGTGGAGAGAGGAGAGACGGGCCGGCCGGCCGGTGGGTGGGTGGGTGGGTGGACGGACCGACCCGGCCCGTGGGGGGTGGTGGAGAGGGAGGGAGGGAGGGAGGTGACGCGGGACGGGGTATGGGAGGTGGAGGGGGACGGCGAGCTGCCCTCACCTTCTCCTCCTCCGAGACCTGCTCCTCATGCTCCGCCATCTTGGGCCGGCCGCGCTGTAAATAACTCCGCGCGCCCCCGCGCACGCACGCACGCCCCGCATTCTGGGTAAGGCGGGGGGACGGGGACGCGGGCGCGCGCACGGGGCGGGAGCGCGCTTAGATGGATTGCGGAGGAAGAGACTCCAGCGCGCCCTCTACAGTCGGTTGCCGCCACTGCCACCGCCACTGCCACAACACCCTGACAGTGTCTCCAGCAAAGATGTCTCTAGTCTCAGCCTCCCCTGACTCTCAGTCTGAAGAACCCCAAACCTCACCCTTTTCTTATCTCCAGAGATGCTGCCTGACCCACTGAGTTACTACAGCTTTTTGTGGGTCTATCTTCGGTTTAAACCAGCATCTGCTGTTCCTTCCTACACACTCTGACAGCGCCACTGAGTGCAGATCAGAAGTTAAAACACAAAGTGCTGGAGTGACCAAATGCCTCCGGCAGCATGTCTGCAGAAGATGCAAGAGCATTGTGAAGAAGGGTCCCCATTGGAAACGTCACCACTGGAGCATGTCTGAAAAACATGGATAGTCGACAATTTGGATCAGGACCCTTACAGAGTGGAAACAGGCCCTTCGGCCCAACTTGTCCACACCGACATTTACACCTGTCACACTTGCCTGCATATGGCCCATATCCTGATAAACCTATCTTATCCATGTACCTGTCTAATTGCTTCTTACACATTGAGATAGCCCTGCCTCAACTATTTCCAGCAGGTCGTTCCATACACCCACCAACATTTATGTGAAAAAGTTACCCCCTCAAATTCCTATAAAATCTTTTCCCCTTCACCTTAAACCTAACTCCTCTGGTTCTTGATTGCCCTACTCTGGGCAAAAGACTGTGCGTCTACCCGAGCTATTCCTCTCATAATTTTATACACCTGTAAAAAATCATCCCTCATCCTCCTGTGGTCCCTAGTTAGAGATACAGTTTGGTAACAGGCCCTTCGGTCCAACAGATGCACGCCAACCAGTAATCACCAGCACACTAGATCTATCCTCTGCACCAGGGACAATTTACAGAGACCAATTCACCTATAAACCCACACGTCTTTGGAATCTTCAGACTAATTGTGGTGGGGGAGTAGGGGGTGGAGCAAACTGGAAGAGAGGTGGGGCGGGACAAAGCCTGGCCTTCCCCAAAGCCAATAATGGACCATTGTGGACTCCATCTTTCCTTGATCATCGTTGCTTTGTGCATATCTTTCGTTCTATGTACCTTCTATATCTCTCGTTTCCCTCTCCCCTGACTTTCAGTCTGAGGAACGGTCTTGACCCGAAACTTCACCTACTCCTTTTCTCCAGAGATGCTGCCTGACCCCAGTTACTCCAGCATTTTGTGTCTATCTCTGGCATGACATAGATGAATACAGGTTAGGGTAGGGCGTTGAGTTCATTGGCAGTTGGTTGGATGAAGACAGAGATGTAAAGACAAAAAGTGTGAAATAACAATAGAAGAGGTGTGAAATGTGAGCCAGAGGAAGGAATGAAAGTGGAAGGGAACAAGGGAAGGGGAAATGGAGAAATGGTTGCACATCCAGGTGGGGCACATGGAAGAAAGGGGAGAAAATGGGGGAGGTTGGTTGTAGGCCTGTTAGCTACAATTGAAGAATTCAATATTGGTGGTGTTGGGTTATAGGCTATCCAGCTGGTATGGTGCCTCAGTCTGGCAATGGAGGAGGACCAGGACAAAAAGGTCTGTTTACGAATGGGAAGGGAAGTTAAAATGGGTAGTAACCAGGAGATCCAGCAGGCCTTGGCAGACCGATGCAAGTGTTTGGTGTAACAGTTGCCTGGTCTATGCTTGGTCTCACTTATGTAAAGAAGGCCACATCAGGAGCACCAGATGCCGTAGATGAGGTTAAAGGAGGTGAACGTCAACCTCTATCTCACCTGGAAGGACAGCTGGGTCCCCTGGATGAAGGTACAGGGACAAATATTATGGTTACAGGGTACAGTACTTGGAGAGGGTGTGGTTTGGGTGGGAAGGGATGAGTGAACCAAGGAGTACCAGAGGGAATGGTCTCTGTAAAAAGCAGGATGGGATAGGGATGAGAAGATGTGACTGTTAGTGGGGTCATGTTGAAGGTGACAGAAAGGTCCGAATGATGCGCTGGATGTGGAATGTAGTGGCGTGAACGGTAAGGACCAGGGGAACTCTATCCTTGTTCCGCCACAGGGGGCGGGGGATGAAAGCAGAACTTCAGGACTTAAGAGAGACAAAATTGAGGGATCCATCTACGACAGCAAAGGGGAAACTAAGTTTATTTAAAAAAGAGGACATCTCGGATGTTCTCAAATGGAAAGCCTCATCGTGGGAGCAGATGGGGCAGAGACTGAAGAAGTTGAGAGTGAGGGATAGCATCTTTGGAAGAGACAAGGTAGGATGATGTGTGATTCAGTTAACTACGGACATCTCGGATGTTCTGGTGTTATAGCTCGCATCTTAAAAACAGACAAAATACGGGGTTAAGGTAAACCAAACAAGCTTTACTTTTCCGTCAAGACGGGAGTGGCCGGAGATGTTACAGTCCAGAAGTATTCAGTAATACTTCTGGTTCTCCCAAGATACCACTCACCTTAACAAAGTATCCCGGGGTCTTTTATACAGCAAAAGTCACGTATGCAGAATACCAATGGCATTGAGTAATGTCCCAAGAAGCATCAGCCAAGTCCTAATATGGAGTCACCTTTTACTCAAAACCATGCATTTCGAAGACATTGGTCATAGTCCCAAGATGCAACAGTCCAGTCCTAACATGGAGTTGTTTTTCTGTGCCAGTTCGTGTCTGTCCCCTTATCAGTACTGGCTTCTCTAACTAGCCCCTTTTACCTGCTATTACTTTTCCACTGGAGAAAGCCTGCTTGAGAGAAGAAATATAAAGCCACAAGATATGGTCAAGTATCCCAGCAAGCAATGCAATAGCAATTAGGTCTTTCATTACAGAAAGTGGTTAAATATGGCAGCAAACGATATAATAGTGATTAACTATTTCACTGGTATGGAACACCTCATCTTGAGCACAGATGCGGTGTAGATGGAGGAATTAGGAGTAGGGGCTATAGTCTTTGCAGGAGGCATGGTGGGAAGAAGTGTAGTCCAGTTTGTAGTGGGAGTCAGTAGGTTTATAATAGACGTCAGTCAATAGTCTCTCTCCTGTGATGGAGACGGTGAGATCAAGAAAGGGGAGTGAGGTATCGGAGATGGAACAAGTGAATTTGAGTGCAGGATAGAAATTGGCGGTGAAGTTGATGAAGTTAACCAGGACATCCGTGATCCAAGATGTCCTCATTCATTAGGGAACAGGGATTCCTTCCATCATAGACGAGGCCCTCACACCATTCTCCTCGGTTGCTATAAAAATGATTTTTTTACCACAAATTTTATATCTATTCCAGTCAATACCAATATACTTACCCAAATTTTTTTTTTTTTAACTGGATGCTGATATTACAAATTTTATATGGGACTATAAATCCCATAGAATTCAAAGAAGACATTTGTGCAAACCTAAAGAATTTGGCGGATTATCACTCCCTAATTTTGTTGTATTATTACTGGGCCGCAAATGTCAAAAATATGATTCACCTGTTGGACAACTCGGCCCAGCAGGTGGATTGGATAGTAATGGAGAGAGAGGATTGTTCCCCTTTTAATATAGGAGCGATCCTTCTCTCACCAACAAAATTGAAGAATACAATATATAGTAAGAATCCAATTATCCATAGTACAATTAGAATTTGGAAACAAATAAAATTAACTTTAAAATTAAGAAATCTATCGCTTCTTTCACCTATAATGAATAATCCTTCGTTTAAACCTTCTACGATAGATAAATCGTTTACACGCTGGGATAGATTAGGAATTAAAACGTTTGGAGATATGTATGATAATGGAAGTTTTTTTAACATTTCACCAACTACAACTTAAATACAATTTGAGTAGTAATCAATATTTTAAATATTTTCAAATACGTGACTATTTGAAAAAATATACACAAGAATATCAAAATATGTCTCCAGATCTATTAGACGAGACAATGAAGATAAAAGCGGAATCAACTAATTTAATATCATACTTGTATAATACCATCCTAAATATAGAAATACCATCATCTGATAGGATTAGAAGAGATTGGGAACAAGAACTAGCTATAAAAATCTCGAAAGAGAGTTGGGATAAACATTTGTTATATGTACATAAATGCTCGATTAACGTAAGACACATTCTAATTCAATTCAAAATCTTACATAGATACATAGAAAATAGGTGCAGGAGTAGGCCATTCGGCCCTTCGAGCCTGCACCGCCATTCAATATGATCATGGCTGATCAATAGATTATACTATTCAAAAGCTAAAATAAGTAAATTTTATCCAAATTTCTCTTCTATCTGTGATAAATGTCTAACCCAAGAAGCAAATATAGCACATTCTTTTGTTTTTTGTATAAAAATTCAAAAATTTTGGAATGAAATCTTTGAAACTTTCATGAAATTATTTAAAATAAAACTGAAACTGAATGCAGTACTGATCATTTTTGGAACAATCGAAGCCAGTTTGGAGCTGACTTCGTTTCAAAGGAGCTTTCTTAATTATGGCTTAATAACGGCAAAAAAACGTATACTGAAATTTTGGAAAAACGCTCCCACGCCAACGACAAAAATGTGGATTTCTAATATGTCGGAACTGTTACACCTAGAAGATATGAGATTCCTCTTAGCAGGTAAACCAGACCATTTCCAAAAGATTTGGTCTCCATTTATCGACTTTTTATAAAAATATAGGGTGCAACAAAATGTTGAAAATAAATGGTTTCAGGACCAGGTGATGGGTGAGTAAAGATATGAAGTAGGTACATCCCTTTTATCTTGTCTTATCTTATCTTATCTTACTTTTTATTTTTTTATTTTTCCTTCTTTTGGTTTTTCTCTTTTGTTTAACTCTTTCTTGTGGTTTAGGTCCCTATGGGTGTTCCTGGACCACTCTTTCACTCACTCACTTACTATCTCTGCTAACTCTCTCTATCCTTTTTCTTATTAAAGTTTAAAATAAGAAGTGGTACAAGAAATGTATAATTTTATGTTTGTTTGAGATCACTGTACTGTACAATACGTCTAATAAAAAATAAAATAAAAATAAAAACATTCTCCTCGGTACCCCACAGCTCCGCTCTTGCTACCCATCCCCCAAGTTGCACCAGGGACAGAGTCCCCCTAGTCCTCACCTTTCACCTCATCAGACGTCGCGTACAACACATAATCCTCCAACATTTTCGCCACCTCCAACAGGATGCCACCACTAATCACATCTTCCCATCTCCACCCGTTTCCGCCTTCCACAGAGACTGTTCCCTCTGCAACTCCCTGACTAACTCATCCCTTCCCACCCAAACCATCCCCTCCCCAGGTACCTTCCCCTGATGTCTCCGCCTTTTTTCCTACTTCTAAAAAGCATGACTTCACACTTTGCTGTGCTGTATTCCATCTGCCACTTCTCTGCCCACTCTCCCAACCTGTCCAAATCCATCTGCAGTCTCTGCTTTCGCTACACTGCCTGCCCCTCCACTTATCTTCATTCCATCCATAAACATGGCCTCAAAGTCTTTAATCCCCTCATCCAAATCATTAATATACAACGTGAAGCACAACGGCCCCAGCACCGACCCCTGCTGAACTCCGCTAGTCACTGGCAGCCAACCAGATAAAGCCCCCTTTATTGCCACTCTTTGCCTTCTGCCATCCAGCCAGCCTGCTACCCATGCTAGTATCTGCCCTCTGATACCATGAGCTCTCATCTTCCTCAGCAGCCTCACATGTGGCACCTTATCAAAGGCCTTCTGAAATTCCAGGCAAACATTATCTACTGACTCGTTCGACTCTCGTTTGTCTATCCTGCTACTTAGTTCTTCAAACAATTCCAACAGATTTGTTAGGCAAGATCAAACCTTCACAAAACCATGTTGACTTTGGCCTACTTTATCATGTGCTTCTAATATCTCGGAAACCTCATCCTTTATAATGAACTCCAAAATCTTACCAACCACTGAAGTCAGGCTAACTGGCCTAAAGTTTCCTCTCTTTTGCTTTGCTCCCTTCTTGAACAGCAGAGTAACCATTTGCAATTTTCCAATCCTCTGGAACCACTTCTGACTCTAGTGATTCTTTAAAAAATCACTACTAATGCCACCACAATCTCTAAAGCCACCTCTTTCAGAACCCTAGGGTGTGGTCCAGGTGATGTATCCCAAGCACCTGCTACTTAGTAATAGCATAGTTTAAAGCAACTTTACAAACCAACACAAATGTGATTTCAATCTAGGACGGAGGCAGATCTATACACAGTGAACATACTACTGTTGCCTGAGGTCACCCAAACACCTGCAACTTCCTTCTTCCCGGTGTAGAAAGTGGGCGTGCAGACTCCGCATGCCTGACAGGCATACACTGAAGGAACGCAGGATTTGAGAGGCTGTGGGCCTCTGCACCACATCCACAGTCCCCCGAGAGTCTTTGACAGCTGAAAACATTGAGAAACACATTACATTTCTGATTAAAAACATTAAAATAAAGTAGAAGACGCAAAATGCTGGATGGAGTAACTCCGCGGGTAAGGCAGCATCTCTGGAGACCAAGGATGGGGGACGTTTCTGATTGGGTACACTTCTGCAGACTGATAATAGTGAGGGCAAGGTGGGTGGGGGTTGAAAGCTGGAAGAGAGGTTGGAGCGGTGCAAAGCCAGGCAAGTGGATGCAGGTAAGGGATGTTTTTGATCGGCAGACGGGTGGACAAAGGCTAGAGGTGGGAAGAAGATAAAAGGCTGTGAGATAAGAAACATGAAACGTCAAGCTGGAGGAAGGGATGTAGGTGGAAAGGGACGAGGGAAGGGAAAAGGGGGGCAGGACAGTGGGAAAAATGGGTGCACATTCAGGTGGGGCACAATCAGTCTGAAGAAGGGTCCCAACCCAAAACGTCATCTATCCACGTTCCCCAGTCATGCCACATAACTCCCGGAATTCCGCCAATACATTTGCCGTTCCTTGTCTCTGCATCTTGAAATAAAATAAAGCAGGTATGGTGCACCAGCCTTCGTTGGCACAAAGTTAAGGTCCGGATGGGAAGTGGAACTGGAACGTCTCTTGAGAAGTCCCTGAACCATTGCTGAGCACCTTGATACATACCATGGGGGAGAGGATGGTGGAGTTCACTGATAACTGGGAACTGATAGTTGGTGGCTCCAACTGTAAGTTAGCACAATCTGGCCCATGAAAGATCTCACAAAACCGACCGTGACTTGCATTTAAAATTGCTTTTGCCTTGGATAGGTGTGTAATGCTGAAACCTGAGTGGAAACCTGAGGGGAAAAGTGCAGAGCCTACCCTGCTTTCTAGCGAATGCATGAGGATTTGTCACGAGTTTGCTCCAGTGTCTTAAGATAGCACATATCCATGTCACATTTATTATTGTGGGTTTAAAAATAAAACCAATGCTTTTCATTAATAGGTAATTTTCCATGTACCTGCCCCACATCATTCTTCCTGCTTCAAATGGTCAGATTCTAGGCTCACCATTAGCATTCAAACATGTCTTAAAATATCTCAGTGAGGTTGGGAGTTGCGTATCAAAATTGATCAACATCTGTATTTGAGTATAAAGGAACTGCAAATGCTGGCTTAAACTTTAGACACAAAATGCTGGAGTAACTCAGCGGGACAGGCAGCATCTCTGGAGAGAAGGAATGGGTGATTTTTCGGGTCGAGACCCTTCTTCAGTCTGAAGAGTGGAAACCCTTCATCAGTCTGAAGAGTCGAGACCCTTCTTCATTCTGAAGTGTCAAGACCCTTCTTTAGTCTACCTGTGGCTAGAGAAGAAAGAAAGATCCCCGTCAAGCCACCCTGCAATCTCCTTTCTTGTTTCCCACAATAACTGGGATAGATCTCATCTGGTTCTGGAGACTTATCCACATTAATGCTCTTCCAGAGCCTCAGCACCATCTCCTTCTTCATCTCCAACTGCCCTAGCATTTTGTATTCTCCACACCGATCTTGCTGTCTTTCAAGTCCTTCTCTTCGGTGAATACAAAGTGCAAATGCAAAGTACTTGTTTAGCATTGCACCTACATCCTCTGATTCCAAGCATACATTCTCTCCTTTATCCTTGAGTGGTCCTGCCTTCTTCCTGGTCAGCCTCTTGTTTTTAACGTGCATGTTACAAATCCTTGGGATTTTCCTTCATTTGACTCAACAATGACGTTAGACAAAAAATGCTGGAGAAACTCAACGGGTGAGGCAGCATCTATGGAGAGAAGGAGTTGGCGACGTTTCAGGTCGAAACCCTTCTTCAGACTTAAGAATGAGTAAATGCCATTAGATGATACGCAGCCAGTATTTGGCCTCCGTCAAATCATATTTACTTAAATTAAAACTAACAATCCAGTTCTCTAAAATATATTCATCCAGAAAGCTCGGTAGATATTTACATGTTAATTGTAAAAAAAAATGCTTATCATTTGTTTACATTATTTTCCTTTATATTATTTTTCAATATTACTTAAATAGTTACAATTTAACTTTCACTTTTCACGAAGGCACTCACCCAAAACTTTGGTTCCCCTTCCCTTTCTCAATCAGGGCGGCATGGTGGCGCAACGGTAGAGTTGCTACCTTACAGTGCTTGCAGCGCCGGAGACCCGGGTTCGATCCCGACTATGGGTGCTGTCTGTATGGAGTTTGTATGTTCACCTCATGACCGCGTGGGTTTTCTCCGAGATTGTCGGTTTCCTCCCACACTCTAAAGACGTACAGGTTTGTAGGTTAATTGGCTCAGTATAAATGTAGAAATTGTCCCTAGTGTGTGTAGGGTGGTGTTAATGTGTGGGGATCATTGGTCGGCACGGACTCGGTGGACTGAATGGGCCTGTTTCCGCGCTGTATCTCTAAACTAAACTAAACTCAGATTCCTATCAAATCTTTTCCCCTTCACCTTAAACCTACAGTATGTCCTCTGGTCCTCAATTCACCTACTCTGTGCATCTACCTGATCTATTTCTCTCATGATTTTATACACCTCTATAAGATCACCCCTCATCCTCCTGCGTTCCAAGGAATAGAGTCCCAACATACTCAACCTCACCCTATACCTCAGAGCCTCTAGTCGTGGCAACATCCTTGTAAATCTTCTCTGTACCCTTTCCAATATAATATCTTTCCTATAACATGGTGCCCAGAACTAAACATAATAATATCAATAACAGATATGGCTCCATTTGGCCCTTCTAATTGCCCGCTTGAATTATTTCCTACTTCCTTTATATTCCTCAAACCCTGTCTGATTTTGTCTTTCTAAGCCACCTTTTTCCTTGACCAAGTTTACAATCTCTTTGATAGATACGAAAAGCTGGAGTAACTCAGCGGGTCAGGCTGCATCTCTGGAGAAAAGGAATGGGTGACGTTTTGGGTCGAGACCCTTCTTCAGAGAATCTCCTACAATCTCTTTGTTCATCCGAAAACTCATCTGCATTGATATTTCTGATCTCTCAGAGGCCAACCAGAAACCATCAGATGACAATTAAAAAAATGATGATATTGGAAATCTAAAATAAAAAAATAAAAAATAAAAAATTCTGGTTTTACTCAGCGGGTCAGGCTGCATCTGTGGGATGAGAAACAGTGTTCAAACTTCAGTCATCAGATGTCTTCGATGTGAAACATTAATTCTTTTAGTTTTAGTAAAGAGATTCAGAGTGGAAACAGGACTTTCAACCTACCGAGTCTGTGCCGACCAGCAATACACCATACACTGTGTCCAAACTGACCTCCCGGTGGCTCAGCACTTCAACTCCCCCTCCCATTCCGTATCTGACCTCTCTGTCCTGGGTCTCCTCCATGGCCACAGCGAGCAACACCGTAAATTGGAGGAAATGCACCTCATATTCTGCTTGGGCAGTCTACATCCTGGGGGCTTGAACATTGAATTCTCCCAATTCTGCTAGCCCTTGCTGTCCCCTCCCCTTCATCAGCCATCTGGTTGTCCCCTCCCCCAGCCCTCGGGCTCCTCCTCCGCCTTTTTCCTTTTTTCCTTTCTTCTCCCCACCCCCTATCAGTCTGAAGAATGGTTTCGGCCCGAAACGTTACCTATTTCCTTCGCTCCATAGATGCTGCTGCACCCGCTGAGTTTCTCCAGCATTTTTGTGTACCATACACCATACACTAATTCCATCCGACACACTCGGGACAATTTTCAGAAGCCAATTAACCTTCAAACCTACACGTCTTTGGAATGTGGGGGGGAAACTGGAGCAACAATAGAAAACCCACGTGGTCACAGTGAAGACTTGCGAACTCTGTACAGACAGCACCTGTAGTCAGGATCGAATCTGGGTTTTGGCGCTGTAAGGCTTCAACTCTACCGCTGTGTCAACGGGCCGCCCGATTCTGTTTCTCTTCCTTGAGATGCGGCCTGGCCTGCTGGGTCTTTCCAGCAATGTATATTGAGACCAATTTGTATGTTTGACCAGTTTGCTCCAGTTCAGACTGAATTGATGTACGTTGTGGACATTGAACCCAATCTTGCACCTCATGTGCACTATATTGCGCTCCAAGGAATAGAGTCCCAACCTATAAAGGTTTTCTGTGTTCTCACTCTCGGGCCTGTAGTTGTCCACTCACTTACAACTTAACTCAACATTAGCATTCACAGTTTGCAAGGAGGACTTACAAATCAGTTCAGTGCTCCCAACATTCATCATCTTAACTCTTATTCTCAATACTGAGAGTATAAAGTCACTGAAGGCACGGCTTATGGGTAGATTTCAGACGTGGGGTTTTTGGGTGCTGTTTTGTCACCCATTCCTTCTCTCCAGAGATGCTGCCTGTCCCGCTGAATTACTCCAGCATTTTGTGTCTATTTTCGGTTTAAACCAGCATCTGCAGTTCCTTCCTACACAATGGTGTGGAGTGCATGGGAGAATTTGAAACTAAATTGGGCACAGCTAGAAATTATAGATAGCAGTTAAATGATACTGGCATTCTATAAATTCTTACTCAACTTGTTAATTCACTGCAACAAATAACTGTTTAATATGTTGCACATGGGCTTGGCAGTGTCGTGGTACTTTATCAATTTTGATGATATACTTTGTTTTCTTGTAACTGTTTGTTACGCACATGACATATAAACCCAGCCTTGGTAAAAGAACACAGAGGAAATTCACTGTAAGTGAGCTGGATGCCATGATTATTATCTCCGTTGATCTTATTTGTTACATGGCAGATAAACATGATGTTGGGCATTCTTTCAACAGCAGCGGTAAGCTGACGGGTTTGAAGTTATACAACTCAATGTTGAACACTGTCAGTTTTGAATATAAATAATGTTGCTTTTTTATAGCAGCTTGAAATTCTTTCATGCAATATGGATTTTTTATTGTCACCAGTTTAGTCTTCTTTTCGTGTCCATCTTGTTACAAATGTTGACCTCGCTGTCATCGTCTGAACTGAAAAGGACGCAAGCTTCCGGCGACAATCAGTGGAAGCCATCACTTGTCGCAATAGATGATGGTGGTAGCAGAATTAGCTCAGGATACTTCCAATTTTCAGCCCCGCGACGTGGATGCTTCTGCTGTGGGGCCACCAGTTTAGTCATCATCGGCGGTCACTCGAAACGAGTATGACTGTCCTCTCATGGAGGACGCCTGTGTGTGACTTTATTTAACGTGGGGAGACTGGTGCATAGACAGCCACCACACGGTCCTTGACAGATCTGGGTCAGGATCCAGTGGCATGGAATCCAAGATGACTGGGGAACTTTTTCTGCTGCAGCCTTCATCCGCCTTCCCATCCTTCGTGATGCTCCACTAAAGTCAGCCATCGTCTTGGTTGGATTGCTCTTTTTCAAAGACCTCCCCCTCGACCTTACTGCCATGGGTGGCCCTACCAGGAGCATAGCTCCAGACGGCATCGCTCTCAGGATCTCAGGACCACACAAGCTTCTCCACCACGACAAGGTGACAATCCACGGAGGAGACCAGTTTAGTAAACCCAACACAATGCTGAGATAACCACCCAATACCAAACATCAAAAATAAACTTTGTTCTCCGAGGCCTATCTGGTGTGTAAATTCTTGGAAGGTGCTATCTGAAAATGGTCAGTTGCTCTTTTGCCAAGTTAACGTGTAGTAGATTTTCACTGCAGACAACCCTATTTACCTATCACTGTACCTTTCAATATTGAAACCAAAAGACAGGATACTAATTTGTATTGGCCGCTTATTATTTGCACTCTGATGTTTAGTTTAGTTTAGAGATACAGCGCGGAAACAGGTCTTTCGGCCCACCGATTCTGTACCGACCAGCGATCCCCGCACATTAACACTATCCTGCACACACTCAGAACAATTTTTACATTGATACCAAGCTAATTAATCTACAAACTTGTACATCTTTGGCGTGTGGGAGGGAACCAGATATCCCGGAGAAAACCCACGCAGGTCACGGGGAGAACATATAAGTTCCGTACAGACAAGCACCCGTAGCCAGGATCAAACCTGGGTCTCTGGCACTGTAAGCACTGTAAGGCAGCAATTCTACCACTGCGCCACTGTGACAATGCTTGATAGCTTTCTTCTTGGGCCCCATTTTGATGGTGGGTTGTGCAAAACTGCCTGAATTTCTCTTCAGTGTGGGCAAGTTGGACTGACGATGCATCACTCTATGACTCTAAAATGTTTGTAAGTGCTTCATGTGTTTGGATTTTTCTTATTTTTAAATAATTTATTGAACTTGTTAAATGGTTGATTAATTATCTTTCCTAACTTTGGGATGTTTTTCAATGTGGAAATATTCAGCACCTTGATCTAATGCAGATATGTACAGCCAGCTACTAAGCACCTGAGGCAATTTAGTGATCAGGTTTTTGATAACATTCCATTGAGTGGTGTGCAGTGTTGTGTAATACGATGATATTTCCTGACTAAATGTTTTCATGCTTTATCCTCCCCATAGGTCTTGGTATACCATATATCTTCCTTTCTGCAAGGACAATTAAAACATCTACTATCAGATTGCCAGCAATACCATTCAACAACTGAATAATAGATAGTTTATAAACTGGAATGACTAGTTTAGTTTAGCTTAGTTTAGAGATACAGCATGGATACAGGGCCTTCGGCCCACCATGTCCGCACCAACCAGCGATCCCCGCACATTAACACTATCCTACACACACAAGGGACAATTTACATTTATATCAAGCCAACTAACCTGCAAACCTATACATCTTTGGAGTGTGGGAGGAAACCGAAGATCTCAGAGAAAACCCACGCAGGTCACGGGGAGAACGTACAAACTCCGTACAGACAAGCACACGCAGTTGGAATCGAACCCGGGTCTCTGTCGCTGTAAGGCAGTATCTCTACCACTACGCCACGTGCCGCCCGGGTTATCTGATTTTCTATTTATTTGATTTTCTAGTTATCTGATATTTTGCTATCTTTTATTTCAGAGTTGGAATATAAGCTGAGCCTGTGGTTTGAAACATCCCATGATGGCAAAGGAAATTGTACAATCATTTTAGCTCACACATATGAGTATGGTCAATTAACCAAGATATGAGAGCATAGTCAACAACAACCAAATGATAAACATTGAGAGACACAAGGAACTGCAGATGCTGGTTTTGCAGATGAATTGCTGGAGGAACTCAATGGGTCTGGCAGCATCCCTGTAGAACATGAATAGGTGATGTTTCAGGTCATGACACATCGTAGTTAAATAGCACTCCCTCAGGGAATCTAAAGGGCCTGTCCCACGTGGACGACCTAATCCACGAGTTTAGAAGACTCTAGACGAGTTGAAAAAAATGACAAGGTGTTGAATCGCCGAAGTAAAAGACCTCCTATGACTATGTCTACGACCTCCTACGACTATGTCTAAGACCTCCTACGACTATGTCTACGACCTCCTATGACCCCCCTTGACCTCAGTCTTCCACACCTAAGACCAACTCCGACTAGCTACGAGTGGAAAATTATCACGATAAAATGATGTCATGTTTGCATTTTTTTCTCGGGCCTGTTACCGACCTACGACTACCTACGACTACCTACGACTATCTACGACTATCTACGACTACCATCACAACCTACTACGTCCTACCTACGAGTAAAAAGTATCAATTTTTTCCATGCCGACATTTTTTATCAGGCTGGAAAAAACTCCGCGACCTACTTGAGGCCACGCGGAGACCACTCACGAGCATGAGGAAGAGTGACCTACGACCCCCCTACGACCTCCTACGACCTCGTGGCGACCATGGTGCGAGTATGAGTCAAGGGCAAACTCGCCAGAGGTCGCCAATTAGGTCGTGAAAGTGGGACAGGGGCTTAAGGCAAAGAAACACCTGGTAATATTTGCTTTAGAAGCACAAAATCAGTTGTTTTAAAGGATTTGACATCATGGATCGATCTTGGCCTGCCTTATCAAAAGGTTCTCAAAAGGCTTTTCATATCCTCATAACGTAAAGCAAATAAAAGGTCAAAATTCATTACATTCACCGTGACACTATATATATATATAATATAATTCTCTGCAGCAACATAGAATTTCCATATTTCTAACATCTTAAGTATCATAGTGCTACATCAGCATTTCATGAACTCCTTATATAGTTCACCTTGTATCACTTGTCTTCAATGATCTGCATCAAGTTAAATACACAGGAGACTAAATAATTCAACAAAAAGTGATGTGGGCGAGTTTCTACCAAGCAGCTTTTCAAATAGTAAATGGAAATAATGATATATACAGGTTTAAAATTGTTACATGCATTTAATTCCTGTTTTACCTTGAAGTCTATAGACAAAGAAATCAGGGCTGAATAATGGATGACTGATCCATCACCTTTAATCTCAACCAAAACCACACTGCAAACTTGTGAAGAAGGGTTTTGGCCCGAAATATTGCCTATTTCCTTCGCTCCATAGATGCTGTTGCACCCGCTGAGTTTCTCCAGCACTTTTGTTTACCTTCGATTTTCCAGCATCTGCAGTTCCTTCTTAAAAACTTGCATGGTTGTTGAATATACATGGGCTCTCTCCGCACTGACACCATCTTCTGCTTTCATACGGATGATTCAACCTAATGAAAGTCAGCTTGAGAAGTGATTTTCAATATGACTAAGGCAAGCAAGATTTAAACACTAAACGCTGGAGTAACTCAGCGGGACAGGCAGCATCTTGGGAGAGAAAGAAGGGGTAACGTTTTGGGTTGAGACCCTTCTTCAGACCCGAATCGTCACCCATTCCTCTCTCCAGAGATGCTGGCTGTCCCCGCTGAGTTGCTCCAGCATTTTGTGTCTATCTTCAGTGTAAACCAGCCTCTGCAGTTCCTTCCTAAGCAAGATTTAAAAATATAATTCAAAAGGAGCTGCTATTAAAAATTTTCACCGTAAATTATATGATTCACCTGAAACATGTATACCCGAGCACACATATTTGTTCTCCTTCAGGAGTCATGGTGCTTTGTGAGCTGATCTAGTGTCACTGTTTTGATCTATGGCAGACACCATTTTGATGAACCATTCTACATTTTCCTTGATCATCGTCTGCTTTGATCTGTTGTTTTCACACCTTATCTTTCCATATCTCTAGTCTCCCGCTCCCCTGACTCACAGTCTGAAGAAGGGTCTCGACCCGAAACATCACCTATCCATTCTCTCCAGAGATGCTGCCTGTCCACTGAGGTACTCCAGGATTTTGTGTCGACCACAAAATTGTGTCAATGTCTGTGTCTGCGAGACTGTGTTTGCAGACATGTACTTAGCAGTCTTGAAGAAAATAAACGTAGAAAATTAGCCTCTATCTTTTTGCAGTTTAAAATATAACACCTATGTATTTCTAAACACATATTTAGATAGAAACTTAAAAATCGTGGTCTCATTTTTGACATGCATGATCAGACACAACGGGTACAAATGAAAGTGGAGTTGAACAATTCAGCCCAGAGAGCAGCACGGATAATTTACGATCTGTGAGTAGCCTGGCTGTATTCATTGGGACGCGGTTCAAAGTTGTGCTATTTTAATGAACTTTGCATGCCCTCAGCGCTGCTGGTTGGTTGCACACGTCAGCAAAGGCATAGCATTACATGTCCAGGGCACTAAATAAAGGCAGCATACATATCTTAAAAGGAGATTATATGTGGTTGCGATAGGTGGTGGAAAGTCATTCCAGAAATTAATCTGCAACGTAACGGAATAAAAATAGCTCTTCATGTGAGTGAAGATCCACCAGATCAAGTCCTGAGGAAGACGCAAGATGGAGGACAGACAAGGATGTCATGTTCCCTCTGAGGGAAAGGAGCATGACTGAAGGGATAGTAGGCACAAATAGCCCAGATGCTGATATCAGCAATATTGTTTCTTGAACAATGATGCATTGCAGAAACAAAAGTCATATGATTATGCGGCATCTCTGGATGGGTGAAGTCATTCTCAAATTGCATTGACTGCCACTGAGCCAATCCTCTGTTCAGTTCAATCTATCTCCAACAATCACCCACTGACAATCTCAGAACTAGGGCTCAAACCTACATTCATATTCTTCATCTGTGTCCAACACCTGTGGTTGGAAAGACACCACAGAGCATTCTGAGCTGTAAAGGGCCTGTCCCTCTTGCCGATTTTTTTCGCCGACTGCCGGCATCATTGACTGATGTATCAGGTGACCGAAACAGTTGCAGCGTGATGCGGCGTGACGCGACTGTGATGCGACGTGACGCGGCGTGATGACGTATTGACGCGCGGTGTTTCCTCAAGTGTCGCGACTTTTTTTTGTCGCCGCTGGATTTTGAAATGTTCAAAATCTTTCGCCGACCCTGTTACGTCTGTCTATGACGCCGGCAGTCGCCGAAAAATCACCAAGTGGGACAGGCCCTTAAGATATACATGCAGTTAGATGGACAAGGGCTGATTAGGGATAGTCAGCATGGTTTTGTACATGCGAGATCGTATCTCATGAATCTTACTGAGTTTTTTGAAGACGTGATCAAAACGGTTGATGAGGGCAGAGCTGTAGATGCTGTATATGTGGATTTCAACAAAGTATTGGACAAAGTCGTAAGGTTATAAGTGGTAGGTGCAGAATTAGGCCATTCGGCCCATCAAGCCTTCTCCGACATTCAATCGTGGCTGATCTATCTCTCCCTCCTAGCCCCATTCTCCTGCCTTCTCCCATATAATCCCCTGACACCTGAACTAATCAATAATCTAACTAGGTTCTATCAATGAGTCTATGGCTTCATGGAAGGAAATAAAAGATGATGGTGGAAGGATGTTTTTCAGACCTGTGACTAGTGTTGTGCCTCAGGGTACAGAGCCCATTGCAGTTTGTCATCTATTTTGATGATTTGGATGAGAACGTACAAGGCATGATTAGCAAGTCTGCAGATGACACTAAAGTGTGCGGTATTGTTGATAGTGAAGGAGGTCGTCAAAAGTTGCAGCAGAATCTTGATGGGTTGGTCAGGTGGGCTGAGGAATGGTTGATGGAATTTGATACAGAGAAGTGCGAGGTGTTACATTTTGGGACGTCTAACGAGGGTAGGACCAAAGATAGTTCCTCTAGTATCTTTGGGTAAGACCTACACAGTGAACGGTAGGACTCTGGAGAGTGTTGTAGAGCAGAGGGATCTACAAGTACAGGTACATAGTTCCCTGAAAGTGGTGTCACAGGTAGATCGGGTGGCCAAGAAGGATTTCGGCACATTGGCCTTCATCAGTCAGAGTACTGAGTATAGAAGTTGGGAGGTCATGTTGCAGTTGGATAGGGAGGCTGTATTTACAGTCTTGTATTCAGTTTTGGTCACCCTGTTGTAGGAAAGATGATGAGAAGCTGGAAAGAGTACTGGGAAGATGTACGAGATGTTGCCAGGACTCGAGGGCCTGAGCTATAGGGAGAGGTTGAGCAGGCCAGGACTTTATTCCTTGGAGCACAGGAGGATGAGGGGTAATCTTATAGAGGTCATGCGAGGAATGGATAGGGTGAATGTACCAAGTCTTTTCCCCAGAGTAAGTGAATCTAGAACAAGAGGACTTAGATTTAAGGTGAGGGGGGAAAGATTTAAACTGAACCTGAGGGGCAACTGTTTTACACAAAAGATGGTAGGTGGTATATGGAATGAATTGCCAGATGAGGTAGTTGAGCCATGTATTATCACAACAACTAAAAAACCTTTGAACAGGTACAAGGATAGGATAGGTTTCGAAGGATATGGACCAAATGCAGGCAGGTGGGACCAGTGTAGATTTGTATGTAGTTAGTGTGCGGGGATCGCTGATCAGGACGGACTCAGTGGGTCGAAGGGCCTGTTCCCACGCTGTATCTTAAACTAAACTAAACTAAAATACCTTGCGAGCACAACCAATGGTATGTGGCATCATACAGAAACTTCAGTCAATGCAAACTCTTGCCACATCAGCAACAAGAGGAAAGATAAGAAGCTTTTTTTTTTGCTGTGTTCAAGGACACTCATTATGCAACAGTGTTTGAAAGAATATGAGCTGCTGCCTTTATCCAGAGCAACATTCCGGAACAAGCCATCCATGCAAAAGATGAGTGCTGCAATGACCTTGAAAGGCTCTGGCCTTACCCCTCCTGTTGCTCTGAGTCTGAAACTGTGGCTATTGGCAAATTTATCCCACAACCATTTAAATATTTTGTCAGCATTAGGAAAGCGAAAAATATAGCAAGGAGTTGTGAAGAGTGAGAGTGAGGCTAATATGAACATGTCGTCGTCCGTCTTCT
>CM075979.1:49498946-49558020 GCA_038087875.1 Malacoraja senta | reverse complement strand
TACCCCTGGGGTTGGTGAACTTTACCCCCGGGGGTAACTTTACCCCAGGTTGGGAACCCTTGCCTTAGATGAACTTGAAAATAAGAATGGGAATTTGCAATCTGAGGCAAACCACTTTGAGAGGCAACATGGTACATAAAGTCATACAGCCTTGTGCCTCAACTTGTCCATGTCGACCCAAGATGCCCCAGGTCAATAAACCCAGGGGTGATGAGGGATTGTCAGTTTAAATTAAAATACCTTAACCAATGTGCACTGACCACATTAGATCTATGGTAAGTCTGGGCTTGGCCCACTGCACAAGATTTAGACAATGTATAATCCACAAACCTCTGCCATTGTGAATAGTCCAGAGATAGTTGTGGAACAGAACACTCAAAATCAAAGGGAGGTTTGAAATCTTGAGAGGAATGGGAAGATTTGAAAAGCAGGTGAGTTGAAGAGATAACCGTGACATTTTGGTCAGAGGGACATTGAGTGTCGGGGGCGAGATGCCATGTTACAGTTGTACAGTTATTCATTAAGCTGTATTTGGAGTATTGTGTGCAGTTCTGGTTGGCATGTGATTAAGTGAGAGAGGGTGCAGGAAAGATTCAAAGGGATGTTGCCTGGACTTCAGTTTATTGTCTCGTGTACCGAGGTACAGTGAAAAGCTTTTGTTGTTGCACGCTATCCAATCAGCGGAAAAATGATACATTACAATCAAGATCCTCAACCATGATTACAATCAAACCACAGGATGAAACAAATAATGTTCAGTGCACGATGAAGTCCAGCAAAGTCCGATTAAAGATAGTCCAAGGGTTTCCAATCACCCTTCTGAACCTTCTCTGTGACTCACCACACACAGAGAGTGAGTGGTGAGTCTGTGGAATTCTCTGCCTCAGAGGGCAGTGGAGGCCAGTTCTCTGGATACTTTCAAGAGAGAGCTAGATAGGGCTCTTAAAAATAGCAGAGTCACGGATATGGGGAGAAGGCAGGAACGGGGTACTGATTGGAGATGATCAGCCATGATCACATTGAATGGCGGTGCTGGCTTGAAGGGCCAAATGGCCTACTCCTGCACCTATTGTCTATTGTCTTCTGAATTTTGTAGTCGGCAGGGCAGTACTCTGCATATCTCCAACTTGGACAATTTTACATTTTTATCAAGCCAATTAACCTACAAACCTGTACGTGTTTGGAGTGGGGGTGGAAACCGAAGATCTCGGAGAAAACCCACGCAGATCACGGAAAGAACATACAAACTCCATACAGACAGTATCCATAGTCGGGATCGAACCCGGGTCTCTGGCGTTGCATTTTGCTGTAAGGCAGCAACTCTACCGCTGTGCCCACCGTGAATGAGGTAGATGGTAGGTCAGGACCACTCTCTAGTTGGTGAAAGGATGGTTCATTTGCCTGATAACAGCCGGGAAGAATCTGTCTCTGAATCTGGAGGTATGTTTTTAAACTTCTGTATTTTCCTCGTGCAAAGTAAGTTGAGGGGTGACTGTGTAGAGGTTTATAAAACCAAGAGAGGCAATTGGTTGGTTACAGTCCCTTTTCCCAGGAATGGGGAGTCTAAAACTAGAAGGCAAACATTTAAGGTGCGAAGGGAAAGATTTGAAAGGAATCTGGGAAACAAGTTATTCAACCAGATTGTAATGGGTACATGGAACGTACTGGCAGAGAAGGTGGTAGCGGAGTACACAATTACCATGCTTAAAAGATGTTTGGACAAGTACATGGATTGGAAAGATTGAGAGGAAGGACAAGGAACTGCAGATACTGGAATCTGAGTAAAACACAAAGTGCTGTAGTAACTCTGTGTGTCAAGCAGCATATTTGTATAGGCTATGATTCGGATCAGGACCCTTCTTCAGAGTTTGAGGTATCTGGCCTAATGCAGGCAAATAGGATTAGCATAGGTTAGCATATACAATTTCGGCCCACTGGCCTGTTTCCGTGCCGTACAACTCCATGATCTATCTGATGTCATAGGTCATGTTTAGGGGGCCTGCAGTTTGCATGCATGGAAATGCTGACACTTTTAGCCCAAAGTCTTATGTCTTGGCCATGAAAGCAGCTACCACAAACACAGAACATTGGGTGTCCTTGGATGAAATGGATTAGAAAAAAAATCATTAAATTGCAGAGGATAACAAAAGCATGAGAGTCATGGAACATGGAAGCAGGCCTTACGGCCTATGTCAACCAAGAGACCCATTGATGCCATCTCATTTACCTGCGTTTGGTCATTTCTCTTGCTACCTTTCCTATCCATGAACATGGCCAAATGCTCCAAGTGTCACCACAGGTGATCAAAAAAGGCTTTTGGCTCATCAGTCAGAGCATTGAGTATAGAAGTTGGGAGGTCATGTCGCAGTTGTATAAGGCACTGGTGAGGTAGCGTTTAGAGTATTGTATTCATTTCCAGTAGAGGAGGACAGGCCAAATTTTTGTGCCTTCCACCACAGTGATGAATGCTGTGGTGGATGTTTGTGTTCAATTTTTATTGTGTATTGTGTGTTCTTTCTCATTGTACCGCTGCTGGCAAATTCATTTCACTTGCACTTTATGTGCAATGTGATGAATAAAACCGTATTGTATTGTATTGTATTTCTGGGCACCATGTTATAGGAAAGATGTTGTCAAGCTGGAAAGGATGCAAAGAATATTTATGAGGATGTTGCCAGGACTCGAGGGCTTGAACTATAGGGAGAGGTTGAACAGGCTAGGACTCTATTCCGTGAAGCGAAGGAGGATGAGGGGTGATTTTATAGAGGTGTATAAAATCATGAGAGGAATAGATCAGGTAGTTTCTTGCCCAGGGTAGAAGACTCGAGAACCAGAAGACATAGGTTTAAGGTGAGGGGAGAAAGATTTAATAAGAACCTGAGGGGTAACCTTTTTCACACAAAGGGTGGTGAGTGTATGGAATGCACTGCCGGAGGATGTAGCTGAGGCAGGTTTAGATACATTTAGACAGGTACATGGATAGAACAGGTTTAGAGCGATATGGGCCAAACGCAGACAGGTGGGACTAGCGTTGATGGGACATGTTGGTCGATGTGGGCAAGTTGGGCCACAGAGGCTGTTTCCATGCTGTGTGACTAAGACTTTTGACTCTTGAGAGGCCCTGCTTTTCAATTTTCTGCTCAATATCGTAAATTCCCTTTGCAGGACTTCACATCCCCCGTTACCCTTGTCGTTAGTAAAACGACTTTTAGCTGCTCACTCGCCCCTTTCAGCATGTTCTGCACCTGCTAAGAGACATACTTGACCCTGGCACCATTGAGCCAACTTATCACTAAAGAGGCTTCTGAAGCCTCTCCTAAGTTTGTAACTGACAAGATGTGTCCCCAGCCAAAAGTTGCACGCTACATAAAGACAGCGGTCATTGGAAGATAAATCAACAATTTGATCTTCAGGCCATTATGAGCAAGATAGAAACGAAAAGGAAAAAAAGTCTAAAGGCAAGAACATTAGATTTATTATTTGATAATCCGAATAGAAAGCAAACCTTGTTCATATTTAACAATATTTTGGTCTTAGACATTTTCAAAATCAAAATCCCATCAATATTGTCATTGACCCACTCAACAATTATGTCCTTCAGTCACACTGTGCATTAATAGAAGTGATGAATTTTGTTGATTAGCCAGAAAAAAAGCTAATTTGAATGACTTTTCCATGCTGCATCCATTGAAAGAACATATTTTACATTGCACCGGGTTTGAGATATGCTGCCATGCATGGGTGGTGAAATAATACATTACCACATCAGACTTGGTTGTAAATTTCTGGGTCTGCAGACTTTCCAGGGCCATCCACTTCACTGGCAATTTAGCACCACTTTTATTATTAATGCTGTAATATTCCTTCTCATATATATCTCTTGCAAGCCCAAAATCAGCCACTTTTACAGTGTAGTTTTCATCCAACCTAGAGTAAAATATCATAGAAATGTATGCTGAGTTTGTGGTTATATGTTTCAGTATTGTTAATATACAGAATTATTTATTTGATTAATCTTTGTAAATTCTCAACATAATTATTTCCCAGGAAGGTTTAGAACATTTAGAAGTTATTCATTTGTAGTTTGTGTTTAGTTTAGTTTACAGATCCAGTGCGGAAACGGGCCCTTTGGCCCACTGAGTCCGCGCAGACCAGCGATCTCCGTACACTTACACAATCCTGCACACACTAGGGACAATTTACATTTATACCAAGCCAATTTACCTACAAACCCGTTCGTCTTTGGAGTGTTGGATGAAACCAAAGATCTCGGAGACGACTGACAGGGTCATGGGAGGTCATGTAAGCACTGTGAGGCAGCAACTCTACTGCTGTTAGGCAGCAGCACTACCACAGCGCCATGTTCAGTGACATGATCGCATGGGATCCAAGGAGAGATAGCTGAATGGATAGGAAATTGGCTTCATGGAAGGAAGCAGAGGTTGATGGTGGAAGGTTGCTTCTCGGACTGGAGGCCTATGACTAGTGGTGTACCTCAAGGTTCGGTGCTGAGCCCGTTACTGTTTGTCATCTACATCAATGATTTGGATGATAACCTACATAGCAAAATAAGCAAGTTTGCTGATGATACAAAAGTGGGTGGTTTTGCAGATAGTGAAGATGGATGTGAATAATTGCAGCAGGATCTTGATCGATTGGCCAGGTGGGCTGAGGAATGGTTGATGGGATGTAATATAGAGAAGTGTGAGGTGTTGCATTTTGGGAAGTCTAACAAGGGCAGGACCTACACAGTGAATGGCAGGGCTCTGGGGAGTGTTGTAGAGCAGAGGGATCTAGGAGTACAGGTGCATGGTTCCTTGAAGGTCGAGTCGCAGGTAGATAAGGTGGTTAAATAGGCTTTTGGCACATTGACCTCAATCAATCAGAGTATTGAGTAAAGAAGTTGGGATGTTGCAGTTTTATAAGACGTTGGTGAGACCGCATTTAGAATATTGTGTTCAGTTCTGGCAATCATGTTAGAGGAAAGATGTTATCAAACTGGAAAGGTTGAGAAGATTTACGAGGATGTTGCCAGGACTAGAGGGTCTGAGCTATAGGGAGAGGTTGATTAGGCTGAGTCTCTATTCCTTGGAGCACAGGAGGATGAGGGTTGATATTATAGAGGTGTATAAAATCATGAGAGGAATAGACTGGGTAGATGCACAGAGTCTCTTGCCCAGAGTAGGGGAATCGAGGACCAAAGGACATAGGTTCAAGGTGAAGGGGAAAAGATTTAATAGGAATCTGGGGGGTAACTTTTTCACACAAAGGTTGGTGGGTATATGGAACAAGTTGCCAGAGGAGGTAGTTGAGGCAGGGACTATCCCAACATTTAAGAAACAGTTAGACAGGCACATGGATAGGACAGGTTTGGAGGGATATGGACCAAATGTGGGCAGGTGGGACTAGTGGAGCTGGGACATGTTGGCCGGGGTGTGGGCAAGTTGTCCATTAGTGATGTTTTTTCAGAGGAAAAGTTACAATTCCAAACCATTTCAATATTTAGTGGAGTATTTGTGGAACACTCTGCAAAATTACGGCACAGTAAGGAGGAATATTTAAATGAAGTCCAGCATATTGAAAAAAATGACCTGAGATATGAATCAACAAACTGGACAAGCAGGTGGATAATACTGAAGAAGTAAAAGCTAGCATTTCATCGCGGGAGAAATTGGGATGCACATTTGCAGGGTTAATTGGAATGACATCACCTGCAAGTTCACGCTGGAAGTGCGCACTCCATTGTAACGTTAAAATAAATCAATAGCTGTCCTTGATGTCTCACTTTATCACGCACATGAATTATTTAATTATTACAAACATTTCAAACATCTAGTGTGTAGGAAGGAACTGCAGATGCCAGTTTAAACCAACAATAGACACAAAGTGCTGGAGTAAACTCAGCGGGACAGGCAGCATCTCTGGAGAGAAGGAAAGGGTGACGTTTCAGGTCAAGACCCTTCGTTAGACCTAAATGACCATTTGATTACTGTAATGATGCAGACCATGTTTCAGCCAACTAATTTATATGCAACATGCAAAGTAAAGTGCTAGCCAGATGTTGACTTCTATAGTAGCCATTTAGCTTAACTCAGTATGTTACAACTATAACCAGTGACCTTTACATTTTGTCTGTCTGTAATTATGTGGGTGGGATTTATACGGAGTCTGAGGCGTGAATGCGGCTAGGATTCTGGCGCAGACTCCCAAGGTTTTTATTTTAGTTCGAAGAAGATCGGGGAAGAGACATAGTTTTTGGCCATGCACGAGAATGACCACGAGTATGATTGAAATGTACTTATACAAGAAGACGTTTTTATGATTATCTTACTGATTGTACCACTCCAATAAAGAAACTATTAATCAAGAGTCTGTTTTTGGAAGATTCATCTTTCAACGGTATTGAATGTCTCGTAGAGGTCTCGTGGGTGCGTATAGATTACCTTCTGATCCACGGCCATCAATTAAAGTGACTATCGAGGACTAAATCCTTGAGACGGTGAAAAACCTGTCACTACAACTTCTGTTACTTACATGCAGTTTCTTGCAGCAAGATCACGATGAACAAACTTTTTGCTTGCAAGATATTCCATTCCTTTTCCAACATGAAGTCCAAAACGAATAAGATCCTTTACTGTTGGATTCTGTAACAAATTTCAAAGGCTTTCAAAACGCTATTTCTGCAGTTATTCATTACAGGTCTTAAGACATAAATGCAGTGGCCTACAATGGTGAATATCGTTACAATTTAATGGTTTTAAGATGTCGTTTGGACATCTTTATTGTTCTCTCAAGTTAAGATCAGATTCTCTCTGTTGATTCCATCTGTTATCAGAATATAATCTCAAGTTCAAGTTATATTTATTGGAGCTGGGCTTTGCGGAGCTTCTAACCGCGGGCGAATAGCAAGGTCTCCTCCATTGTCAGAGTGAGGCTAAACACAAATTGGAGGAACAGCATCTCATATTTCGCTTGGGCAGCTTACAGCCCAGTGGTATGAATATTGATTTCTCTCACTTCAGGTAGCCCCGGCATTCCCTCTCTCTCTCTATCCCTCCCCAACCCAAGACGCACCAGCTTCTCATTTTCACCCATTAAACAGCTATCAAAGGCCTGTTTCGTTTATCATCGTTACTTTTTTGCATATCTTTCATTCAATGAATGAAATCTATAATTATCATCTATAATCTCTCGTTTCCCTTATCCCTAAGCAGTCTGAAGGGTCTCGACCCGAAACGTCACGCATTCCTTCTACCCAGAGATGCTGCCTGTCCCGCTAAGTTACTCCAGCTTTTTGTGTCTATTTTCGGTTTATACCATCATCTGTAGTTCCTTCTTACACATTACGTTCAACATAATTTGCAGAACAGAGTGTAACGTGGGAGCAACTTCTGTCTACATAACCTCAGAGGTAATCTAAGAGGAGGAACTGGTTGATAGACAATAGACAACAGGTGCAGGAGTAGGCCATTCGGCCCTTCGAGCCAGCACCACCATTCAATGTGATCATGGCTGATCATCCCCAATCAGTACCCCGTTCCTGCCTTCTCCCCATATCCCCTGACTCCGCTATCTTTAAGAGCCCTATCTAGCTCTCTCTTGAAAGTATCCAGAGAACCGGCCTCCACCGCCCTCTGAGGCAGAGAATTCCACAGACTCGCAACTCTCTGTGAGAAAAAGTATTTTCTCGTCTCCGTTCTAAATGGCTTACCCCTTATTCTTAAACGGTGGCCCCTGGTTCTGGACTCCCCCAACATCGGGAACATGTTTCCTGCGTCTAGCGTGTCCAAACCCTTAATAATCTTATCTGTTTCAATAAGATCCCCTCTCATTCTTCTAAACTCCAGAGTATACAAGCCCAGCCGCTCCATTCTCTCAGCATATGACAGTCCCGCCATCCTGGGAATTAACCTTGTAAACCTACGCTGCACTCCCTCAATAGTAAGAATGTCCTTCCTCAAATTAGGGGACCAAAACTGCACACAATACTCCAGGTGTGGTCTCAGTAGGGCCCTGTACAACTGCAGAAGGACCTCTTTGCTCCTATACTCAACTCCTCTTGTTATAAGGTTCTTGTGACAATAAGGTATTACCTTTAAATACACATTTTTCCCTTATTTCAATGACAATGAATGACGTGATTTATCCAGCAAAGTAGTGCAGCTGGTGGAACTGCTGCCTCACAGCACTAGGGACCCGGGTCCAATCCTGATCTCGGGTGCTGTCTATGTGGAGTTTGCACGTTCTCCATGTGACCGTTTAGATTTCTTTTGGGTGCTCCTGCTTTCTTCCAGATCCCAAAGACGGTGGGTTTATTGGTTAAGTGGCCTCTTCAAAATTGTCCTTATTGTGTAGGGAGCGGATGCATAAAGGGCCTGTCCCACTTGGCGATCTTTTTCGGCGACTGACGGCGTCATTGACTGACGTATCAGGGTCGCCGAAAGATTTTGAACATTCCAAAATCCAGCGGCGACAAAAAAAATGTTGCGACACCAGAGGAAACACCGCGCGTCAACACGTCCCACGCCGCGTCTTTTTCGGTGACCTGATACGTCATTCAAGGATGCCGACAGTCGCCGAAAAAAAAATGGCCAAGTGGGACAGGTCCTTATGTAGGATAACATAGAACCAGTGTGAACGGGTGATCAATGGTCGGTGTGGACTCAGCGGGTCGAAGGGCCTGTTTCCCTGCTGTATCTCTAAACTAAACATAACACATGTCTAGACAAATACAATTTGTATCTGAAATAAAACTTATTTTGAGTAGCTTGTCTCAGCATTCCCCAAAAATATTGCATGGTTATGAGTTACTTACATGACTTTCTTCTCTGATGAAGTTCCGTAGGTCACCGTGTTTCATGTAAGGCAGCACTACAAGTGGGGATCCTTGGTTAGGAAGGCCAATTCCAAGCAGGGAGAGGACATTAACATGTTTGAAATCTTTCATTATCAATCCTTCCTTCAGAAATTGGGTTACCTGTTCTATGCAGGTGATCCCTGTGTAAGCAGATATGGTGTATTAACATTACAGGTAGAATAATATGCCTCTTACATTGAATACTTACTCGAGATTATAGACATTGTACACAGCATCTTGGAATGTTTCTTTGGAAGTAATTTTAAAATAATGCTATTAGAAATGTCTTTTTTACTTACTGTTGAGGCACTTCACGGCACAATGTACATGTTTTCCGTCTTGGGCAATGAGTGTTCCATGGCACACATAGCCAAAGTGACCTATTACATTTTGAGCAAAAGGAATATAAAATAAAGCTTTCAAAAATAAATAGTATTTTTTTTAAGCATCATCTACTGTAACAATGCATTGGAACAAAGCTCAATCTGGAGAACCCCAGCTAGGTATAACAACTCATTTCAGTGGTTACACCTGAAAGAGCATATTGGCCTGGAGAACTTAGTAACTCTCTCAAGGGCCTGTCCCATTTCACGACCTAATTCACTACCTCTGCCGAGTTTGCCCTTGACTCATACTCGCAGCATGGTCGTCAGGAGGTCGTAGGTAGGTCGTGAAGCTAGTCGTAGGTACTCGTGGCATCAAGTAGGTCGGGGCGTTTTTCTACCCTGATGAAAAATGTTCACGAGTAAAAAAAGTCATGAATTAGGTCGTGAAAGTGGGACAGGCCATTCAGGAATCTATGGCAGCCCTTGCTTTTCCAACTAGAGTAGAAACTTTGTATCTGATACTGTTCTGAAGCCGACTGCCATTGCCAACGCATTACGGCAATTTAGTCAAAAAGCACTGGTGCCTCTCACATCCTTCATCTGGTTCTTATACTGGTTGTCAAAGGGGAATATCATTAATTTCTGTCAAAATTCAGTCCCTGTGAATAATAGGCAGGTGGCAAAGTACTTCTTTGGTCGAGTCTTCTTGTCGAGTCCACATCAGAAGATTATAAATTGTTCAGCCAGAGCTGAACACACTTCCCGGCATCTGCATACAATGGCTTCTTGTGCGTGGTGGCGTAAAGATTGGTGGAAACAGAGTGAATGCTGAAGAAGGGTTTCGGCCCGAAACGTTGCCCATTTCCTTCGCTCCATAGATGCTGCCTCACCCGCTGAGTTTCTCCAGCATTTTTGTCTACCTTTGATTTTCCAGCATCTGCAGTTCCTTCTTGAACAGAGTGAATGCTCTTTCCTTGACCCCCTAAGGTTGAGTGGACAGGGTTCACCTGCATGTCCGACTCCAGGATTGGGGTCAGGGACGCGTAGAAATCAGAAATCCCTCACGTCCCAGCCTTACTGACCACAGGCTGGTCTGTCCACACTGTGCTGCTGCTACTTTTGAATCTCTATAAAAAATTGATTGTCATAGACATTTCTTCCCTTTGGAGAAATGATATGCTATTTGTACAGTTTGACTTCATGCCAGGCATGGCTTTGAGGGTTCCTTTCCCGAGCTACCAGATTTGATTCTGACTACCACCGTTGCGGTGGGGCAAGGGAGCTGGGAGGTGTCTTTATAATTATGGGTTGCCAGCCCCGACCATTCAAGGGACCCTTTTCCTAAACTTTGTGGCAACGGATTCATTCTTTCCCGTGACATGATGGAAACAGAACGATCAAAACATTTTCAAACCTAGAAAACACATACAGGCCCAGGCTAAACAGACCGACAGACAGGGAGCAGCATGGTGGTGCAGCGGTAGAGCTCCGGAGACCCGGGTTCGATCCTGACTACGGGTGCTGTGTGTACGTAGTTTGTACGTTCTGCCCGTGACCAGCGTGGGTTTTCTCTGGGAGCTCTGGTTTCTTCCCACACTCTAAAGATGTACAGACTTGTAGGTTAATTTTCTTGGTATCATTGCAAGTTGTCCCTAGTGTGTGCAGTGGGATAGTGCATACTATACTTGCACGATATAGGATAGAATGTGTGCCTGGATCACTGGTCTGTGTGGACTCGGTGGGCCATTGGGACTGTTTCAGCGCTATATCTCTAAACTAAAGAAATATCCTCCTTGACTTGTCTTTGCCAGTCAGATCATGGCTGATCAGATCTCGGCCTCTACTCTACTTTCCTGCCCGTTTCCTGCAACCTTTGTCCCTCTAGATTTGCCTATGATTGGCTTTGTCAACAATTATGAACAGAATTTCAGTCTTAATGCTTGGTCCTCTGTCCATTCTTCAAGTATTGATTACCAGTGGTAAAGCAAAGGACAACAATCCTGTAGTTTGGGGCCATGCTAATGTGCAAGGTTTGATTGCTACATTACCAACTCTTGACCAAAATGCCATTAACACATTGATACAACACAGTAGCTATTGTCACCTGTTAAAAGGAATTAGACAAATCTAATGATATCTTAAATTATTTGAGGATGATTTGCTTCTTCAGTATGATATTAGGTCAGGAACGATTTAAAAACTTGCCTCTTCCTATCACCTCTGCATTGTGCATTGTCAGGGCATCTGCACTTATAAGCATGTGCTGCACCTCTTTCAGTAGTTCAGAGTCCAGGCTGCTGAAGTTTATGTTCACGTCACTTTGCAACAACGGTGTGGTTGAATCCAAGTCCCCACTTGACAAAATGCAAGTCAGATCCGAGTGGGAAAACTGGGCTTGTCTGTAAGAGGCTCCTTGTGTTAAGTTCTGGAAAGGATCTGTTAACGATAAGAAACAACCTTATTTTCACCTGAACATGGAACAGTACAGCACAGGAGTAGGCCCTTCAGCCCACAATGTCGGTCCTGGTCATACTGCCAAATTCCTGCTTTAATTTTACCCCAGATGCATTGTTGGACAATTTCCCTTCACAGATGCTGCACAACCCACTGAGTTTCTTCAGCAGTTTCGATTTTATATTTCATAGGTACTTACTAAATAAAAGGCTGCCTGATAATGTTTGCTATCTTGGCTTCAGAAATAGTTGAGAGCTTCAGATTCCGTGGCCAGGGGTGCCGGGGAGATGGCTGCCCTGCCGGCAGTCCGTTCGTTTTTCCATTCTTTTTGTTTTTTTAGTGTGTTAAAAGTTTCTTCGGTTTGTTTTAGGTGGGGGAGAGGGGGGGGATCGGGGGAAACGTTTTTTTTTTCAAGCTCCTACCTTGCCGGAGATGTGATTATTTTCCGGATTACATTCTCCGGGGCTCTACGGCCTTCCATCGCTGGAGCTGGAGGCCTCCTCGGACTGTCGTGAGCTCCACCGCGGGGCGCGGACTTAACATCGGAGCCGATCCCTTGCCTGGGATCGCGACCACCGCGGACTTTAAATATCAAGAGCTCGCAGTCTCGGAAGAGGCTAGTTGGGAGCTCCAACGTCGCAGAAGGTTCGACCAGCCCTGACGCAAGGTTCGATCGTCCAGCGCGGGGGAGCTGACATCCCCCCGATGTGGGAGCGGATCGCCTCGACGCGGAGGGCCCGAAATGCTGCCGGCTACGGGAGTCAAGATCGTCCCGTCAACGGGGGCTCGAGGCCCACGACCGAGGAAGAACTAAGGGGAAGGACTTGAACTTTATTTCGCCTTCCATCACAGTGAGGAATGTGTAGGAGTCACTGTGGTGGATGTTCATGTTGAAATGTGTTTTTGAGTGATCTGTTGCTTATAATTGTATGACTGACCTGGCCAATGAAATTCGTCGTATGTTGCAAAACATACTTGGCGAATAAAGTGTGATTCTGATTCTAATATTACCACCAATCTATTGTGGGCCGGCTACATTGAAGCTATAACCAAGAAGGCATAACAACGCTACTTCCTCGGAAGATGGAGGGAATTTGACATGTCTCCAATGTCTCTCAGGAGCTTCCACAGATGCACAATAGAAAGCATACAGTTGGCTTGCATCATCGGTCGGTTTGGGAATAGCTCTGCCCTAGATCACACACAATTGCAGAGAGTTATGGATGAAGCCCAGTCCATCACACAGAACAGACTCCCTACAATTGCCTCCATCTAGGGCAGTCACTGTGGCACAGCGGTAGAGTTGCTGTCTAACAGCGAATGCAGCGCCGGAGACCCGGGTTCAATCCCGACTACGGGTGTTGTCTGTAGGTTTTTTGAGATCTTTGGTTTCCTCCCACACTCCACACTCCAAAATGAACCGACAGGTTTGTAAGTTAATTGGCTTGGTAAATGTAAAAATTGTCCCTTGCGGGTGTAGGATAGTGTAAATGTGCGGGGATCGCTGGTTGGCGTGGACCCGGTGGGCCGAAAGGCCTGTTTGCATGCTGTATCTCTAAACTAAAACTAATCTACACTTCACACAACCTTGGAAAAGCAGCCAACATAATCAAAGACTTGTCACACCCAATCATTCCTTCTTCTCCCCGCTCCCATTGGACTGAAGATATAGAAGCTTGAGAGCTCGTACCACCAAACACGGGAACAGCTTCTTCCCCTCTGTGATCAGGCTTTTGCATTGTCCTTCCACAAGCTAGGGTAGTATCCAATTCGCAAAAGAACACCAAGTGCTGGAGAAACTCAGCGGGTCAGGTAGCATCTCTGGGGTAGAACATGGACAGGTGACATTTTGGGTTGGGACTCTTCTTTCGATTGATTGTGGTGAGGGGGGGGGGAGGTGGGTGTGAAAGCTGGGAGAGAGGAGAGGCAGAACAATGCGCGGCGGGTAATAAGTGGACACAGGTGAGGAGGGCTTTTTATAGGCAGATGGTTGGAAAAAGAGCCAGTGATAATAGCAGAAGGTCTGAGATAGATGAGTTGCAAACTGTGAAGCCAGAGGAAGGAATGTAGGAGGGGGTTGGAAATAGGTGGGATTCCAGGTTGGACAGAGGAAAGGGGGTGGGGGAGGGGGGGGAATTACATTAGGTTGTACGCTATCCAAGAGTAATATAAGTTGCCGTTCCTCCAGTTTGCACGTGGCCTCTCTCTCGCAATTGAGGAGGCCCAGGACAAAAAGGTCAGTGTGGGAATGGGAAGGGGAGTTAGAATGGCTAGCAAGCGGGAGATGCAGTAGGTCTTGGTGGACTGAGATTGTGTACAGTGAAAAGGTCACCGAGTCTACACTGGGTTTTGCCAATGTACAGGAAACTGGATGCAGTAGATGAGGTAAGAGGACGTACACATGATTTGTCTCACCTGGAAGGATGGTAGGGTCCCCTGGATGGATATGAGGAAGGAGGACATGTGTTACATCTCCTGTGGTTGCAGGGAGAAGTACCTGGGGAGGCGGTGGTTTGGGTGGGAAGAGACAATGAACCAAGGAGGTGCGGAGGGAACGGTCTCTACGGAAGACGGAAAAAGGTGGAGATGGGATGACGTGACTGGTGAGGGAGATGTGATGGACGATAGATCAGAGGATGTTGGAGGTGGAGGCTGGTGGGATGAAAGGAACAGGAGGACTCTAAGTTCTGTCTGTGGGGAGGGGGAGTGAGAGCAGAACCACAGGACACAGAGGAGATGTGGGTGAGGGGTCCATCTATGACAGAAGTGTTTACTAAAGAAGGTGGACATCTCGGATGTCCTAGAATGGAAAGCCTCATCTTGTAGCAGTTATAGCAGAGACAGAGGAATTGAGAGTAGGGATTAGTGTCCGTGTAAGAGGCAAGGCAGGAGGAAGTGTACTCCAGATAACTGTGGGGGTTAGTTTTACCCTAACACCCTCCACCCAACTGCTGAAGGAATCAATGCTACATAAATACTGGGTAGCATTGTCTACTTTCAATAGACAATAGGTGAAGGAGTAGGCCATTCGGCCCTTAGAGCCAGCACCATCATTCACTGTGATCATGTCTGATCATCCACAATCAGTAGGACATCTCGGATGACCTAGAATGGAAAGCCTCATCTTGGGAGCTTCCTGCCTTCTCCCGATATACCTTGACTCCGCTATCTTTAAGGGCTAACTCTCTTTTGAAAGCATCCAGAGAATTGGCCTCCGCTGCCTTCTGAGGCAGAGAATTCCACAGATTCACAACTCTCTGGGTGAATTTTTTTTTCCTCATCTCCATTCTAAATGGCCTACCCCTTATTCTTAAACTGTGGCCCCTGGTCCTGGACTCCCCCGACATCGGGAACATGTTTCCTGCCTCTAGCATGTCCAATCCCTTAATAATCCCTTAACAATCCCTCAACGTTACCTATTTCCTTCGCTCCATAGATGCTGCTGCACCCGCTGAGTTTCTCCAGCATTTTTGTGTACCTTCGATTTTCCAGCATCTGCAGTTCCTTCTTTAACCCTTAATAATCTTATATGTTTCAATAAGATCCCCTCTCATCCCTCTAAATTCCAGTATGCTTTCAACATATGACAGTCCCGCCATCCCGGGAATCACCTACGCTGCACTCCCTCAATAGCAAGAATGTCCTTCCTCAAATTTGGAGACCAAAACTGCACACAATTCTCCAGGTGTGGTCTCACCAGGGCCCTATACAACTGCAGAAGGACCTCTTTGCTCCTATACTCAACTCCTCTTGTTACAAAGACCAACATGCCATTAGTTTTCTTCACTGCCTGCTGTACCTGCATGCTTACTTCCAGTGACTGATGAACAAGGACACCCAGATCTCGTTTTACTTCCCCTTTTCGTACCTTGACACCATTCAGATAATGATTGGCCTTCCTGTTCTTGCCACCAAAGTGGATAACCTCACATTAATTGCAGATTAATTACCATCCACCATCTTTCAGATAATTACAGATGGTGGAACAAATTTCCTGGGTTCAGAAGTTTTGAAGATTTAGTTTTGTAAATATGTTTTTTATCGTTAGACTTTGTAAAGAGCAATACAAATACTTATTACTTACTCTTGGTATTTGTTTCTTCACATATGGCTCTGCCCAGCTGTAAACATCGTTTTGTTTTTGATCCCCAAAAAAACATATTTGTCTTTTATTATGTAACTCAAGAGGCATTTAAACCAATGGGACATTGTTCAACAGGTAACCTGTGTAGGATAAGGGCAAGGAGAAGGGATGAAGTGTGAATGGGACATATAATTGGGGGAAGGGCAGAGAGATTTTTGATGACCTGAACTGCAAGACAAGTAGAATGAGTGAAGAGGATTGGACTAATTAAGAATGGAAGATACAAAGGTGTGGGTTAGGGTTTCAGCAATAGATGAAACGAGAGCCCAATGGATTTGGCGGATGCTATAGAGGTGGAAAGAGGCAGATACAAAGGGTGCTTGCATGAGGTGTCTGAAGCTTTGTGTCAAACACACACACACACTGTAGCTGCAATGTGCAGGAAGGAACTGCAGATGCTGGTTTGCACTGAAGATAGACACAAAATGCTGGAGTTACTCAGCGGGACAGGCAGCATCTCTGGAGAGAAGGAAGAGTCTGAAGAACGGTTTCAACCCGAAACGTTGCCTATTTCCTTAGCTCCATAGATGCTGCCACACCCGCTGAGTTTCTCCAGCACTTTTGTCTATCCTCGATTTTCCAGCATCTGCAGTTCGTTCTTGAACGTGATGTTTCAGGTTGAGACCCTTCTTCAGAGGGAGACAGAGATTAAAGGGCCTGTCCCACTTGGCCGTCATTTGCGCCTCATTTACGCGTCATATGTAAAATCGACGCGTCATGATGCGTGGGGTGTGCGTGGATGACGCACCCATTGCGCATGGTGAGGCGTGGAATCGCTTGCGGTGGCGCGCGGTATCGCGCGACACTCCAGGATTTCGTAGTGTAACGAAATCCTCGCGCGCCACCTGCGTGACGTATCGTGTACGCACGCTGATGCATTGGCTACGCACACTGACGCGTTGGCATCGCATACTGCGGGACAGGCAGCATCTCTGGAGAGAAGGAATAGGTGATGTTTCGGGTCGAGACCCTTCTTCAGACTGATGTCAGGGGAGTGGGCGGGACAAAGATAGAATGTAGTCAGAGACAGTAAGACTGGTGGGAGAACTGGGAAGGGGGAGAGAGACGGAAAGCAAGGGCTACTCAAAGTTAGTCAATGTTCATACCGCTGGGGTGTAAGCTACACAATCAAAATATGAGGTACTGTTCCTCCAATTTGTTTTTTTGCAATTTGAGTCACTCTACATAGATACATAGATACATAGAAAATAGGTGCAGGAGTAGGCCATTCGGCCCTTCGAGCCTGCACCGCCATTCAATATGATCATGGCTGATCATGCAACTCAGTATCCCGTACCTGCCTTCTCTCCATATCCCCTGATCCCCTTAGCCACAAGGGCCACATCTAACTCCCTCTTAAATATAGCCTCAACTACCCTCTGTGGCAGAGAGTTCCAGAGATTCACCACTCTCTGTGTGAAAAAGTTTTTCCTCATCTCGGTCTTAAAGGATTTCCCCCTTATCCTTAAGCTGTGACCCCTTGTCCTGGACTTCCCCAACATCGGGAACAATCTTCCTGCATCTAGCCTGTCCAACCCCATAAGAATTTTGTACGTTTCTATAAGATCCCCTCTCAATCTCCTAAATTCTAGCGAGTATAAGCCAAGTCTATCCAGTCTTTCTTCATATGAAAGTCCTGACATCCCAGGAATCAGTCTGGTGAACCTTCTCTGCACTCCCTCTATGGCTATAATGTCCTTCCTCAGATTTGGAGACCAAAACTGTACGCAATACTCCAGGTGTGGTCTCACCAAGACACTGTACAACTGCAGTAGAACCTCCCTGCTCCTATACTCAAATCCTCTTGCTATGAAGGCCAAAATACCATTCGCTTTCTTCACTGCCTGCTGCACCTGCATGCCTACTTTCAATGACTGGAGTACCATGACACCCAGGTCTCGCTGCATCTCCCCATTTCCTAATCGGACACCATTTAGATAATAGTCTGCCTTCCCGTTTTTGCCACCAAAGTGGATAACCTCACATTTATCCACATTATACTGCATCTGCCAAACATTTGCCCATTCACCCAGCCTATCCAAGTCACCTTGCAGTCTCCTAGCATCCTCCTCACAGCTAACACTGCCCCCCAGCTTAGTGTCATCCGCAAACTTGGAGATGTTGCTTTCAATTCCCTCATCCAGATCATTAATATCAATTGTAAATAGCTGGGGTCCCAGCACTGAGCCTTGCGGTACCCCACTAGTCACTGCCTGCCATTGTGAAAAGGACCCGTTTACTCCTACTCTTTGCTTCCTGTTTGCCAGCCAGTTCTCTATCCACATCAATACTGAACCCCCAATACCGTGTGATTTAAGTTTGTATCCTAATCTCTTATGTGGTACCTTGTCGAAAGCCTACTGAAAGTCCAGATACAATACATCCACTGGTTCTCCCCTATCCACTCTACTAGTTACATCCTCGAAAAATTCTATAAGATTCGTCAGACACGATTTACCTTTCGTAAATCCATGCTGACTTTGTCCAATGATTTCACCACTTTCCAAATGTGCTGCTATCCCATCTTTAATAACTGACTCTAGCAGTTTCCCCACTACCAACGTTAGACTAACTGGTCTGTAATTCCCCGTTTTCTCTCTCCCTCCCTTCTTAAAAAGTGGGGTTACGTTTGCTACCCTCCAATCCTCAGGAACTACTCCAGAATCTAAAGAGTTTTGAAAAATTATCACTAATGCATCCACTATTTCTGGAGCTACTTCCTTAAGTACTCTGGGATGCAGCCTATCTGGCCCTGGTGATTTATCGGCCTTTAATCCATTCAATTTACCCAACACCACTTCCCGACTAACCTGGATTTCACTCAGTTCCTCCATCTCCTTTGACCCGCAGCCCCCTGCTATTTCTGGCAGATTATTTATGTCTTCCTCAGTGAAGATGGAACCAAAGTAGTTATTCAATTGGTCTGCCATATCCTTGTTCCCCATGATCAATTCACCTGTTTCTGACTGCAAGGGACCTACATTTGTTTTTAACTAATCTCTTTCTCTTCACATATCTATAAAGACTTTTGCAGTCAGTTTTTATGTTCCCTGCTAGTTTCCTTTCATAATCTATTTTCCCTTTCCTAATTAAGCCCTTTGTCCTCCTCTGCTGGTCTCTGAATTTCTCCCAGTCCTCTGGTATGCTGCTTTTTCTGGCTAATTTGTACGCATCATCTTTTGCTTTGATACTATCCCTGATTTCCCTTGTTATCCACGGATGCACTACCTTCCCTGATTTATTCTTTTGCCAAACTGGGATGAACAATTGTTGTAGTTCATCCATGCAGTCTTTAAATGCCTTCCATTGCATATCCACCGTCAACCCTTTTAGAACTAATTGCCAGTCAATCTTGGCCAATTCACGTCTCATACCCTCAAAGTTACCTTTCTTTAAGTTCAGAACCGTTGTTTCTGAATTAACAATGTCACTCTCCATCCTAATGAAGAACTCCTCCATATTATGGTCACTCTTGCCCAAGGGGGCACGCACAACAAGACTGCTAACTAACCCTTCCTCATTACTCAATACCCAGTCTAGAATAGCCTGCTCTCTCGTTGGTTCCTCTACATGTTGGTTTAGATAACTATCCCGCATACATTCCAAGAAATCCTCTTCCTCAGCACCCCTGCCAATTTGATTCACCCAATCTATATGTAGATTGAAGTCACCCATTATAACTGTTTTGCCTTTGTTGCACGCATTTCTAATTTCCTGTTTGATGCCATCCCCAACTTCACTACTACTGCTAGGTGGCCTGTACACAACACCCACCAGCGTTTTCTGCCCCTTAGTGTTTCGCAGCTCTACCCATACCGATTCCACATCCTCCAAGCTAATATCCTTCCTTTCCACTGCGTTAATCTCCTCTCTAACCAGCAACGCTACCCCACCTCCTTTTCCTTTCTCTCTATCCTGAATATTGAATATCCCTGGATGTTCAGCTCCCAGCCTTGGTCACCCTGGAGCCATGTCTCCGTGATCCCAACTATATCATAATCATTAATTGCTATCTGCACGTTCAACTCATCCACCTTATTACGAATGCTCCTTGCATTGAGACACAAAGCCTTCAGGTTTGTTTTTACAACGCTCTTACCCCTTATACAATTATGTTGAAAAGTGGCCCTTTTTGATTTTTGCCCTGGATTTGTCTGCCTGCCACTTTTACTTTTCACCTTGCTACCTATTGCTTCTGCCCGCATTTTACACCCCTCTGTTTCTCTGCTCACCCATTTAAGAACCCCACCACCTCTTATTCGCTGTTTATTATTGTTTTCTTCTTTCCCCCCTACATGTTGGGTCTGAATGCTTTCCTTCTCTGCCTCCTGCCTCACACACTGTCTAATAGCATTCTCTATTTGAGTCCCTCCCCCCAACCATTCTACACCTCCACCCCCCACCAGGAAGGTCTTAAAAGCCCTCCGTTTCTTCCTCGACTGCAGAAACAGCCAATTTCCATTTACTAATACTCTCCTCCGCCTAGCAGAGCTGGTCCTTACCCTCAACAACTTCTCCTTGGACTCCTCCCACTTCCTCCAAATCCAAGGCGTAGCTATGGGCACTCACGTGGGCCCCAGCTATGCCTGCCTCTTTGTAGGGTACGTCGAACAATCCCTGTTCCAGGCGTACACTGGCCCTATCCCCGAACTCTACCTCTGCTACATTGACAACTGCATCGTTGCTACCTCCTGCACCCATGCAGAACTCACTGACTTTATCAACTTCACCACTAATTTCCATCCTGCACTCAAATTCACTTGGACCATCTTCGACATCTCCCTACCATTTCTAGATCTAACCGTCTCCATCACAGGAAACATACTATTGACCGACATCTATAACAAACCCACTGACTCCCATGGCTATCTAGACTACACTTCTTCCCACCCTGCTTCCTGTAAAGACTCTATCCCCTACTCCCAATTCCTCCGTCTATGCCGCATCTGCGCCCAGGACGAGATATTCCATATTAGATCATCGGAGATGTCCTCAATCTTCAGGAAACGGGGGTTCCCCTCTTCCATTATAGATGAGGCTCTCACTAGTGTCTCCTCGATATCCCGCAGCTCCGCCCTGGCTCCCCATTCGCAACAAGGACAGAGTCTCCCTTGTCCTCACCTTCCCCCCATCAGCCGTCGCATACAGCATATAATCCTCCAACACTTTCGCCACCTCCAACGGGATCGCACTACTGGCCACATCTTCCCATCTCCAACCCTTTCTGCTTGGCGCAGAGACGATTCCCTCCGTAATTCCCTGGTCAACTCGTCCCTTCCCACCCAAACCACCCCCTCCCCAGGTACTTTCCCCTGCAACCGCAGGAGATGCAACACCTGTCCCTTTACCTCCCCCCTCGACTCCATCCAAGGACCCCAACAGTCTTTCCAGGTGAAGCTGAGGTTCACCTGCACCTCCTCCAGAATCATCTACTGTATCCACCGTTCCAGGTGTCAACTTCTGTACATCGGCGAGACCATGCGCAGACTCGGCGATTATTTTGCTGAACACCTCCGCTCAGTCCGCCTAAACCAACCTGATCTCCCAGTGGCTCAGTCAGCACTTCAACTCCCCCTCCCATTCCCAAACTGATCTTTCTGTCCTGGGCCTCCTCCATTGTCAGAGGCCCAGTGCAAATTGGAGGAGAAGCACCTCATATTCCGCTTGGGTAGTTTACACCCCAGCGGTATGAGCATTGACCTCCAACTTCAAACAGCCCTTGCTTTCCCTCTCTCTCTATCCCCTCCCATCAATCTTACTCTCCAACTGCATTCTATCTTTGTCCCGCCCAGTCCCCTGACATCAGTCTGAAGATGGGTCTTGACCCGAAATGTCACCCATTCCTTCTCTCCAGAGATGCTGCCTGTCCTGCTGAGTTACTCCAGCATTTTGTGTCTGCATTCATTAAGGATTTTGGTCTCAGGAGCATAGAAGATGACACAAATACATGGTTTAATATTGAATTAAGATGTGGACTAAATCATCATACCTTCTTGCAGATTCGTACGATAGTCAGAAGATTCATGAGATATCATTTCTGTAGTGATACTATTTCGTGCTCTTGTATTCACAAGCCGATCGAGGTGCAGTGTGTGCGTCCCTCCATCATACCGCACTACATCTGGGTTTAGATCTTTTAGTAAAACAAGGTCAAATTAGAGGGTGAAAATGGAGAATTTTGCAGTTTGAATTGGCATTGAGATCTCATTAGGAAGAACTGTGATTGCAACATGCATTAAAAGACATTGCAACATGCATTAAAAAATTAATAAGATTGTATAGAGGAAGTATATTGAACAATAAGTACCTTTCATCTTTTTCTTCTTGCACCTCCAAATAAATATTCCAATTATCAGAAGACCCAGGAATATTATCGCAACCACACTCATGAATGGAATTAGATTCTTATTTTCAAGGATGATTATTGTTCCCAAATAAATTGATGAATTTGCTTTTTTCCACTGAGAGGAAATGAAAAGATTAACAAGAAAAAGGCGTTGTTACAGTTGTCCGCAAAATATATAATCTAGAATTATTTAAACATGATTCTAGTTTGCCTAGATTTCTTTTACCAAATATTTCAAGAGAAACGTTTCACAGTCATTTATCACAGAAATCGGCCCACTGAGTCCATGCTGATAATCAATACCTACCTGTTCTATTCCTATTTTACCAATAATTGGTCTGTAGGCTTTAATGCCTTGATTTTGCAACAACTTGTACAATAAACTAAACTTTTGAACTGCAATTAAAATTGGCTCAGGTCTGTAAAAGAGTCAATAAACCATTAAAGAACAAGAGACAAAAGGTGAGGCCATAGTAATGCCATGAGCAGAAGCTTGGGGATAAGGAAACAAAATGGTGGATAGGCTAAAGGTGTGAAGGCTGGAAATAGAATGGGAGGTTCCGAAGCCGTGACAAATCAAGGTTATGATAAATAGTTGTGAGAAATGTTATTGGAAGCTTAATTCTGACAACAAGTAAGAAACAGGAAGTTTCTAATGTTTATCTTAAACTGTGTAGAGCCCAGGTGAAACATTGATATTTGGCATCTAAATAGGAGTATAAATTCCAGACGTACAATCCAGTTTTGAAGCAAATATATGGATGCAACGCATGTCAAATATCCTACCAAGAGTTCTTCCATGGAATTTCAGAACCATTCTCCCCTGCAATTTCTTCTCTCCCATGTGCCAATGTAATTATTTGTAAACTCAATCCATGGTTGATAGTGTTGTGATCACCATTGCAGGGGCTGAGTTCCTGATTCCTATCACTCTGTGCAAAGTGAGTTCCTTCCCATAACCTCTTGTATTGTTAAGTTAACATTTAAAATCAGCTTTTCCTGGTATTAGAACCATTGTGGCGGCCCCTAGTGGTTAGCCACGCGTGGTGCGAACCCTCGGCTCTTGGGGTTGTGTCACGTGACTTGGCTTGGCGGGTCACCATTTGCTAATTGGAGCTTTTTCGGTCTATTTATTTACCCTCTCTAAATCTACAATTGCAGGGCTCGACACACTTCTTGTATCAATGAGTAAATCGGCTTCTTTCATCAGTTATTCACCACCATGTTCAAGAGTAGAAACTAAGATAATGTGGAGAATATAAACAATTAGAGTGTACGTTCTGTCACTTGAACACCCTACTTCCATGAACCACTAAAATCTAATCATGCAAGAATTTAATCATAAATATCTCTTACTAGCACATCCAATTCACTTCGCGAAGCCAGAAGTTCCTTGGGGATGATGCATATCAAAGTGTTTGGTTTCAGTTGTATGTGCTCACAGCTCTGGTTTCCAATTGTTAGTATTTTGCCATTTATAGCATCAGATTGAATTGGTTGTCCTTGAAACTAAAACAAAACATTCCTATGTAATTGTTATAACTATTGCACAAAAATTAAACAAACATTTTGGACAAGTGAATGGTGAACAATTATAAACTTCAGTCAACGTTTTGAGAAGATAGACTCTGGCATGGATTAATAGCATTGAGTGTACTTATGTGTATACGTGTGTGTGTGTGTGTGTGTGTGTGTGTGTGTGTGTGTGTGTGTGTGTGTGTGTGTGTGTGTGTGTGTATATATATATAAAATATAAATAAATGTATATGTATATATATATATATATATACATATACATATACATATACATATACATATACATATACATATACATATACATATACATATACATATACATATACATATACATATACATATACATATACATATACATATACATACATATACATATACATATACATATACATACATATATATATATATATATATATATCATTTATTTATTTGCCTCTATACTACACAATTTAAGATTTTCAATAGAAAAAAAATCACGTGGTTAAAGTACACATTGTCAGATTTTATTATAGGCCATTTTTATACATTTTGGTTTCACCATGTAGAAATTACAGCGGTGTTTATACATAGTCTCCCATTTCAGGGCACCATAATGTTTGGGACACATGGCTTCACAGGTCTTTGTAATTGCTCAGGTGTGTTTAATTGCCTCCTTAATGCAGGTATAAGAGAGCTCTCAGCATCTAGTCTTTCCTCCAGTCTTTCTATCACCTTTGGAAACTTTTATTGCTGTTTATCAACATGAGGACCAAAGTTGTGCCAATGAAAGTCAAAGAGGCCATTATGAGACTGAGAAACAAGAATACAACTCTTAGAGACATCCGCCAAATCTTAGGCTTACCAAAATCAACTGTTTGGAACATCATTAAGAAGAAAGAGAGCACTGGTGAGCTTACTAATCGCAAAGGGACTGGCAGGCCAAGGAAGACCTCCACAGCTGATGACAGAAAAATATTCTCTATAATAAAGAAAAATCCCCAAACACCTGTCCAACAGATCAGAAACACTCTTCAGGAGTCAGGTGTGGATTTGTCAATGGCCACTGTCTGCAGAAGACCATGAACAGAAATACAGAGGCTACACTGCAAGATGCAAACCACTGGTTAGCTGCAAAAATAGGATGGCCAGGTTACAGTTTGCCAAGAAGTACATAAAAGAGCAAACACGGTTCTGGAAAAAGGTCTTGTGGACAGATGAGACAAAGATTAACTTATATCAGAGTTTTGGCAAGAACAAAGTATGGAGGAGAGAAGGAACTGCCTAAGATCCAAAGCATACCACCTCATCTGTGAAACATGGTGGTGGGGGTGTTATGGCCTGGGCATGTATGGCTGCTGAAGGTACTGGCTCACTTATCTTCATTGATGATACAACTGCTGATGGTAGTAGCATAATGAATTCTGAAGTGTATAGACACATCCTATCTGCTGAAGTTCAAACAAATGACTCAAAACTCATTGGCTGGCGGTTCATTCTACAGCAAGACAATGATCCCAAACATACTGCTGAAGCAACAAAGGAGTTTTTCCAAAGCTAAAAAATGGTAAATTCTTGAGTGGCTAAGTTAATCACCTGATCTGAACCCAATTGAGCATGCCTTTTATATGCTGAAGAGAAAACTGAAGGGAACTAGCCCCCAAAACAAGCATAAGCTAAAGATGGCTGCAATACAGGCCTGGCAGAGCATCACCAGAGAAGACACCCAGCAACTGGTGATGTCCATGAATCGCAGACTTCAAGCAGTCATTGCATGCAAAGGATATGCAACAAAATACTAAACATGACTACTTTCATTCACATGACATTGCTGTGTCCCAAACATTATGGTGCCCTGAAATGGGGGGACTATGTATAAACACTGCTGTAATTTCTACATGGTGAAACCAAAATGTATAAAAATGGCCTTTATTAAAATCTGACAATGTGCACTTTAACCACATGTGATTTTTTTCCTATTACAAATCTCAAATTGTGGAGTACAGAGACAAATAAATAAATGACGGGTCTTTGTTGACTCAGTGGGCCTGTGACAATGAATGTGATCACTTTCCCCCTCTGATTGCAATGATCTATAAGAGTCTTCGGGACTAAGTCAGCACATGCCAGTTGCTTAATCAGTGAGAGGAAACCCCCCCCCCCACAATATTTTTAGTCAAATGTTACCACTTTTTCTTGATTCCAGTGGCAGGGATATAGGGGCAGGTTATCTACCTGCAGTCTCAGTCACATGCAGTAGCAGACAAGAACTATGCAATGGGCTTTTGATTTACTTTGGGATATTTTAAATTCATGAACTGATGTAAGTCAGCATTGTTCTTAGTAAGTTGGATTTTACTCTTCAACTAAACCCTTTGCCCAGTGAATGTTTTGGAGGAACAAAGAATACAATGAATAACAATTATGCTGAATAGTGGTAATGAACAAAGATCTGATCTGGATCTTCTTCTTCCTGCGAGTGAAACATAAACCAAAGGAATAGTTAGCTCTCAAGCCGGGTGTTGAGCAGCCAGGTTGTTGTCTCTGCGTCAATGTCTGCCAGGCCCTGAGCTCCATTTGGTGGGTGGTAGAGCGGGCACCCAGAGATGACATGGTTGGCTGTCTGTTGTTCTGCTCCGCATTCACAGGCTGGGCTCTGGCGGAGTCCCCATCTCCACACGCTGGCATTGAAACGCCCAACTCCAGTACCAAGTCTGTTGAGCTTCACCCATGCTCCTCTGGGGAGGTCAGGACCCTGGACAGCTTTTATCTGGCGAAGAGATGTAGCTGTGTAATGGAGGTGAGGATGAACTGGATGATTCCAGTGATGTTTTTTAAACCTGCTAATCAGCTGGTTCCTGACATTGTCACAGTTGTACACACTTTTGAAAATGTCTCTTGAGTTGCAAGGTGTACCAATTTAAGAGATGTATTGGGGAGAAATGATTTGAACAAAACATATTTTCAGAATTAAATAAAGATTATATAAAGTCATGTCATAAGACTACAATCTTAGATTTTCTTTTACAGGCAATATGTACCAAAGTATACAGTAAATGATTAAATATTTTTCCGATTACAATTCACTTACTTTAATCTCAAGTGCATTGCTGCCACTCTTTTTGATTTCCTTGGGAACTTTAAACGTCTCGAACAAAGGATCTTCCGTGTATCCAAAATTAAACGTTGCCACGGAGACATTGTCAAAGATAAAAGTTGCTTTGCCTTGCATGGGCAGTATGAGTTTAAAGCAATTGAGAGGGGGAGTTTGACAGTAGATTACCTTCAAGTTATCCTCATATGTACATGCCTATTTTTGGAAGAAGATAAAGTGGGTATCAAGTTTCCAGGTATTAAATAGGAATGCAAAGACAGGATCGCTTTTCACTGTACCTCAGTACACGTGACAATAAACTAGACTGAACTGAGCTTTTAATATCACATAGATTTGCCGATGCATTCCAATATTTTGTCAGTAAACATTCTATAGCCACCATCACTTTAGTGCAGAATTAATTTCATGATGTATCTTCCTGATAAGTTAATCAAATGGTGTTAATGTGTGTAAAATATGAAATGTGTGAAACAAACTAATGCTGTTTTTCATTTGCTAAAGCAAAATGAAAATTAAGCAACAAAGGTATCAACATTTCTTTTAAATGAAGATATGATTATCAGTTGTCATGTCAACTAATGATCTCTTGAACCTCTGCAGGTGGAGAGCACGTTGACTGGTTGCATCAAGTCCTGGCTCAGCAACTTGAACGGCCAGGAATGAAGGAGAAACATGGTGAACACTGCCCAGTCCATGATGGGTAATGAACGCCCCACCATTGAAGGGCTCCATAGGAAGCGCTGCCTCAAATCAAATCGCTGCATCAAGTATTCACACCACCCTGGCCACGCTCTCATTTCACTCCTGCCTTCGCAAAAGAGGTACAGAAGTCGGAAAACTGTGACGTCCAGCTGCAAAAACAGCTTCATTCCAACAGCTATCATGCTATTGAACATTATGAACTCAAATATAATTCTCAACTACAAACTGTCTTGTTTGCACTAGGGACTTCAACCTTTATTTTCTTTTGAACTATAATGGTGTTTTTTTAATTTAGTTTCTTGGACTTCTTTCTTGTTTTGTTTGTTTGTATATTATACTTGTCTATTGAGTACAGCATTTACATACCTGTTGAGGAGCTGCAAGAAAGAATTTCATGGTTCCGTTTTGCTACATATGAAAATTAGACACTCTTGATAGACACAAAAAGCTGGAGTAACTCAGCGGGACAGGCAGCATCTCTGGAGAGAAGGAATGGGTGATGGTTCAGGTCTAGACCCTTCAGACTGGTTAGGGATTTGGGAAACGAGAGATATAGACGATGACGGTGCCCCGCCTGAACCACTCTGATCTCCTGGTTGCTGGACACTTTAATTCTACTTCCCATTCCCACACAGACCTTTCTGTCCTCAGTCTCCTCCATTGTCAGAGTGAGGGTGAACGCAAATTGGAGGAACAGCATCTCATATTTCGCTTGGGCAGCTTACAGCCCAGTGGTATGAATATTGATTTCTCTCACTTCAGGTAGCCCCAGCATTCCCTCTCTCTCTATCCCTCCCCCACCCAAGTCTAGCATCTCATTTTTACCCTACAAAGAGCTTATCATCCTTAATCATCATTACTTTTTTGGATATCTTTCATTCATTGTTCGTTATCTCCACATATCACTGTCTATATCTCTTGTTTCCCTTATCCCCAACTAGTCTGAAGAAGGGTCTCGACCCGAAATGTCACCCATTCCTTCTCTCCAGAGATGCTGCCTGTCCCGCTGAGTTACTCCAGCTTTTTGTGTCTATCTTCAGTTTAAACCAGCATCTGCAGTTCCTTCCTACACAATTACACACTCTTGACTTGGTATTATTCTGTTTATTTCTAAAGTATCTTTACTTGGGTTCAGATTTGCAATTTGCTGATGCTACAAGGCTTGGATTAGTTTAGTTTGGAGATACAGTGTGGAACCAGGCCCTTGGGCATACTGAGTCCTTGCTGAACAACAATCACCCATGTAGTTAGACAAAAGTGCTGGAGAAACTCAGCGGGTGCAGCAGCATCAATGGAGCGAAGGAAGTAGGCAACGTTTCAGGCTGAAACCCTTCTTCAGCCTGAAGAAGGGTTTTGGCCTGAAACGTTGCCTATTTCCTTCGCTCCATAGATGCTGCTGCACCTGCTGAGTTTCTCCAGCACTTTTGTCTACCTTTGATTTTCTAACATCTGCAGTTCCTTCTTAATCACAAAATGTAGTACTGTCCTACACTCTACTGGCAATTTACAGAAACCAACTAATCTACAAAACTGTTTGTCTTTGGAATGAAAGTAGAAACCGGATAACCCGGAGAAAACCCGCGTGGTCACGGGGAGAAGGTACAAACTCCATACAGGCAGCACCCGTAGCGGGATCACGGGGAGAAGGTACAAACTCCATACAGGCAGCACCCGTAGCGGGATCACGGGGAGAAGGTACAAACTCCATACAGGCAGCCCCCGTAGCGGGATCACGGGGAGAAGGTACAAACTCCATACAGGCAGCACCTGTAGCGGGATCACGGGAAGAAGGTACAAACTCCATACAGGCAGCACCCGTAGCGGGATCACGGGGAGAAGGTACAAACTCCATACAGGCAGCACCCGTAGCGGGATCAAACCCAAGTCTATAGCGCCATAAGGCAGCAACTCTACTGCAACGCCGCCATGCTGCCCTGGCAATGAAGTAAACTGCATGAATATGGTAGATCTCAGAAAGACACCGATATAATGAAAAGAGGAACAGCTGAAGGAATTTAACGTGATAAATCTGGTGCTATGGCGCATCTGGTAGAGCTGCTGCGTCGGTGCTAGAGACCCAGGTTCGATCCTGATCTTAGGCTTCAGTTTTGTGGACAGAATATAGAAGTTGAGAAAGTTTCCCTTTGAGCAAGCCTTACAGGAGAGTAAAGACATTTATATAAAACTATGTTGTTTGATGAGAGCAGAGAGGGAGAAACTAACTTTGAGTATAGAAGTTGGGAGGTCATGTTGCAGTTGTATAAGACGTTGGTGAGGCCGCATTTAGAGTATTGAGATCAGTTCTGGGCACCGTATTGGAGGATAGATGTTGTCAAGATGGATAGGGTGCAGGAAAGATTTACGAGGATGTTGCCAGGAGTAGAGGGTCTGAGCTATAGGGAGGGGTTGAGTCGGCTGGGAATCTATTCCTTGGAGCGCAGGAGGATGAGTGGGAATCTTATAGAGGTGTACAAAATCATGAGAGGAATAGTTCGGATAGATGCACAGAGTCTCTTGCCCAGAGTAGAGGAATCAAGGACCAGAGAACATAGGTTCAAGGTGAAGGGGAAAAGATTTAATAGGAATCTGAGAGGTAACTTTTTCACACAAAGGTTGGTAGATGTATGGAACTAGATGCCAGAGGAAGTAGTTGAGGCAGGGACTATCCCAACATTTAAGAAACAGTTAGACAGGTACACGGATTGGACAGGTTTGGAGGACCAAACGTGGGACTAGTGTAGCTGGAACAGGTTGGCAAGATGGGCGAAGGGGCCTGTTTCCACATTGTATCACTCTGTGACTCGATGACTTCTCGACAAATGAGTCATGTCCATAGGTCATTTATTTTAAATCATTGGCCAGAGTACTAAAGGGAAGAAGAAGAAATGTCTTCACAGAGAGGGTTGTGAAGATGTGAACTGTGGTGCGTGACTTATCATTATTAAAATTTCGATTGGGTATAGTTGAAGCAGGATAATTTTCAGGGCCATGAGATGAATGTTGGGGACCTGTATAGCCGTTAACTATAATATCAATTATCACATTTACTTTTTAAATTGCCTTCAGAACTTGCTCACACACTGGCAAAGATTTGTCTGTATGAACCCTGGGACCTTCTATTCCTGTACTTGACTTCCCCCCCCCCCATTATAATTACACCATCTCCTTGTCTCTGTGAAACATGAGGACTGCACACCTATCCACATTAATTTTCAGTTGCTGTCTTTTAGTTTTAGTTCAGTTTAGAGATACAGCGCGGAAACAGGCCCTTCGGCCCACCGGGTCCACACCGACCAGCGATCCCCACACATTGACACATACTGCGGACAATTTACACTTGTACCAAGCCAATTAACCTACAAACCTGTACGTCTTTGGAATGTGGGAGGAAACCGAAGATCTCAGAGAAAAAACACAAAGGGCAGGGGGAGAACATACAAACTCTGTACAGACAGCACCCATAGTCGGGATCAAACCCAGGTCTCTGCCCAGAGCAAGGCAACCACTCTACCACTGTGCCACCGTATCGCAAAATTGTCTCTGCTCATTTTGCTGTGTCTTTCTGGAGAGCTGTTTTGAACAGCTGGTATGGATGTGGTGAGCTGTTGACCTTAAATTCAGTAGATTCCATGATTGCAAGCAGCTACATCTCTCCAATGTGAAAGCTTGGTTTAAAATCAAGGCCAGGGCGGTGGAGGCCAGTTCCCTGGATACTTTCAAGAGAGCATGGCCGGAAATCCTGGGGGGGTGGGGGGGGGGGTATGGGGACACATGTCCCCCCATGCTTGAGAGGTGGGGGACAATCCCCCCCATGTTTTGTAATCCGGACTTTATCAGATGTTTTTTAAAGGCTGAATCGGCCCGTTCGCGGGGCCTTTCAGCACCCCGCGCGGCTTAAAATCAAACTGCCGCGTCGAGGCGATCGAGGCTCCCGATGTTGAAGCCCCCGCCGGCCGATGAAAGGTCCCGTGAACGGGCCGATTGAATCCCCACGATACGTGGCAGACGAATCTGCTGTTGCTAGAGTTCGGAGACTGTCACCAACCAGGTCAGCTGCCAATGTTACCATCCACAGGGCCCACGGCCGAAGCCTCGCGTGTGTGCGCATGCTCGCGCGCAACCGCCAAGAAATTGTGTCCCCCTCCATGTTTTGATAGCGATTTCCGTGCCTGCAAGAGAGAACTAGATAGGGCTCTTAAAGATAGCGGAGTCAGGGGACATGGGGAGAAGGCAGGAACGGGGTGCTGATTGTGGATGATCAGCCATGATCACATTGAATGGCGGTGCTGGCTCGAAGGGCCAAATGGCCTACTCCTACACCTATTGTCTAATACATGATTACGATCGAGCCATGAACAGTGTATAGATACACAAGGGAATAACATTTAAGGTGCAAGGTAAAACCAGCAAAGTCCAATCAAGGATAGTCTGAGGGTCACCATCGAGGTAGATAGTAGTTCAAGACCGCTCTCTGGTTGTGGTAGTATGGTTCAGTTGCCTGATAACAGCTGGGAAGAAACTGTCCCTGAATATGGTGGTGTGCGTTTTCACACTTCGATACCTTTGCCTGATGGGAGAGGGGAGAAGAGGGAGTGGCCGGGGTGTGACTCGTCCTTGATTATGTTGCTGGCCTTGCCGAGGCAGCGTGAGGTATAAATGGAGACAATAGAAGGGAGGTTGGTTTGTGTGATGGTCTGGGCTGTGTCCACAATTCGCTGCAATTTCTTGCTGGCTTGGACGGAGCTGTTCCCAAACCCAACTCTCCTTATAACTAATTTACTCCAATCAAGGGAAATCCTCTGCACCCCTCCATAAGCCTCCATATCCTTCCTGTAATGTGATGGCCAGAATTGCACCTAAGCCTGTTCACATTTCAGGTATGACATTGTAAATAATAAGGACCATTTTTCTCAGGAAAACCTTGATTAAAAATAAAATCTGGTCTGAAGTATGAGGCGAGTAGGAAGGAACTAGAGTTAGACACAAAATGCTGGAGTAACTCAGAGGTCTGAGGAAGAGTCTCGTCCTAAAATGTCACCCATTCCTTCTCTCCAGAGATGCTGCTTGTCCCGCTGAGTTATTCCAGTCACTGTCTGTCTTCATTGTACAAGGCTGCTGTTGAATAACTGTCTGAGGAAGGGTCTCGACCCAAAACGTCACCTGTCCATTCACGCCACAGATGCTGCCTGACCCACTGAGTTACCCCAGCACTTTGTGTTTTGCTTAAGATTCCAGCATCTGCAGTTCCTTGCGTCCAGCTGATTACTTGGCCTGACCGATAAAGAATATTCCTTTCTGTAGGTACATCATTTATTCCTGATATATCACAGTCTGGGGCAGTTACAACAACATCCTCTGCATATTATTTCCATAGATGAGCAAGATGCCCTGTGCAAGCTTTACCTGCATTTGGACCATATTCCATAGCCACAGAGTCCTTCCCAACCATCATTACAGCCTCCAGCACTAGCAAATCGTTCACAGTTCAATTCCACAGCGTAAATCATCTTGAGTAACATCTTCCTAGCCATGGCCTTTTCCCACCTGAAACCTACTTCCAACTCCACAGTCTGGAGATCAGTTATTGTAGAGCTCAGTTCTCACACTGTACAGGTCAACAAAGATGAACGTTTCCAAACTCCACATCGTTTCTCAGCTAGCCAGCCAACATAAGATCATAAGAGATAGGAGTAGAATTAGGCCATTCGGCCCCATCAACTCTACTCTGCTATTCAATCATGAATGATCTATCTCTCCCAACCCCATTCCCCTGTCTTCTCCCCATAACCATATAACCATATAACCATATAACAATTACAGCACGGAAACAGGCCATCTCGACCCTTCTAGTCCGTGCCGAACACGTATTCTCCCCTAGTCCCATATACCTGCGCTCAGACCATAACCCTCCATTCCTTTCCCATCCATATAACTATCCAATTTATTTTTAAATGATAAAAACGAACCTGCCGCCACCACCTTCACTGGAAGCTCATTCCACACAGCCACCACTCTTTGAGTAAAGAAGTTCCCCCTCATGTTACCCCTAAACTTCTGTCCCTTAATTCTCAAGTCATGTCCTCTTGTTTGAATCTTCCCTACTCTCAGTGGGAAAAGCTTATCCACGTCAACTCTGTCTATCCCTCTCATCATTTTAAAGACCTCTATCAAGTCCCCCCTTAACCTTCTGCGCTCCAAAGAATAAAGCCCTAACGCCTGTACTAATCAAGAATCTATCAACCTCGGCCTTAAATATATCCACTGACTTTACCTCCACAGCCTTCTGTGGCAATGAATTCCACAGATTCACCACCCTCTGACTAAAAAAAAATCCTCCTCATCTCCTTCCTATAAAAATGTCCTTTAATTCTGAGGCTGTGCCCTCTAGTCCGAGACTCTTTGGCTGAGGTGCAACCAATCTCCAATGTTTCCTGTGCTACTTATCAGCCTTAAATATGTATATGGGTCACAAGCCTCCCAGCCTGATTTGCTGCTTATTCACTCCGAATTTTCCCAAACCCACTAATCGCCCTGTGGTCCTCGAGGACTCTTCCCCCAACCTGGTAGTGGGAAGCAGGACTGTTGCAATTGTCACTATACCAGGCAATGTTTTTCACATTTGCCAAACCCAAGTTAGAGCTAGAATTTGAGTCACAGCACAGAAACAGTCCCTTCGGCCCATTGAGTCCATGCTGATCATCAACCACCTATAGTAGAAAGATAGAAACATAGAAAATAGGTGCAGGAGTCGGCTATTCGGCCCTGCGAGCCAGCACCACCATTCAATATGATCATGGCTGATCATCCAGAATCAGTACCCTGTTCCTGCTTTCTCCCCATATCCCTTGATTTCGTTAGCTCTAAGAGCTTTATCTAACTCTTTTGAATACATCCAGTGAATTGAACTCCACTGCCTTCTGTGGCAGAGAATTTCACAGATTCACAACGCTCTGATTATCTATACTAATCCTACCCTTGTTTATTTTCTCCACATTCTCCGCAACTCATCCCCTCAGATTACACCCCTCACCCACACACTAGGGTCAATTCACAGAGGCCAATTGACTACCGACCCACACATCTGTGGAACGTGGGAGGAAACTGGAGCACCTGGGAGAAGCTCAAGTGGACACACGGAGTAGGTGCTAATGCCGCACATCATCGGCTGAGGTCAGGATCGAACCTGGGTCTCCGGCGCTGTGAGGCAGCAATTCTACTCACAGTACTGGCCAGCTGAACAAAACCAGCTGTTAATGAAAAGATTTTAGTCATGAACTTTGAAACATGCAATGTTAAGTTGCAAGGTAGACAAAAATGCTGGAGAAACTCAGCGGGTGAGGCAGCATCTATGGAGCGTCTATCTATAGCTCCATAGATGCTGCCTGACCCGCTGAGTTTCTCCAGCATTTTTGTCTACCTTCGATTTTCCAGCATCTGCAGTTCCTTCTTAAACATGTTAAGTTGTAATTTTAGTTGCATGTACATGTTTTTCCTTTGTTGCTTGCGAAACTGATCTAATGGTTGACTTAGCAGAGTTGTACTTACTAAACAGGGTGAAACAAGAATGTGGCAACTTCCTGTTCTATCACTGTGGGATTTACAGTGAATTGTTTTTCAATTTTCACTTCTCCCACGTTGATGGTAAACACCTCCGCTGTGACCTGTCAATGCCGACTCACCTTGAACTAATTTGGCTTTTCAACAGTTCTTTCTAACTTATTGACAACAAACTTAAACTCCGCCTGGTTACACAATTCCAAGCAGCATTGTGTTTATAATTAACTTGTTCTGCTGCTGAGAAATGCACCAACATAAGCTAGCTTTAATAGCCTGCCTCACACATAATTTTCTCATTAATCAAAAGTTTCATGTGTTTTTTTAAAATTGTTTGATTGAAAGATACAGCATGAAAACCGGCCCTTCAGCCCACGGGGTCCATGCCGACCATTAATCACCCCTTCACACAGTTCTATGTAATCCCACTTTCAAATCCAATCACTGCATACTAAAGGGCCTGTCCCACTTGGGCGGCATTTGCACGTCACTCAGATGGCGCGTGAAGATTTTGTACATCCCAAAATCCTGGGGTGCCGCACGCGACCGCGCGTCACTGCCTATGTCACCACGCACCATGTGCGCGTAATGCGCACCATGCGTCGTCGTGAGTCGTGACGCGTAAATGATGCACGTGACGCGTAATGCGCACCATGCGTGCGTCGTGCGTCGTGCGTCGTGACGCGTAAATGATGTCCCGTAAATTACGCGCAAATGACGCCCAAGTGGGACAGGCCCTTAAGTGTATATAAAGGAACTGCAGATGCTGGTTTAAATCGAAGATGGACATAAAAAGCTGGAGCATCACTGGAGAGAAGGAATGGGTGACACTGAAGAAGGGTCTCGACCCGAAACGCCACACATTCCTTCGCTCCAGAGATGTTGCTTGTCCCGCTGAGTTACTCTAGCTATTTGTGTCTATCACTGCAGTTTATAAAGGCCATTTAACCTACAAAACCTGCACGTCTTTGTGATGCGAGAGGAAACTGGAGCACCCAGAGAAAACCCACACGGTCACAGGGAGAACGGGCAAACTCCACACGGACAACACCAGAGGTCAGATTCAAACTCGGGTCTCTGGCGCTGTGAGATAGTGGCTCTACAAGCTGCGCCACTGTGCCGAGGTTACTGCACAACTCAAACCCAAATCTTTTTCATGCCATTTTGCAGTGCAAAGCTCCATTTCTCAGCAAGTTAACCTGCAGATGTTAAGTGGTAGGTACACAAAAATGCTGGAGAAACTCAGCGGGTGCAGCAGCATCTATGGAGCGAAGGAAATAGGTAACGTTTCGGGCCGAAACCCTTCTTCAGACCCTTGTTAAGTGGTGTTGGGTTGTGATTGTATTTTGAGTTTAGGAATATCAAAATTTAATCCCTTAATGATAAGAGTGTATGTCAATGGGAACCAGTAATTAAGGAAAAAGATTTGAGGGGACAAAGAAAAGTTGTTTGGAAGAGTGTTTATAATGGGCTGTTCTCTTTAACACGTGCCAATCTAAAAATTAACAAAAGGTTAATTAGAAGGGATTGACGTGTGATTACATTTGCCCCAAATTAGTAGATTCAGAATTGATTTAATGGGAAACCATAATGTGCTGAGTTACTCCAGTAATGCACGTTTTGTTTTGTAAAACAAGACACTTAGAATGATAGACACAACAAGCTGGAGTAACTCAATGGGTCAGGCAGCATCTCTGGAGAAAAGGAATATGTGACGTTTCAGGTCGAGACCCTTCTTCAGGGTTTTTCTTCAGTCTGAAGAAGGGTCTCGACCTGAAACGTCACCTGTTCCTTTTCTCCGGAGATGCTGCCTGACCCGCTGAGTTACTCCAGCTTTTTGTGTCGATCTTCGATTTAAACCAACATCTGCAGTTCCTTCCCACACATACATAGAATGATTATGCCATTCAGGAGCGAAAATAGGAAGGACATTTTAACACAGAGCAAAATGATAACTGGAATTCTCCCCCTCCACTCGTTATGCTGGCCAATTGACACTTACAAAAAAGTTCAATAGGCTTTTTGTGGTAAAGATTCTGACGAGATGGAAATAAGAGGAGGTGGGGGGGAGGATAAATTAAGTTTGAGGATCTTACTACCAGGATCTAATTAAATGAATGCAAAGACTAAGTGCTGAACAGTCTACACATTGCAATGCTCCTCGGTTATATCAGCGAGCAATGAATGGAAAACTTACCACATGGAACGTCTTCGACACTTGTTGTACAGTTATTACCATCTGGGGAGACTGCACAAAATTCAAATTCATTCCTTTCACAGTCACTGTGCTGCCTCCACTGTAACAGAGAAATAGGCTTTCATAGTTCTGTTCTTGAAATTGAATAGATGTTACAAAGCCATGACTGGGCACCATACCCAAGGAAGGATGTGCAGGCTCTGGAGAGCGTCCAGAGGAGGTTTACATGAATGATCCCAGGAATGAGTGGGTTAGCATATGATGAGCGTTTGACAGCACTGGGCCTGTACTTGCTGGAGTTTGAAAGAATGAAGGGGGGGGGGGGGGGGGGTGGACCTCAATGAAACATACAGAATGGTGAAAGGCTTGGATAGTGTGGATGTGGTGAGGATGTTTCCACTAGTGGGAAAGTCTAGGACTTGAGGTCATAGCCTCAGAATTAAAGGACGTTCCATTAGGAAGGAGATGAGGAGGAATTTCTTTAGTCAGAGGGCAGTGAATCTGTGGAATTCTTTGCCACAGAATGCTGTAGATGCCACCAATGGATATATGTAAGGCAGAGATAGATAGATTCATGATTAATACAGGTGTCAGGGGTTAAGGGGAGAAGGCAGGAGAATGGGGTTAGGAGGGAGAGATAGATCAGCCATGATTAAATGGCAGAGTAGACTTGATGGGCCAAATGGCCTAATTCTGCTCCTATCACCTATGACCGTGTCTCACCTGCAGAATGACCATACTGGATAAATCTCCGTGATAGTTGGATTTTCCACATATAGGAATTGATTTTTGACTTCCCGGATGGCGGCATCTATTTTCAAAACCACAGAATACATCTGCATGGAAGCATGGGCTGGAGTCGAGCACTCAATCTTGGTTTCAGAAATGCTGAAATACACGGTCACAGAGTTGAATCCATCTGGAGTACAGCAAAACCAAATTAAAAACCCCACAGAATTCCAGCTCCATTTCCTCGCAGGAAGGAAACCCCCAAAAATATTAAACAGTGTAGGAAGGAAATGCATATGCTGGTTTAAACCGAAGATAGACACAACAAGCTGGAGTAACTCAGCGGGACAGACAGCATCTCTGGAGAGAAGGAATGGGTGACGTTTCGGGTCGAGACCCTACAGACTGAACCCGAGACACGAGTCTGAAGAAAGGTCTCGACACAAAACGGCACCTATTCCTTTTCTCCGGAGATGCTGTTTGACCCGCTGAGTTACTCCAGCTTTTTGTGTCTATCTTGGACCGTAAACTGTGCCTTGCTTTAGGTGGCTTACCACCGACTTTGCTGGAAGTTGGCAGCAGAATGGCCCTGAGAGTTTGCGGATTTGGGCTAAGTCTGATGCTTTCCATGGTGCTAGTGAGTCAAAGTTCATTTGGATAACTAACAATTTGTGATGGTACCAGGTGTTTTATTCTAAATGCCGTCAGTACAGAGAAAGGGTCTAGAATTCACTTGCCTTGGATACAGTGCAATGCAGATTCATTACTGATTTCTGGAATAAGATGTGTGGGAAAGAACTGCAGATGCTGGTTTAAATCGAAGATAGATACAAAATGATGGAGTAACTCAGTGGGACAGGAAGCATTTCTGGAGAGAAGGAATGGGTGATGTTTAGGGCTGAGACCCTTCTTCAGACTTCTTCCTTTTCTCCAGAGATGCTGCCTGTCCCGCTGAGTTACTCCAGCATTTTGTGTCTATCCTGGAATAAGATTTTTGTCCTGTGAGGGAAAAACAAAAAAAAAGACAAATCACACATTCGTACCGTGCGATTGGGATAATTTACAGGGGCCAATTAACCCACCAAACCGCCCGCTTTGGAATGTCGGAGCACCCCGGAACACAAACACTGTAATAGGCAGATAGACACAAAATGCTGGAGTAACTCAGCAGGACAGGCAGCATCTCTGAAGGGAAGGAATGGGTGACGTTTCGGGTTGAGACCCTTTTAAGTCTCATACAGACAGCATGGGAAGCTAGGATTGAACACAAATCACTACAGATGAGTAGCAGCAACCCAAGCTGTGCCACACTGCAGCCTAGGCCTCTGGTGGCTGCAAGGCCTACTTTCTATTTGTTTGATACTTTATTATCACACACGACATGTCACAGTGAAATTCTTTGTTTTGAATGCCATACGCAAGTATGTAAAGAGTCACTGACAAAGGGCCGGGTTCCCATTTGTTCTCGGCAGCCCCCTCTACACGCTGCGAACAATCTAATGAAAGCTTCAATGAAAGGTCAATGGCGTAGAAATTCGATGGTACTGGCTGGGTGTATTAAAGTGGCCTTGACCAGAGAGCCCACATTCACACAGGAGTCTCCAGGCACTTTGTTGGATAGATATGGTCTTGAGTACGGAAGTGGCGGCGCTGCCTTGCAGCTGCGGCTCGCCTGCAGTCCGTTTGTCTTTTCTTTTTTTGTTTTCTTTTGTCCCGTTGTTGCGGTTTGTTTTGGTTTATTTTAGTTGTGTATGTGTGGGGGGGTGGGAGAATCATGTTTTTTGGCTCTTCCTTCGGGGGGGATGCGACCTTTCTTGCCGTATCCCCCGTCTCCGTCTCCGTCTGCGCTGAGGCCTATCGCGGAGCTGCCGGCCTCCAACTGGGACCGACCTCGGGGCTCGGGAGGCAGAGCCAGCCGGGACTTGCCAGCGTGGGGCTGGCCGACTTCGGGGCTGTGGTGGCGTTGCGATCCGACTTCCGACCCGACTTCGGAGCCCCGGAGGCTCGGCCGCGGGCCAGTGGACGACATCGTCGGGAGCTCGCAGGTCACAGGTTGGTGACCTGTTTTTCCGTAGCTCCCGCAACAACAGCTGCATCCGCTGGACTGGAGGGCGGCAGCTTCGGCAGCTTCGACCGCCCTGGGCCGTGGAGTTTGAACCGGCCCGTTCGGATTCAGCCGCGGGACTTACTTACCATCACCCGGCGGGGTCACAACATCGGAGGCCTGGATCGCCTCAGCGCAGAGGGAGAGCAAGGAGGGAAGAGACATGGACTTTGGGACTTTTTGCCTTCCATCACAGTGAGGAGGTGCCTGGTGGACTCACTGTGGTGGATGTTAAACTGTGTTGAGTGTGTGTTTTTGTTATTTATTCTATGTTATGACTGCAGGCTAAACCATTTCGTTGCACTGAAAAGTGCAATGACAATAAAATTGAATACAATACAATACAATACGGTGCTAACGACAACATTTCCTCTGCTGGCTCAACGACTGGAGAGATGAAGAACCTAAGCTGCAGGAGTTTCGGATGAAGGGTGAGGAGAGATGGAGGCGCAGTGCCAGGCAAGTTCTGTTCATGGATTTTAGGGGAGAATGTACAGTCTGAAGAATCAGACTGTACATTCCCAAATCCCTAACCAGTCTGAAGGGTCTAGACCTGAACCATCACTCCAGAGTGGGAGCCGCCATCTTGGAGGAACGGCTGCTAAACAGCAGCCGTCCGTCAAATTCACCTTTTCTTTAGTTTTAGTGTTTTTTATTTCTCTGTTTGTTTGGGGAATTTTGACTTTTAATGTGGGGGGGTAAGGGGGAAACTATTCCTAGGTCCCTACCTGGTCGGTGAGGCAGCTTTTTCTCCAGGCTGCCCCGTCGACCCGTCCTCGTGGCCTACCAGCGGGCATGGAGCGCCGTTTCCTGGCGGGGACCGCCCAGCACCTTCAGCTTCGGTGGCGGCACAGCGCTGGAGCACTATCGGGGAGCGTAGCGGGCGATGCCTTGCCTGGGTCGCCGCGCTGGATCGACGAGCTGGAGCTCCGGTGAGCTGGACCGCCGACACCAACACCTCCGGGCTGCGGGATTGCGGGGCGACCAGCTGCGGGCGGCGGCGCCGACTCCAACATCGGGAGCCTCGTGGCTCCAAATTGGCGCGGCCCTGTCGGCTTCAGGTGCCATCGACTCCGTCGGGAAACCTGCCGTTCCAGCCGCTCCGAGGACTCTCCCGACAGCCAGGAACATCGGGCCTCCTTAGAGGCAACTGTGGTGGCCTCGATGGGCCTGACTCTGGGGAGAACTGGGTTGGGGACTGGACATTGTGCCTTCCCCCACAGTGGTGGTCATTGTGGGGGGATGATTTTGTGTGCTGTGCCTGTGCCTGTGCCTGTCAGTCCGTGTACAAGATGGCGGTCGGAGCGGAGAGTGGACGCTGGCGCGAAATGGTCGCCGCTGCTCTCTCCTCAAATTGTGTTTCTTATTTTCTTTTGGTGCTTTTGAAATTGAATTCTGTCCTTGATTTGTGTACTGTGGTGTTTTCTTATTTAATTTATTCCGATTATGTGTTTACTGTTTTGTTGTGATTCTATGCATTGTAAGGTGTCCTTGGGTTTTAGAAAGGCGCCAGTAAATAAAATGATTATTATTATTATTATTATTATTATTCCTTCCATCCACAGATGCTGCCTGTCCCACTGAGTTACTTCAGCACTTTGTGTCTATCTTCGGTGAGGGGAGATGGGATGGTGAGAGGATAAGAGAGAGGTGTGAGTGGGGGAAGATAATCACATTAGTCAGGTTTCAGTGGGGGTAGCAGGATCAAGAGTATGGGGGTTGAACACTGATGGGATGGACTTCTAGGAACCAGTTGCAGATAAGATGATGGGTTTAATCAGACACATTATCAGGGATTGGGGATCAGATTGTGATTAGGAGCTCTTAAATCATCAGCTGTGAGGTTGGGGCGGGTGGGTTAACATGGCAGTGAATAATAAACTGCTTGAGAAACAAAGGAGAGGACAAGCTCCCTGAAAGTAGGCCAGGCAGGTGGAGTTCCTGTAATTTGGCTAACGGAATCAAGGGATATGGGGAAAAAGCAGGAACGGGGTACTGATTTTGGATGATCAGCCATGATCATGTTGAATGGCGGTGCTAGCTCGAAGGGCCGAACAGCCTACTCCTGCATCTATTTTCTATGTTTCTATGAAACAGGCCTCAGCCTTTATGTGAAGCCCAGGTTTAGCCCGAGCGGTTAGTCCCATTCCTGGGCCTTGTAACAGACAAGGCAATTTTGAGGAATTTATAACCAACCTTATGTTGCGTGTCATTCTATATCGCTGGTTGACTCAGCGTATGTGCAATGAATGTCTAAATATATAATATTTAGAAAAATGCATGTTCTACAATCATATTTAGTAGGTAGGTTCAGGATCCAGTTCCACCCAGGAAGGTGCAAAGATGATGCACTGTGCAGTTCGGTTCAGATGGCCAGGGTAATGAAGACACACTAGCGTTCATTGGCAAGTGCATGGACTACAGATGCTGGACATCACAATGCAGCTGTATAAGTTGTTGGCGAGGCCACATTTGGAGGACGGTGTTCAGTTCTGGTTCGCCAGCTCCAAGAACAACATCATTAAATTGGAAAGGGTGCAGAAGGTTTTCACCGGGATGATACTGGCACCTGCAGGATTGAGTAATGGCGATTCCATAAGACGTCGAGGGACATGGATGGTTTATTTTTCCAGAGTAGAGGATTCAAGAGGGTAGAAGCTTGTGATGAGAATGCAGAGATTGAAGAGGGACCCTAGGGGCAACTTCTTCTCTGTCTGTATCTGGAACAAGCTGCCAGAAGCTTGTACAAGCTATTGAAGCAGATAAAATTATAACTTCTAAAAGGCATTTAGACAGATAGAAGGATAGGATGGGTTTGGAGGGATATGGGCCTAATGTGGGCACAGGAGACATGGTCAACAGAGATAAATTGGGTTAAAGAGCCTGTTTCTATGCTGTATAGTTCTGTGACTCTGTGACTATGATTCGAATTGAAGTCTGGACCAAAATATGTAATTACTGGCTATATCTTTTGATTAAACAATCTTCTTTTGATTAAACAATCTTCAAAGATGATGGTTTATCACCAGAAGTTTGATTGTTATCTTTACACTGGCACACACACGGACACAAATGCTATTACTGAAGTATAAATTTATAAAACGCATGGCTCTGCTTAAAACCTCAGCAGAACTGATGAAATTCAGATGCGAGCAGTCTGATTAACAACTGAAGTGCTGTCTCTGTTTCTCTTCCCACAGATGCAATCTGTGTGTGGGTCATGAGTGGGTTGGTCGACACTTCGATTTCTAACATCTGCAGTTTTGTGGAGAGTTTACTTTAGAGATACAGCATGGAAAAGTGCTCTACCTCCCACCGACTCCACAACGACCATGGATCACCCGTTTGCATTATCTCCACATTATTCCACTTTTGCAACCTCGCCTTCCACATTACGGGCGATTTCTTGAGGCCAATTAACCCGCACGTCTTTGGAATATGGGAGCACCCGGAGGCAACCCACGCAGTCTGAGTTAGAAGTCCACACAAACAGATTCAAACCTGGGTGTCTGGCAGGACAAGGCAGCAGCTCTACCAGCTGCCAGAACTTTTGTTTTTCATTTTCACATGAATGACAAATATTGACCTGCATTTTTTTGGGGGGACGGTGGTGTAATTTGTGGCAGTTCTCTTTGGAAACAGAAGATGGAGCCATTGGGCCAACGAAGGGTTCTCCACTTTTAATTAGTGGCTACAAACCTTCTATTTGTCAGATCAAGTTGTGAAAGAACACTTAGTTTATCTAAACCTCGTTGGTCCTCAAAGTTGCATCAGCCTTTTTTTTTTTTTTTTTAAACCAAAAATAATTGTAATCAATTATTTACAAAAATGACATGTACAACACAAACAAACAAACCCACCACCAGGATACAAAGTCAAACAAATATTCTTAAATTCTGATTATTAAATAACTAATTTCCCCATCCTTATTGAGAATACATTCCACGTCCCGCGGAGCCCAGCGTTTCCGGAAATCCTCCAGGGTGCCCGTGGACAGCGCTTGGTCCCTTTCTAAAACCACCCGGGCGTGGACGTGACCCCAGAAAAGGGTCAGGCAGCCGGCTCGGGCAGAGCCCTCTTCCACTGCATCAGTCTTTAGACATTTTTAGCCGACAGATCACATGAATATACTGTCACCCCATACACTGTGTAACGGCTGCACTGAGAACAGGAATTGCTTGAAATACAGGGCGGAGAAGGAAGCATCTTTGGAAGGAGACCCAGAGAACGCTTCAGGTGAATTCATATTTCCTGGACCTCCTGATTACATTTCAGATTTCCAGCAACCACAATGTTCTACTTATGCAACTATTGTGTCTAAACTCACACTAATGCAAATATAAACAAAATGGGAGGCAAGTAAATAGGATCTTGTGCCTTTTCCTTTTTGCAGTTTCGTTTTGAAACTGTGTGCCGTTTTCGTCTCCTAATTTGAGGAAGGACATTCTTGCTATTGAGGGAGTGCAGAGTAGGCTCACCGGCTTAATTCCTGGGATGGCGGGACTGACATATGATGAAAGAATGGATTGACTGGGCTTGTATTCACTGGCATTTAGAAGGATGAGAGGGGATCTTATAGAAACATATAAAAATCTTAAGGGATTGGACAGGCTAGATGCAGGAAAATTTTTCCCGATGTTGGGAGAGTCCAGAACCAGGGGTCACAGTTTAAGAATAAGGGGTAGGCCATTTATGACTGAGATGGGGAAAAACGTTTTCACCCATAGTGAATCTGTGGAATTCTCTGCTACAGAAGGCAGTGGAGGCCAATTCACTGGATGTTTTCAAGAGAAAGATACAGCTCTTAGGGCTAACAAAATCAAGGGATATGGGGAGAAAGCAGGAACGGGGTACTGATTTTGGATGATCAGTCATGATCATATTGAATGGCGGTGCTGGCTCGAAGGGCCGAATGTCCTACGCCTGGACCTGTTTTCTATGTTTCTATGAACCACGTTTCTTAAAAAGGAAAACATACCTTTTTAAATCACACGCTTTTCCTCCAATGGAAACCTCCCTTCTGTTTCCGCTGTCCAAGTACTTGCCCGTGATTGTCAGTCGGGTCCCTCCGGACTTTGAACCATAAGCGGGAGAGATGCTGGTAATCGCTGGATTCTGGCACCCGATCGCAAACAAAAGAAAATTGATCAAATTCCATCGTTCACTTTGAAAGAGAAATTGCAGAGAGTTTGCCTGTACAACAGTGCGTTGACTTGAGGAAGGCTGATTATTATGGGGCCGTGGGTATTTGCTGCCGTTAGCCTTCTCTGAAAAATGACCACTCTTCTCAACAGGGCCCACGTCAGTTTCCAACTGGTTTTATTCAACCATGGGCATCACATCTCTAGTCACTATTTTTTTTCTGCATTTGCAGGAGGAAACCTGATGAGTCTCTCCTCTCTAACTCGAGGACAGTACAGTGTTGCAGCTGGTAGAGTTGCTGCCTCAGTGCCAGAGACCCAAGTTCAAGTTCAAGAGAGTTTATTGTCATGTGTCCCAGAGAGGACAAAGAAATTCTTGCTTTGCTTCAGCATAAAAGAATATTGTAGGCATAAATAAATACAGAGCAGATCAGTGTGTCCATATACCATTGAATATATATATATATATATATACATAAATAAGCATATAAAGTGCAATAGGCTATTAAAGTTCAGATTTTTGTTTGAGTTGAGTTTAATAGTCTGATGGCTGTAGGGAAGAAGCTGTTCCTGAACTTGGATGTTGCAGATTTCAGGCTCCTGTACCTTCTACCTGAAGGTAGCGGGGAGATAAGTGAGTGGCCAGGATGGTGTGGGTCCTTGACGATGCTGCCAGCCTTTTTGAGGCAGCGACTGCGATAGATCCCCTCGATGGTAGGGAGGTCAGAGCCGATGATGGACTGGGCAGTATTTACTACTTTTTGTAGTCTTTTCCGCTCCTGGGCGCTCAAGTTGCCGAACCAAGCCACGATGCAACCATTCAGCATGCTCTCTACTCTGCACCTGTAGAGGTTCGAGAGAGTCCTCCTCGACATACCGACTCTCCGTAATCTTCTCAGGAAGTGGAGGCGCTGATGTACTTTCTTTATAATTGCATCAGTATGCTGGGACCAGGAGAGATCTTCAATCCTAACCTTAGGCATTGCCTGTGTGGAGTTTGCATGTTCTCCCTGTGACCATGAGGGCTTCCTCTGGGTGCTCCAGTTTTCCCCCATATCCCAAAGACATGCAGGTCTGTAGGTTAATCCAGGGGCGGAAAACCCGGGGAGGCCAGAGGGGACACGTCCCCTCCATGTTTTGAGAGGTGGGGGACATCCCCCCCCCCAAGTTTTTGTGCTCCGGATTTTAAAATCTCCACTTTCCGCGAGACAGTGGGGGTGGGACTGATGATCGAGGGAGCTGATTGGACGAGAGAGACGTCGGTCAGCAGGCAATGGGGGCGGGACATGATTCAGCGCGATGATTGGAGGAGGGAGACGTGGCACAGACCTGCGCTTCATCCGCAGCCAGGACAGGATCGATCCCAGCCGGGTCTCCGGCGCTGTCCCGTCCCCACCCGAGTGCCCCCCCCCCCACGGGTGGCCAGAGAGGTCGGCAGCAAAAATCCTCCGCTATAGGATCTTTGGTCGGCAGTCAGACGGGCCAGCACAGAGAAGCAACGCTAAACCCAGCTAACTCTGACTGTCCCGCCAGGTGAGCTTACAACCCTTCCTGGACTTGCGGGAAATATGGCCAGCGCGGAGAAGCAGCGCAAGTATCCCGTCAGTCCAGGCAGGGCTGTAGTTATCCCGATGAGACAGGCAGTTGAGCTGCATTTAGCGCTGGATTGAGCCTCCGAAGCCTCGCGCGCGCGTGTGTGTGTGTGTGTGTGTGTGTGAGTGCGCATGCGCATGTGGCCGTCAAAAAATTGTGTCCCCCGTCCCCTCCATGTTTTGATAGCGAGATCCGCTCTTGGGTTAAAAGTGACCCCCAATGTGTAGGGAGAGGGATAACATAGAACCAGTGTGAAAGGGTGCTCGATGGTTGGTGTGGATCAGATGGGCTGCAGGACCCGTTTCCAAGCTGTATCCCTCATTTAATCAATCAAACATTCAGTGAAGATGACACTAATTGGAATGCCTGAGCCTCAGCTTTGGCCGAGAACTATGAGCTTTGCTGGACAGGATAAGACTGCAGATACATCTCTGGGGACAACCACGGGAGCAGCAACTCAGAGCCTCACACTGTCAATTTATTGCAAAAATGCACTGATCATGCAGCATGAAAAATCTTCAACTGAACATGGCTTAGGAGGATGTTGTAACAACTGAAAGGCCAGCCAATGATTGTAAGTCCGAATAGATATATAAATGAGTTGAGACTTATCCATTCCCTACACACCAAGGGCAATTAACCGGCAAACCCACACGTCTTTGGGATATGGGAGGAAACCAGACCACATGGAGGAAACCCAAGCGATCACAGGGAGAACAGGCAAACTCCACACAGACAGCACCGAGGTCAGGGTCGAACCCAGGTCTCTGGCGCAGTCAAATAGTAGTTTAGTTTAGAGATTCAGCACCGAGCCCGCGCCGACCAGCGATCCCCGCACACTAAAATTATCCTACACACACTAGGGACAATTTACACTTATACCGAGTATACAAACCCTAGCCAATTAACCTACAAACCAGTACGTCTTTGGAGTGTGGGAGGAAACCAAAGATCTCGTAGAAACCCACGCGGTCACAGGGAGAACGTACAAACTCTGTACAGACAAGAACCCGTAGTCAGAATCGAACCCGTGTCTCTGAGGCTGCAAACGCTGCAAGGCAGCACTCTACCTTATTGGGGCACATGACAATCAGATGTCGCCAGTTTAGTGGCAAGTTTAAAACATTTAAAAAGGATTTAACATTTCAGTGGCACTCTCACCTCCTTCCAGCTGCATTCCTGCATTCCTCCAATAGCTTTCTATTTAGCAGAGATCTATCTGAAGTTGGCTCACATTTTTAAATGACAATTTAATACCAAGAGTCAGGTTTGTGCTTGCCAGTGCATGAACAACTATTGCAGTGCTTCAATTTCCAGAGGAAAATGACCACATGTGAAAAATAGGCCGGATGATAGCTCTGTGTGGGTTGTGTACAGATTAATACAGAGGCAGATGGGCGACAATGTTAACTATCTCACTCTCTTATGGAAGAGATTGAGAGAACATGGTTCTCAATGCAAAAAGGTGCCAAACAAGTATACACCAATGGTTAAATGCTTCAAAAGACATTCAGCTTACAATTAACAGAATTATCAAAAGGTCACGTTATCACATTAAAAAAAAAATTAGGAATACTAACAATGCAGAAATAGAAAACCACATTTCTTACCACGAAAGAAAAGCCGACGGCTTGTGTTGTTAAATTTCTGTTCAATGTTAAATTAATGTAGACTGGATAATAATCTTGTGTGATGTTAAGTGCTTCCAATAGGCAAACAAGTCTTTGGGGGAAAAAAATTAACTGACATTACAAAACAGGAAATAAGACTCATCATCTTTACTCTTTATATTCTGCTATGCTAAATATACATGTAGGAAGGAACTGCAGATGCTGGTTTAAACCGAAGATAGACACAAAATGCTGGAGTAACTCAACGGGACAGGCAGCATCTCTGGAGAGAAGGAATGGGTGACGTTTCGGGTCTGAAGAAGGGTCTCGACCTGAAACGTCACCAATTGCTTCTCTCCAGAGATGTTGCCTGTCCTGCTGAGTTACTCCAGCAAATTGTATCTATCTTCATGTTAAAAATATGAACGTATGACAAATCGATTTGCTTTCATTATTATCTTTATCTGAATAAAACTTTTTTTCACTGAAGATTCAGATCTAACGTCTGAGGTGCGAGCATTCACATAACCAGTGCTGCAGATATTCAAGGACTACAAGGGGAAAATAGGGGAGTGCAGGGAATGTAGGGGCTGCATGGTGGCATAGCGGTAGAACAACTGCCTTACAGCGCCAGAGACCCAGGTTCGATCCTGACTACGGGCGCTGTCTGTACGGAGTTTGTACGTTCTCCCCGTGGCCCAAGTGGGTTTTCTCCGGGATCTCCGGTTTCCTCCCACACTCCAAAGACATAGAGGTTTGTGGGTTAATTAGATTGGCAGAAATGTAAATTGTCCCTAGTGTGTGCAGGATAGTGTTAATGTGTGGGGATCGCCGGTCGGTGCCGGCTCGGTGGGCCGAAGCGCCCGTTTCCGCGCTGTATCTCTAAACTAAACTAAAAACGAAACTCCGCCAATCAAGCAGTGACTGTGTCTTGAGGAATCAGTTAATGCTTTGAGTCAGGGACCTTTCCTCACAACCGGGGAATACTGGAGGGGTTATAGTTTTGAGGGAAAGAATGAGGAATAAGACAAGTGGAGATTGGTTAAAACACATCAATTGACAACAAGCGCAAGTACTAAGGCTGCCTCACCCACTGAGTTTCTCCAGCATTTTTGTCTTCCTTTGATTTTTCCAGCATCTGCAATTCTTTCTTAAACTAACCATTAGGGAGGTACTTTTTCAAAAATTGAGAAACCATTTGGGGGATTGGAAGAAGCTGTCTCTTTTATACTCTCCCTGCTGCCCAAGATGTTCAACATTAATGTTCGCTGATTGTGGGTTGGTGGTGATGGTGCAATGAAGCAAGTGGGGGTTTGGAACAGAAGACAAGTATCCAAGATTACACCCAAGTGTAAACAGGTCATCATTTGAGTGATTACTTGATTACACAGGTGATCATTCTATTGTCACCAGGTTTATTCTGTCCCAGACTCGCGTAAAGGGGCTGTCCCACTTGCACTACCTAATTGGCGAGTTTAGAAGAGTTTGAAAAAATGACATGTTGAAGACCTCCTTCGACTATGTTGAAGGCCAGCTACGACTAGCTACGACTAACTTTGGGAAAATTGGACACCGAATAGGAGAGTGAAGACGACCTCCTTCAAACTCCCTTCGACTATGATGAAGACTATCTACAACTACCTTCAACTACCCTCGATTACCTACGACTAAACCTACGAGTAAAAATAGTATCGATTTTCTCCATGGCAACCTTTTCTTACACGCGGGCATTTTTTAACATATTGAAAAAAACGCCATGACCTAGCTGAGGCCTCGAGTACGTGGAGACCGCTCTCGAGCATGAAGGAGAGTTACGAAGACCTCCTACGACCTTGTGTCGACCATGCTGCGAGTACGAGTCGAGGGCAAACTTGCCAGAACTCGCGGATTAGGTCACCCAAGTGGGACAGGCCCCTTAACAGGCAAGGTGGTGAAGGAGCAAGACTTCAGTCAGTCAGAATCTGTTAGTGGAAATTGGAGAGAATGTACTGGGATCATTCATTGTGTGGGGATCAATCAAGAAGTGTCCTTTAGCCCAGAACAAGGGAACTCCACAGATCATTCTGAAGTAGGGTTTCGGCCCGAAACGTTGCCTATTTCCTTCGCTCCATAGATGCTGCTGCAGCCGCTGAGTTTCTCCAGCATTTTTGTGTACCTTCCATAACTATGTTGTCAGACAGAGAGGAGTTCCCACAGACTGCCTGGAGTCCCACAAACATTGCATGGAGTCATACAGTATGGAAACAGGCCCTTCGGCCCAACTTACCCATTCCAACTGAGAAGCCATGTCTAAACTAGTCCAAACTGCCCACGTTTGGCCCAGATCTCTCTAAACCTTTTCTATCTTTGTACCTGTCCAAATGTATTTTAAATGTTGTTATAGTACCTGCTTGCTGGTTTTAAATGAAGATAGACATAAAACGCAGGCAGCATCTGTGGAGAGAAGGAATCGGTCATGTTTCAGTCGGGACCAGAATCTGAAGAAGGGTCTCGACCGGAAACGTCACCCATTCCTTCTCTCCAGAGATGATGCCTGTCCCACTGAGTCACTCCAGCTTTTTGTGTCTATCTTCTGTGTAAAGACTTCATGCCTCTACGGTGATATAATTAATAATAAATAAAACTGAAGTACAAACAAACTGAAGTGCAATAACAATAAGTACTGAAGTGTCATGATATGCCTTATGTCAGGGATCCACATTGGGTTAGATCAAAAGGTAATATTTAGCCAGAATTGCACATTCTTGGCATACCTGTTCCTGTTGCTTCTGTTTGCTTCCAGTTTGCAGGGAGCAGTTCCGACAATTATGGCCGTCGTTTTAGCACTTACTTTACCAATTTTCATTGTTTCAAAATTCCTTCCACAAATGATCAGCCTTGTTCCACCCTCTGAGGGTGCTGTTAGCGGAGAGATCTGAAAGTAGTTAAAGAAAGAAAGAAAGTGAAACAAGCAGCATCCATTCGCAAACCGTTGGTTGTACAACTCTCCGAATCATTAAACAGAACAAATAAAAATGTAATGTAGAGAATGTAGTACAGCGGTAGAGCTGCTGCCTTAAGGGCCTGTCCCACTTACGCAACCTTTACAGGCGACTGCCGGCACCCACTACAGGCTGTATGGTCATGAGAGGTCTCCTATAGTCATGAGAGGTCACCCGCGACCTGTCGCCAGTATGGTCGTGAGAGGTCTCCTATAGTCATGAGAGGTCACCCGCGACCTGTCGCCAGTATGGTCATGAGAGGTCTCCTATAGTCATGAGAGGTCACCCGCGACCCGTCGCCAGTATGGTCATGAGAGGTCTCCTATAGTCATGAGAGGTCACCCGCGACCCGTCGCCAGTATGGTCGTGAGAGGTCACCCGCGACCTGTCGCCAGTATGGCCGTGAGAGGTCACCCGCGACCTGTCGCCAGTATGGCCGTGAGAGGTCTCCGATGGTCGTGAGAGGTCACCCGCGACCTGTCGCCTATATGGTCGTGAGAGGTCTCCAAAGAGTCGTAGCGTCTTTCTGGTCGCTTCTGAATTTTCAACATGTTGAAAATTTCGGCGACCTATGACAGGTTCCGGCAGTCGCCCGTAAAGGTCGCGTAAGTGGGACAGGCCCTTTACAGCACTTATTGTGCCTGAGACGTGGGTTCGATCCTGGCTACGGGTGCTGTCTGTACGGAGTTTGTATGTTCTCCCCGTGACCTGTATGGGTTTCCTCCCACACTCTAAAGAAATACAGGTTTGTAGGTTAATTGGCTTGGTTATAAATGTAAAATTGTCCCTAGGGTGTGTAGGGTGATGTTAATGTGCGGGGATCGCTGGTCGGTGCGGACTGTATCTCTAAATTAAATGGCAACAAAATGTGCTTCATCACAATGCTGAATAATTCCTTTCACATCTAGTGTTGAGGGGACAAGTCGTCAGGTACTCTAGACATACAAGCAGCAATGATCATTCAATACTACAGATATGAAAACTAGACATTTCTAAAATGGAAAGTGATTTGATGATTTCTATATTGAGTGCACCACTCCAGGCAGTTGACTGGCTACTCTCAGCTGTGAAACACTCTTGCACCAAAGACGTAATTTCCGAGTCAGTTGCAGACGTAGATACAGAGGTTATAGGTACAGAGTGCTTCTGCGGGAAGTGGAAACCAGCTGTACTGGTCATGGCACATTGATATAAAACCCAAAGGGCAGAGAGGATTGATTATTGGATGAAGTACCTCTATGTCTCCCTCTCAGGCTGAAGAAGGGTCTCGACCCAAAATGTCACCCATTCATTTATCCAGAGATGCTGCCTGTCCAGTTGAGTTTCTCGTAGAGAGAATTTGATTGAGTTTCTTTGCAGGACATTTGACCAAGTGTGTACACTTCACTTGTGTAGAGAAGGCAGAGTGAATATACATCAGTGTTCCACACATTTCACTGCACCTTCGGGTGCATGTGACAAATACATTTGACTTTGTTGAAGGGGTGTGCTTTGGATATTTGTAGAGATACAAGGAAACAGGCCCTTCAGCCCACCGAGTCCACACTGACCATTGTTCACCCGTTCACACTGGCTCTACATTATCCCACTTTCTCATCCATTCCCTATACAGTAAGGGCAATGTACAAAGGCCAATGAACCTACATCTTTGGGATGTGGGAGGGAACCGGAACACCTGGAGCGAACCCACACGGTCACGGGAAGAACGTGTAAATACCATACACTCAGCACCCAACGTCAGGATCAAACCTGGATCTCTGGCACTGTGAAGCAGTTGCTCTACCAGCTGTGCCATTGCACTGCCTTCTACCACATCATGCTCAGGGGATGCTCTGTACATTATGCCTGGATTTTTAGTTGGCAAAGTTATTAGTTGGTAAAATGTTGAAGAAATTCGCAGAATGCATTTTTATTAAAATACTTTAATACTATCAATATTATTCAAATGGCATTGTGAATACTAAATACTAGTACAAAACCCCAAAATACTAGTACTAACACTATACAAAGGAATTTAAGCCTGGATTTTTAGTTGGCTAAACTATTCAGTGGTAAAATGTTGAAGAAATTAGCAGAATGCATTTTTAGTCCAAATACTAAAATACTATCACAATATTACTCAAATGGCATCAAGTAAATCTAAACTTCACAGAAAAGATTGATAATTCTTACATCTCTGATAATTGCAGGGCAGATGTTCAACATGTGAGTCATGCATTCCTGCTTTCTGGAACACCTTCCACTACACCAGCCACAGCCCATGAAGGACGGAGCTGTTAAACACTTACTGCAGGACAAGAAATGGCCACACCTTGCAGCTGTTAAAGGCAATTTGCTTATCTAGAGAGAGAAAAAAACACATTGTAATTAAACTTTAAACAAATAGGAATTTATTACAAGAATGTAGCTTCCCATTCCACTAACAAAGGAAGTAAGGGATCTATAATCCATTCCACACTAAACATTGACTGATCATAATATACCAAATATATTGTGTTGTGTCAGGTCAGGGTCAAAATAAGCACTTTAGACTCAACTGTTGCTTCCTGATTGCTCAGATATACTCATACTTTATGTGACAAAGATACCATGGAAACATAGAAAAACAGGTGCAGGAGTAGGCCATTCGGCCCTTCGAGCCAGCACTGCCATTCAATATGATCAAGATACATTTATTTGTCACATGTACCAATTGGTAGAGTGAAATGTGTGGTCGCCATACAGCCATACCAATAATAAAGAGCACAGAACACGATAGTTTTTAACACAGACATCCCCACACAGCGGGATCAAAGTTTCCCCACTGTGAGATGGCTGATTATCTAAAATCAGTACCCCGTTCCTGCTTTTTCCCCATATCCCATGAATCCTTTAGCAACGAAGATCTAATGGGCCTGTCCCACTTAGGCGACTTTTTAGGCGACTACAGGAAACTATATGGTCGCCACATGTTCACGGGTGGTTGCCGGGGACTCGACTTCATGGTCGTGAGTAGTTCCCGCATTCTCGGAACTAGTCGCGGCTTCATTCTGGTCGCCGCTAATTTTTTAACGTGTTGAAAAATTAGCGGTCACACGAATGAAGCCGCCATGGAGAGTAGCGAGAATTCTCGTGCCGTAGGTGCAGTGGTAGTGGGTCGCCAGGAGGTCGTAGGTTCTCGTAGGTTGTCGCCGGTGTTGACCAGTGAATTTCATTGGTTCATTGGGAAAAAAAACCAAGGATAACCGACCGGTAATGTTAATGTCCGCTGAGCTTCACAGCCGTGTATCACTGGCTTCTTAAATGTTGTCTCCACTCCTTCTCCCCACCCCGTCTCCCCCTTCTCCCCCCTTCTCTCCCTTCTCCCCCCCTTGTTTAAAGGGACCCTTCCCGCACACGGTGCTTTCACCGTCTTAATTACTTCGCCAACCTTCCTATTCATCACGGCGTGTGTCTGTATCACATTGGCTTTGCACCGTGTGAATTTCACTCAGACAGCGCTCCCCCCGCTTGCCCTGTCCCCCGCCTGCATAACTGGCTGGTGAAGGAAGCGATGTGTGTGTGTGTGTGTGTTCCACTCTGACAGTCGCTGTTCCAATCACTGTTTTTTCAGCGACCTGCTACGAATTGACAGTCGCCGGCAGTCGCCTGAAAAATCGCCTAAGTGGGACAGGCCCATAAATCTAACTCTCTCTTGAAAATATCCAGTGAATTGGCCTCCACCGTCTTCTGTATTAGAGAATTCCACAGATTCACAACTCTCTGGGTGAATTTTTTTCTCCATCATCTCAGTCCTAAATAGCCTACCCCTTATTCTTAAACTGTGACCCCTGGTTCTGGACTCCCCCAACAACCGGAACATTTTTCCTGCATCTAGCCTGTCCAATCCCTTAAGAATTGTATATGTTTCTATAAGATCCCCTCTCAACCTTCTAAATTCCTGTGAATACAAGCCCAGTCGACCCATTCTTTCATCATATGTTAGTCCCGCCATCCTGGGAATTAACCTGGTGAACCTACGCTGCACTGTCTCAATAGCAATAATGTCCTTTGTCAAATTAGGAGACCAAAATTGCACACAATACTCCAGGTGCGGTCTCACCAGGGCCCCGTACAACTGCAGTAGGACCTCCTTGCTCCTAAACTCAAATCCTCTCACAATGAAGGCCAAAATCCAATTAGCTTTCTTCACTGCCTGCTATACCATTTGGTCCATTGAGTCTATGCTAGTATTTGTAAAAATTCTATTCCCCTCTAAATGCACATGAAAATAAATATAGATGATGGAAATCTGAAATGCAGGTAGGAAATGCTGGAAGTACATGGGTCTCAGACTGGAAACATCAAATGTGTTCCTTTCCATGGAAGCTGCCTGATCTGTCGAGTGTTACATGCATTTTTTATTGCAGCTCCTTTCTCCCACATGTAAACTATTCTCCCCCACATGCCCTTCAGTTCTTTGCCACCAATCTATACTAGGCATAATCTGGAGTAGCCAATTAACCTAACGGCATGTCTGCTGGATGTGGGAAGAAACTGGTGCACCTGCAGGGATCACATTTGGTTACAGGTAGAATGTGTAAACTGCACACAAACAGCACATGAGATCACGAGTCAACCCAAGTCTCTGGAGCTGTGAGGCAGATACTTTACAAACCAGCTCAGCACACAGGCTGAGAAATGGCAGGAAGGAGCATATCAGAACTTGCTTTCCATTCAATGTGTAACGCAGTGCTCAACAATGATCCACCAAGCAAAACATATTCAAGCCTTGACTGTTGAATTGAACTATCTGTTGGTGAATACTAAATGGTGGAGTAACTCAGCGGGAGAAGGATTGGGTGACGTTTCGGGTGGAGACCCCCCCTTCAGACTCGCCTGTTTCAGGTCGAGACCCTTCTGCCATCTTTCGGCAATATTTCTTTTCACATACTTCAACTTGAAAAGTTTAAGGAGGTGATGGAGAGGACCAGGCATGGGGAGGGACATCGGATCGTGGGATGACGGGATTGGAGTCGACGGCTGCAACAGGTGTTTGTGGCCAGCTGCAGCTGGGACTGTAAAACGGCACCAAAATGGCCCCTGTTGCATAAGGACTCGGTCGGCTGTTATGTGCGGACTGTACCGACTGAGGGGATTGTGCTGATGTACGAGGATAGTCTTGCTGAGCTGCATGCAAATAAATGTATTCACTGTACCTAGTACACATGACAATAAAGAGACTATTGGAAGTAAGCACACTGAAAAGTCAAAGTCAAAGTCAAATTTATTCGTCACATGCACCAACGAAGGTGCACCAACGAAAACTGCTGTGAACGATGTGACAACATCAATACAGGCCCTCTGCATGGTCTCATTTGTTCCCCATGTCGAAATAAAGAAATGCAGGTGCTGGTCAATACACAAAAGCTCACAGATTACTGGAGTAACTCAGCGGTTCAGGCAGCATCCCAGGAGAGCATGGATAGGTGACGTTTCTGGTCGAGAGGATCTCCAGAGATGCCGCCTGACCAGCTGAGTTACTCCAGCACTTTGTGTCACTTTTGATCCCCATGTCTGTTAATAGGTTGAATAGTGTGGCGGGACTCCAATTTCATCAGTAAATGACAGTCTCACTGTCACCCTTAATTTCTGAGGGTAATGAACAAAGTGCTAGATTTCACTGGGCAATTGGTGGTCAGATGGTGTTCTTGCAAGATTTTGTGGCATGGTGGCGCAGCGGTAGAGTTGCTGCCTTAAGCCCCTGTCCCACTTAGGAGACCTAAGCAGCAACCTCTGGTGACCTTGCCCTCCACCCAAAAAATAATCAAGGTCGATGTGACCTGCAACCTCCTACCACCTCCCACGCATATGTTGAAAACCTTCCTCAACTATGAAGGAAACAGGCTTCGACTAGACCTGCGACTAAAAAACGATTGATTTTTAAAACGGCAACCTATTTTTAGTCGAGGCCGGTTTTAAACATGATGAAAAAATAGCAGCAACCTAGATGAATCCTCGACCTCGTGGAAACCACTTTCGACCATTAGGGAGAGTGACCAAAACCTCCGGTGACCTCATGGAAACCTTGGGTGACGGGCAAGGTCACCAGAGGTTGCTGTTTAGGTTTCCTAAGTGGGACAGGGGCTTTACGCACTGTCAGCGCATGAGACCTGGGTTCGATCCCGACAATGGGTGCAGTTTGTACAGTTTGTACGTTCTCCCCGTAACCTGCATGGGTTTTCTCCGAGATCTTCAGTTTCCTCTCACTGGAGAGGGTCCTCAGGGAGGTGGCTCTAGAAATAGTGGACGCATTGGTGATCATTTTCCAATGTTCAATAGATTCAGGATCAGTTCCTGTCAATTGGAGGATAGCTAATGTTATCCCACTTTTCAAGAAAGGAGCGAGAGAGAAAACGAGGAATTACAGACCAGTTAGCCTAACTTCGGTGGTGGAGTCAATTATTAAAGAGGTAATAATGGGGCATTTGGATAGCAGTAAAACGATTAGTCCAAGTCAACATGGATTTATGAAAGGGAAATCATGCTTGACTAATCTTCTGGAATTTTTGGAGGATGTGACAAGTAAAATGGATGAAGGGGTGCCAGTGGATATAGTGTATCTGGACTTTCAGAAAGCCTTTGATAAGGTCCCGCACGGGAGACTGGTGACTAAAATTAGAGCACATGGTATTGGGGGTAGGGTGTTGACATGGATAGAAAATTGGTTGGCAGACCGGAAGCAAAGAGTAGGAGTGAACGGGTCCTTTTCAGAATGGCAGGCAGTGGCGAGTGGAGTGCCGCAAGGCTCGGTGTTGGGGCCGCAACTGTTTACCATATATATTAATGATTTGGAAGAGGGAATTAGGAGCAACACTAGCAAGTTTACGGATGACTCAAAGCTGGGTGGCAGTGTGAACTGTGAAGAGGATGTTAGGAGGTTGCAGGGTGACCTGGACAGGTTGAGTGAGTGGGCAGATGCGTGGCAGATGCAGTATAATATAGATAAATGTGAGGTTATCCACTTTGGCGGCAAAAACAAGGGGGCAGATTATTATCTCAATGGGGTTAGGTTAGGTAAGGGGGAGGTACAGCAAGACCTGGGTGTCCTTGTACACCGGTCACTGAAAGTTGGCGTGCAGGTACAGCAGGCAGTGAAGAAAGCTAATGGAATGTTGGCCTTCATAACAAGAAGATTTAAGTATAGGAGTAAAGAGGTTCTTCTGCAGTTGTATAGGGCTCTGGTGAGACCACATCTGGAGTATTGTGTACAGTTTTGGACTCCTAATTTGAGGAAGGATATCCTTGTGATTGAGGCAATGCAGCATAGGTTCACGAGATTGATCCCTGGGATGGCAGGACTGTCATATGAGGAAAGATTGAAAAGACTAGGCTTGTATTCACTGGAGTTTAGAAGGATGAGGGGGCATCTTATAGAAACATATAAAATTATAAAAGGACTGGACAAGCTAGATGCAGGAAAAATGTTCCCAATGTTGGGCGAGTCCAGAACTAGGGGCCACAGTCTTAGAATAAAGGGGAGGTCATTTAAGACTGAGGTGAGAAAAAACTTTTTCACCCAGAGAGTTGTGAATTTGTGGAATTCCCTGCCACAGAGGGCAGTGGAGGCCATGTCACTGGATGGAGTTAAGAGAGAGTTAGATAGAGCTCTAGGGGCTAGTGGAGTCAAGGGATATGGGGAGAAGGCAGGCACGGGTTATTGATAGGGGACGATCAGCCTTGATCACAAT
>CM075979.1:49448896-49498746 GCA_038087875.1 Malacoraja senta | reverse complement strand
GAGGGGGAAAAGGTTTGATAGGAATCTGAGGGGTAACTTTTTCACACAAAGGGTGGTGGGTGTATGGAACAAGCTGCCAGAGGAGGTAATTGAGGCATGGACAATCCCAACACTTATGAAACAGCTAGACAGGAACATGGATAGGACAGGTTTGGAGGGATATGGACCAACCGCGGGCAGATGGGACTGGTGTAGCTGGGACATGTTGGCCGGTCTGGACAAGTTGGGCTGAAGAGCCTGTTTCCATACTTTGTCACTCTAAAATCACGTCAGATGTATTATTACAGGAAATACTTGAAGGTAGTGGTTAAAATACTTGGGGAACTATTGTTATGAAGTTATCTACATAAAGACAATGTACCTTTTTCCCAGTAATGATGATGATGTAGCCATTTTCCGACCCAGATTGCTCAACCAGTACTTCAGGGAATACTGAACTGGAATCCAGCTGGAAAGTGAAATGAGGCGTCGACCGCTGGACTCGTGAAATCACCACCTGTGGAGATGAAATTTGAAGCAATTCTCAATCATTCTTTTATTTGTTGATGGAGTCACAAGTCACAAGATGCCGCATTTTGATGTGAAAAAGCAAATTCACTGCAGCACCAAAGGTTCTCCTCCAGACATTCTCAGTTCAGTTCAGTATATTGTCACGTGTACCGAGGTACAGTGAAAAGCTTTTGTTGCGTGCTATCCAGTCAGCAGAAAGACAATACGTGATGACAATCCAGCCGTTACAGTGTATAGATACGTGGTTAGTGAATAATGCGTAGTGCAAGGCAGAGCCAGCAAAGTCCAATCAAGGATAGTCTGAGGGTCACCAATGAGGTAGATGGTTGTCTTTCATAACAAATATTGTTACTCTGCAGAACCATGATACCTTTTGGGGATTTAGTTGGGATGCCACGAAGATAGAAAGATAGACTCAAAATGTAATAGCCCTGTCCCACAGTACGAGTTCATTCAAAGAGTTCTCCCGAGTTTGCCCTGATTCGAACTCGGAGATTTACGGTAATGGCCGCTCGCAAGTACTCGGGGCTCTCGTGGACATTTTTCAGCATCTTGAAAAATCTTCACGTGTCTTCCTGAGCTTACCTGCCATTAGCTAGTCTTCCCGAGTACCTGCCGTTAGCGCTACGAGCCGCTAAGAGCCCCGAGCTCCGACGTACCCGCTACGTTCATTCTACGTGCTTACCACGAGTTTGACTTTTTTTTAAAACTCGGGAGAGCTCTTGAATGAACTCATATAGTGGGACAGGGCTTTAAGTCAGCATCTGCAGTTCCTTGTTTAGGGCCTGTCCCACTTTCACCACTTAATTCAAAACCTCTGCCGAGTTTAAAGGACCTAAAAGAAAAATCAAGATGGTGGTGATCTACGAACTCCTACGACCTTCCACGACTATGTTCACAAACGCCTACGAGTATGTCTACGAATTCCCACGACTATAACATTTTCAAGGTTGTAGATAAAATAAAGCTTCCAACCAGGCAGTGTTCCTGGCATTTGAGCCTCCCTGACTTAAAACCAAGGCCATTGAGCATTAAGATGTAGAAACATTGAATAGAAGAATGTACATTTTCCATTATATTGGAAGGAAGAACATGAAGAAAATGGTGTAAAGGGCAGATAGAGGCAACACAGCTGAAACAACGATCTTGGAAACATCTCCAAAACACATCAACGGGGAACATAACTGTGTTCTTTTATGTTAATTTAAAGATTCCATGAGGCGTGCAGCAGTAATATACTGTTTACAATCATTCAATTCACGGTGGTGCAGCGGTAGAGTTGCTGCCTTACAGCGAATGCAGCGCCAGAAACTCGGGTTCGATCCCGACTACGGGTGCTGTCTGTACGGAGTTTGTACGTTCTCCCCGTGACCTGCGTGGGTTTTCTCCGAGATCTTCGGTTTCCTCCCACACTCCAAAGACGTACAGGTTTGTAGGCTAATTGGCTTGGTGTAAATGTAAAAAATGTTCCTAGTGGGTGTAGGATAGTGTTAATGTGCGTGGACCCGGTGGGCCGAAGGGCCTGTTTCCGCGCTGTATCTCTAAACTAAACTAAACTAAAAATAACAAGAACTAATTAAAGCAACACCTAACCGAATGCTTAACCGAATACAGTCACATCGTTGGACAGCATGGAAAGAGACCCTTCAGCCTATCATGTACATTTGGACCTTCTGTCCATCTACACTCATCCTATTTTTCTGCATCAGGTCATAAGGTCATAAGTGATAGGAGCAGAATTAGGCCATTCAGCCCATCACGTCTACTTCGCCATTCAATCATGGCTGATCTATCTCTCCCTCCTAACCCCATTCTCCTGCCTTCTCCCCATAACCCCTGGCACCCGTACAAAAGGTCTGTATCCGTCAATGCCCCTGCCTGATCAAGTGGCTGTCTACATGAATCTTAAATGTAGTGAGTGTATCTGACCTCCTCACTTCCTCTGGATGTGAGTTTCACATATCAGCCACACTCTCCCGTGTCTCCCAAGAACCCGAGAAATTGGGAAAATAGCGACAATTCCCCTACCTGTCTCAAGGCTGCTCACACGGAGCAGTCTTGCATCCCTTTCGTACAGCCGACAGGAACTTCTGGACTTCGGTTCCTGCGGCTGCAACAACTTTCTGCTCGATCTCCGTCTCGCTCCTGAGCTAGTCAGAGCAGCGCAGCAGCGGGGCGGCAGAACGCCAGCGGAGTCGCGGGGCGGCAGAACACCAGCAGAGCCGCGGTGCTGCGGAGCGACAGAACACCAGCGCGCACCAAGCCAGCTCGGCCGACCGGAAGCACCAACAGACGGCGACGTGAACGGAAGCACCGCCGGGGACGCAGATGTGGGTTAAAGGCCAGGTTAGAGCTAGTCCCACACAGGCTAGCGATTCCTAGCCTTTTCCTCGCCAACGTGCGCTCACTGGCAAACAAAATGGACGAACTCCGGCTAAGGATCACCTCCCACAACTGGATCAAAGACTGCAGCATCTTGATCCTCACTGAACCTTGGCTCAACACCGACGTACCTGACAGCGCCATCCAGCTAACGGGGCGGCATTTACTACGAGCGGACAGGACAATAGACTCCGGTAAGACCAGAGGTGGAGGTCTGTGCATTTATGTAAACAAAGCATGGTGCACGGACACCACCATCATCGAGAGTCACTGCTCAGCTAACCTAGAGTTCCTCTTGGTTAGATGCAGACCGTTCTATCTGCCCAGAGAGTTTACCTCCACTGTTGTGACTGCAGCCTATATTCCTCCTGATGCTAATGCTAAGCTTGCAATGAAAGATCTGCATACTGCCATTAGCAAACAACAGACTCACAAGCCCGAGGCAGCCTTCATTGTTGCGGGTGACTTCAATCACTCCAACCTGAAGACTGTACTCCCCAAATTTCACCAACATGTCTCCTTCGCCACTAGAGAAGACAAGACACTGGACAAAGTCTACACCAACATGGCTGAAGCATACAAAGCCATCCCCCTCCCCTACCTTGGACAGTCTGATCACCTCTCATTGTTCCTGCTCCCAAAGTACTCCCCACTCATCAGACGGGTTAAACCCACTGTGAGGACAGTTAAAGTCTGGTCAGAGGAGGCGGACTCCACACTTCAGCAGTGTTTTGGAAACACTGACTGGAATGTGTTTGCAGCTCAGGCCACCCTTGACTCCCACACGGACATTGACTCCTATACATCCTCTGTTCTGGACTTTATCAACTCCACCATTAACAGTGTCACCACTCTCAAACAGGTGACCATATTCCCGAATCAGAAGCCATGGATGAACAGCGAGGTCAGGCTACTGCTGAAAGCACGGGACACCGCTTTCAGGTCAGGCGATGCCCGAGCCTACAGTTCATCCAGGGCTAACCTGAAGAGGGGCATAAAGAAGGCCAAGCACTGCCATAAGCTCAGGATTGAGGAGCACTTCAACAACAACTCCGACCCCTGACGCATGTGGCAAGGCATCCAGGCCATCACGGACTTTAGACCCACCAACACCACCCCCACATCCAGCAACGCCTCCTTCCTTGAGGAGCTTAACCACTTCTATGGCCGCTTCAATAGGGACAATCGGCAGTTGGCCATCAAGGCGGTGCTCCCTGCCGATCACCAGCCCCTCTCACTCACCCCCTACGACGTGTACATGGCACTGAGTAGGACTAATGCACGTAAGGCTGCTGGCCCTGACGGCATCCCCGGGCGCGTCCTCAGGACCAGACTTTGGACTGACATCTTCAACCTGTCACTTGCCCAAGCAGTTGTGCCCACGTGCCTTAAATCCACCTCCATCGTGCCGGTGCCAAAACACTCCACTGCGGCAAGCCTCAACGACTTCCGCCCAGTTGCACTTACTCCCATCATCGCCAAGTGCTTCGAGAGGCTGGTCCAGGCACACCTCAAAGGCTGCCTACCCCCCACATTGGATCCCTATCAGTTTGCCTACCGCAAGAACAGGAGTACGGAGGATGCCATCTCAACGGCACTTCACTCCGCCCTCTCCCACCTCGACAACAGAGACACTTACGTAAGAATGCTGTTCATCGATTACAGCTCAGCATTCAACACCATCATACCCTCTAAACTGATCACCAAACTCGGTGACCTGGGCATCGACCCCTCCCTCTGCAACTGGATACTGGACCTTCTAACCAACAGACCCCAGTCTGTTAGGTTAGACAAGCACACCTCTTCAACCCTCACCCTGAACACCGGCGTTCCACAGGGCTGTGTGCTGAGCCCCCTCCTCTACTCCCTCTTCACCTACGACTGCACACCTGTACATGGTACTAACACCATCATCAAGTATGCAGATGATACAACGGTGATTGGCCTCATCAGCAACAACGATGAGTCGGCCTATAGGGCGGAGGTCCAGCTCCTAGCAGCATGGTGCGCTGACAACAACCTGGCCCTTAACTCCAAGAAGACCAAGGAGCTCATTGAAGACTTCAGGAAGTCTAGGGGCGGCACGCACACCCCCATCCACATTAACGGGACGGAGGTGGAACGTGTTTCCAGCTTCAGGTTCCTGGAGGTCAACATCTCCGATGACCTCTCTTGGACCAACTATACCTCAACTCTGGTCAAGAAGGCTCACCAGCGTCTCTTCTTCCTGAGGAAACTAAAGAAGGTCCATCTGTCTCCTCAGATTCTGGTGAACTTCCACCGCTGCACCATCGAGAGCATCCTTACCAACTGTATCACAGTATGGTATGGCAACTGCTCTGTCTCCGACTGGAAAGCACTGCAGAGGGTGGTGAAAATTGCCCAACGCATCACCGGTTCCTCACTCCCCTCCATTGAGTCTGTCCAAAGCAAGCGTTGTCTGCGAAGGGCACTCAGTATCGCCAAGGACTGCTCTCACCCCAACCACAGACTGTTTACCCTCCTACCATCCGGGAGGCGCTACAGGTCTCTCCGTTGCCGGACCAGCAGGTCCAGGAACAGCTTCTTCCCTGCGGCGGTTACACTACTCAACACTATACCTCGGTGACTGCCAATCACCCCCCCCCCCCCCCCCCCCCGGACACTCCTCCCACCAGGATTTATTAGATTTATTTATTGCTCATATTTATGTCGCTCTTCTAGGGAGATGCTAACTGCATTTCGTTGTCTCTGTACTGTACACTGCACAATGACAATAAAGTTGAATCTGAATCTGAATCTGAACTTTGGTTAAAACAAGCTTCTCGTTAACCCCTTGTCTCCCCACCTTGCAGAGTTGACTCATAACTATTTTGCATTTAAGCCATAAAAGAATATACAATATCCTATTACAGTAAAGTAATGCAACAATGCCAAACACTGCTGTATTCAAGGTGTGTTAACTAGAAAGGTCACAGAAACCCTTTGTGGATTACAAGGAAAAACTAGGATACCTAATAGAATGCAAATCATAGCTGTTAGAAGTAAACCTCCTCTAGCTCAGGATTCACCTTGTTTGGGAAAGGTGGAGCAGAGCTGCATGAACATGTATAGATGGTGACTGAAAATGCTCTTGTGGATGGGCGCTTCCTCAACAAAGACCTTCTCAATGCCCTGGGTTTTCCTCACAATCGAACATGAAGATGAAACCTACTGCACGGGTTTGCAGAGAACTGATGGGGTTAGTTCAGAATGGATTGACGAGCCTCTACCCTAAGCTGGAGGCATTGGAACGAGAACAGCATAGGGTTCAGTATGCTGGGGCAGGCACGAAGCCACTGGAATCATAGTGAGGATAGCGACACTGAGACTGGTGAAGAACTACCCCTTACGCGACTCACCCCACTGAATCACGAGCACAAAGAAAAGAATAGAAAAACACCTTGCTTGGCTCATCAAATTCACTCCTGGGGCAATCTGGCTCCGTGACAATGGAACTGGTGGGGTGATGGATTCTGAGAATATGCCCAGCAGGTCTATGACCACAGTGTGGCCTTCTAAAAGACTAACTCAGGGCCAATTACGGCCCTGTCCCCATTACGAACTCCTGTGATTATATTTCCCTGCCTAGGTGCCAAGGGTACTCTGAGGTTCTGGTCATAGTAGACAGATTCTCCCGATGGGTGGAAGCCGTCCCATCTAGACGGGCTACAGCCTCACACGCTGCTAAAGTGCTGTGTAAAGAACATATCCCAAGAGAGGGTTTCCCCTCTAACTGACTCAGATCACTTTATCAGCACTGTTTGTAAGGATGTCTGCAGATTCCTGAACATTACCTGCAGTTTACATTGTCCCCATATTCCATTGTCTCCTGGTCTGGTTGAATGCATGAATTGTACTACAGTAAATATCCCCAAGAGGGAGTGCCATGGTCACAGGCCCTCCCCATTGTCGATCCCCAAGAGGGAGTGCCATGGTCACAGGCCCTCCCCATTGTCGATCCCCAAGAGGGAGTGCCATGGTCACAGGCCCTCCCCATTGTCGATCCCCAAGAGGGAGTGCCATGGTCACAGGCCCTCCCCATTGTCGATCCCCAAGAGGGAGTGCCATGGTCACAGGCCCTCCCCATTGTCTTATGTAGTATTAGGGCCACTCCTAACCGATCAACACTGTCCAGGGAGATACTTGTGCCTTGATCGGAGTGGAATGCTGCACCTACATTCCGGATAACTCCGAAATCATGACCAACCTGGTTAATCGGATCCACAAGGAAATACAGAAGCTCAAGTGGAGCGGGGTTACGGAATGCCCGGCTCTTTGGGAACCTCCTTGACTCACGGCTTGATCATGTTTATCCTTTTAACATTCTGTTGTGTTTTAATGCTTATTAAGTACTGTTGCTAACTAATGGTAGAATGTTACCAGCTAACATCAGATCCCTCCAGGCCTAGAGCTGCCCCCCCCCCCTCACCACAAATTCACTTCTTATATTTAGAGAAGTATAGATTTATTAAGACTTGCCCATCAAATGTATTGGAGGATGTGTCTAAAATATGGAGTTGATTCATTCTAATATGGCAGAGAGACAAAAAATGCTTGGTCACAGGCCCTGTCCAAAGAAGAGTCTCGACCTGAAACATCACTCATTCCTTCTATCCAGAGATGCTGCCTGTCCCGCTGAGTTACTCCAGCATTTTGTAGCTATCTTCAGTGTAAACCAGTTCCTTCCTACACAGTTCTAATACGGGCACCATCTTATCTAATGATCTGTGCTTGTGCTACCTAAAATAATTCTTATTTAGGCGATTCATTCATTCTAATATTGATTGAAGAATCAAAAGGGGGACTATAGGGGTTTGCAGATAAATTATGGGGTTAGTTTAAAATTGATGGGGTTAGTTCATTTAAAAAAGCTGTTCACTGCATGAAAACATGTTTGTGGAACAGAGACAAAGAGCAGCTTTGTGAACTCAAGGTTAGAACTGATAAGAACCCAGACAGTATTGTGAAGAGTAATCCCTTCATGGACACATCATGATCATCCTATAGAGATAAAGAAGCCTGTTCATATCTCACACAATGCTGGAGTAACTCAGCAGGACAGGCAGCATCTCTGGACAGAAGGAATGGGTGATGTTTCGGGTCAAGACTCTTCTGAGATCAGGGGCGAGGGAGACACAGAGCTAAGGAAGTGTAAGGTGTGAAAACGAGACATCAAAGGGGTTGAAGGTCAAGGAAAATGTTGAATAGATCATAGGTACACAAAAATGCTGTAGAAACTCAGCGGGTGCAGCAGCATCTATGGAGCGAAGGAAATAGGCAACGTTTCGGGCCGAAGCCCTTCTTCAGACTCATTGTTAGCTAGAAGAAGTTGACAACGAAGCAAACAGAGATAATATTTAATCAGGAAGACAGTCAGACTGGTCGGAAAACTAGGAAGGGGGAGGGGATGGAGAGAGGGAAAGCAAAGGTTACTTGAAGTTAGAGAAGTCAATATTCATACCGCTGGGGTTTAAGCTGCCCAAGAGAAATATGAGGTGCTGTTCCTCCAATTTGCACTAGGCCTCACTCTGACAATGGAGGAGGCCCAGGACAGAAAGGTCAGTGTGGGAATGGGAGGGGGAGTTGCATTGTTTAGCAACTGGGAGATTGTGGTGAGAGGAGTAGGCAGACTGAGTCAGGTGTGTGTGCAGATTGTGTCCTGTGTGGAAGTTGCAGGGGCTGCCAACATTGGGTGAGAGTTGGGAGAGACCAAGCCCGAGGGAGTGTAGTGACCGAGGGGGGGGGGGGGGGGCGATATGGGAGGAGGGTGTCGGAGCTTTTGCATTTTTCAGTTTGAAATTGTGTAATCTGGTGCATACTGTAGCGTGTCTTTTAACTTAAACTTGAATGCAATATTTATGCCAAATTGGATTAGCTATGAATAAGGTTAGGCTAAATTACATTCCTAATTACATTCCACAGTAGAGCCAGGCTCTGATCAACAGGTGCAGCACATTAATTATCTTAGTATATTTATGTATGGAAATCAGATTATAAATGGCCCATGTTGACCAACCTGGGTCTCACTGCACACCTGGTACGACTCCTGAGTTGTTAAAGAAGGAACTGCAGATGCTGGAAAATCGAAGGTACACAAAAATGCTGGAGAAACTCAGCGGGTGCAGCAGCATCTATGGAGCGAAGGAAATAGGTAACGTTTCGGGCCGAAACCCTGATTTTGTTCCAATGCTCTGAAGAAGGGTTTCGGCCCGAAACGTTACCTATTTCCTTCGCTCCATAGATGATGCTGCACCCGCTGAGTTTCTCCAGCATTTTTGTGTACCTGGTACTACTCCTGATCCTGACTCTAGTTGCATACTTTCTCTCATTCCTGACCCTGAGCCCAGCCTTACACCTGGCCCCCTATTCTACCCTGATCATAGCTGCTTACCTGCTTAGGTTCCCAGTGCTGAACATAGAAACATAGAAACATAGAAATTAGGTGCAGGAGTAGGCCATTCGGCCCTTCGAGCCTGCACCGCCATTCAATATGATCATGGCTGATCATCCAACTCAGTATCCCGTACCTGCCTTCTCTCCATACCCTCTGATCCCTTTAGCCACAAGGGCCACATCTAGCTCCCTCTTAAATATAGCCAATGAACTGGCCTCGACTACCCTCTGTGGCAGAGAGTTCCAGAGATTCACCACTCTCTGTGTGAAAAAAGTTCTTCTCATCTCGGTTTTAAAGGATTTCCCCCTTATCCTTAAGCTGTGACCCCTTGTCCTGGACTTCCCCAACATCGGGAGCAATCTTCCTGCATCTAGCCTGTCCACTCCCATTGTGCCACTTTGACTGCACACCTAGTACTATTCCAGACCTTGACCCTGGATGCACACTTGGCCTTGCTCCTAGCCCCTCTGCACTGACAATATATCTGTCCCACACATAAAGCTCCATATCTGATCCCCTGGACTTAACCTATTACGTTCAAGTCCACAGGTGCTTATCTAACGCGGTAATCTTTTATGGGGCACTTTACGGACCAAATATTGTATAACAAAATTTGCCACATCCATTGGCTTCCTTGTTATCTAACATACTAGTTACTTTGTCAAAGAAATCATCAATTGGTTGAACACAATTTCTCATCCATAAAATTATACTCACTCAGCTGTATAAGTATTATGTTACCATTTCCTTCATTTTCCTAACAAACAGTCCTGAAGTCATTTTCACCCCCAATATTTTCAGTATTTTGCTGTCTTCCTCTCAGCTGGGACTTTTCCGAAATGCAAAGCCCAATAACTATATATTTAAGCAATATTATTCTATTAAATGTGATCTTGAGAGTACATAATATTTTCTGTGGAATTCATAACACAACAATGATTTAAAAAAAAAATCTTTGTTTTGATTGACCCTACCAACATGCATACATTATTATATTACAGTTAATATGTACCGAGGGCACATTTTTGTTCCAATGCTCCCCATTCCCAATTACTTTTACATTGAAGTTTCCCGCTCACATCTGGCAGTGCTCTCTGTCTGAACCAGGGGCCACAGAGCGTTTTTGAAAGTGGGGAGGCTGAGCGATCACTGATCACTGGCCTTGGGGGAGGGAGTGGAGCAACTAAGTGGGGGGAGGGGGGTGTCCCCCCTCCCACGGTAGGGACTTTTAGAAATTTTATGTATTAAAATCATGTTTTGGTGCATTGTAGAAGTATGATTTGAATGTTTTTTGTTTGAATTATTTTTAAGAGGTAACTTTTTAAGAGGTAACTTTTTCCACACAAAGGGTGGTGGGTGTATGGAACAAGCTGTCAGAGGAGGTAGTTGAGGCAGGGACTATTGCAACATTTAAGAAACAGTTAGACTGATATATGGATAGGACAGGTTTGGAGGGATATGGACCAAAAGCAGGTAGTGTAGCTGGGACATGTTGGCGGGTGTGGGCAAGTTGGGCCGAAGGGCCTGTTTTCACACTGTATCACTCTATGACTATATTATACCTCCACCATGCATGAATGCTTCAAAATCAAGTGATCGAGTTTTATTGCCATAGACTCAAGCATAGAAACATAGAAAATAGGTGCAGGAATAGGCCATTTGGCCCTTTGAGCCAGCACTACCATTCAATATGATCATGGCTGTTCATCTAAAATCAGTACTTCTTTCCTGTTTTTTCCCCACATCCCTTGATTTCACGAGCTAAATGTAACTCTCTCTTGAAAACATCCAGTGAATTGACCTCCACCTCCTCTGTGGCAGAGAATTCCACAGATTCACAACTCTCTGCGTGAAGAAAGTTTGTCCTCATCTCAGTCCTTTCCTAACTGGCCTATCCTTTATTCTTAAAATGTGACCCCTGGTTCTGAACTCCCCCAACATCGGGAACATTTTTCCTCCAGTTACATTAAGTGAAAATCTAGCAGGCAAGCAGGATGCTTTCTCCAACCACCCCCATTTGAAGGCCACTACCTTCCACCATTTCTACCCAGTGCTTGGTACTTACTTCTGGTTGTCCTCCAGGATGCACCGAGCCATAGCCAGATCCATGCTGATCACCTGGGCGAATTCGGCACAGAGACTCTCACGGCAGCGGCGAAATGCTTCCGACGCCTCCGACGGCCCAGGACTCTTGCACTGAGGCTGCTCCATGGCCGGAGCTGCAACGAGCGACTCGCCAGCCCGGCAATTACTCGCCAGCCCGGCAAACACTTGCTAGCCTGGCAAACACTCGCCAGCCCCGGCTCCCCGTCCGCATCGGTCCCTGCCGCTGCTTCTGCTTCCATCCCTCCCTCAGCCCCGGCACTCCAACACCTGCGGCCCATGCAGTTTTGAAATTTTCGTTGATCACAGAATTTCTCACGACAGAGCGTGAGAAACTTGTGATCAGCGTGAGCGTGAGAATTGGGCGAAATGCGTGATTCTCACGCTCAATGTGTGAGAGTTGGCAGCCCTGAAGTTGTTGGCTGCAAGGCCAGTGTCTTTTGCCTGTTAGTTATGTTCAGCCTTTAGTCTTTTAGTTGTAATTCCATAGTTTTGTTTGTTTTGTTAGTTTTGATATGTTCAGTTTTAGTTAAGGTCTGCAGATCTTTTAATGCTTTGGTCTGATATCATATAACCATTGCACCTGAATAAAATGTCATGCTATAATAGAAATGCTACAACTGGACTCGGCTAATCATGGGGAATTCGATGATCCTACACCCATTTCTAAATGCTTTCATTTATTTGCCTTTGCATTTGTCCCTCTTGGCACTGGGCAATCAGTGCAATCAGATGCTGAAACCTTTTACTGAATCTGTAGCAAGCAATCTGTCTGGATCTTTTCACATTGCAAAGACTTAATGCAGAACAGTACAGCACAGGAAGGGAGCCTTCGGCCCACAATATCTGTGCCAAACATGATGCCGTTAAACTCATCTCCTCTGACTGCACGTGATTATCCATATGCCCATCTAAAAGCTTCATAAGGGCCTGTTCCACTATGGAGACATTATTTGCGAGTTTAGGAGAGTTTGCGCTCACTACAAGCTCACAGCATGGTTGACACATGGTCGTAGGTGGTCACTGGTAAATCTCCTTCATGGTCGAGAGGAGTTCCCGCATAGTGGTCACTACTCGCGGCCTCAGTTGGGTCGAGGAAAATGTTTCAACAAGCTGAAACATTTTCTGCGAGTAAACATAGGTCGGCAGGGAGAAAATCGATACTTTTGAACGTAGCGGAGTGGTAGTGGGGTCGTCATGTCGTTGTAGGTAGTCGAGGTAGCCGTAGGTAATTTCCTTTGCTGACCGGGCATTTTAATTGGTTCATTGAGGAACAAAAAACGTAAGCATGAGTTTTCAGAACCAAGGATAACCGACCGGTAATGTTAAATGCCCGCTGAACTTCACAGCTGTGTATCTCTGGCTTATTAAAAGTTGTCTGGCTTCTTAAATGTGTCTCCACTCCTTCTCTCCCCTTCTCCCCCTTTCTCTCCCCTTCTCCCCCCTCCTCCCCTCTTTTAAAGGACTTAAGGGCCTGTCCCACTGCAGCGACCTAATTGGCGAGTTTAAAAGAGTTTGCCCTCGACTCATACTCGCAGCATGGTCGACACGAGGTCCTAGGAAGTCTTTGTAACTCTCCTTCATGCTCGAGAGTAGTCCCCGCGTACTCGAGGCCTCAGCAAGGTCGCAGCGTTTTTTGCAACATGTTGAAAAATGCCCACAAGTAAAAAAAGGTCTCCATGGAAAAAATCTATATTTTTTTACTCGTAGGTTTAATCGAGGTAGGTCGTAGTAGGTCGTAATGCTATCGTAGGTAATCGAAGGCAATCGAAGATAATCAAAGGTAGTCGAAGGTAAAGCTCGTTGAGAAAAAAAAGGTAAGTAAACCGACTGGTAATGTTAAATGCCCGCTAAACTTTATTAAAAGTTGTCTTGCTTCCTAAAAGTGTCTCCATTCCTTCTCCCCCCTTCTCCCCTCTTCTCCCCCCCCCCTCTCCGCGCTCTCTGAAGGACTTACCGTTACTGTGCCAGCCGTCTTTTACCTTCCAGTTCATCGCGGGTGTGAATTTCAGTCAGCCCTCCCCCGCTTTCCCTGGCCCCCGCCTTTGCGATGTGTTTGTGTGTGTGTGTGTGCAGACGGTCGATCCGGCTCACAGTTTCATCGCTGACGGTCGATCCAGCTCGAGATTTTTCAGGCGAGTGCCCTCGAGCTTGAAGGTCGAAGACAGTCGCTGAAAAGTCGCGTAAGTGGGACAGCCCTTTACCAATCTTCCCATCTACGTCTTTAACCTTCCTGTTCATCGCTGGTATCACCTTGGCCTTGCACCGTGTGAATTTCAGACAGTGCTCCCCCGCTTTCCCTGGCCCCCACCTTTGCGATGTGTTTGTGTGTGTGTGTGTGTGTGTGTGTGTGTGTGTGTGTGTGTGTGTGTGTTCATCGCTGACGGTCGATCCAGCTCGCGGTTTTTCAGCCGAGTGCCCCCGAGCTTGAAGGTCGCAGACAGCTTGTTGAAAAGTCACGTAAGTGGGACAGGCCCTTTAAATGCCAGCATCGCATCTGCCACCACCACCACCCCTGGCAATACTTTCCAGGTACCCACCACTCTCTGTACTCAAATCTTGCCCCGCACATCTCCTTTAAACTTTGCCCCTCTCAGCTTAAAGGTATGCCCTCTAGTCTTTGGCAATTCCATCCTGGGTAAAAGATATTGACTGCATACGCCATCTTGGGGAACGGCTGCTAACCAGCAGCTGTCCGTTAAATTCACTTTTTTTCCTTAGTTTTTAGGTTTTTTTGGTCTATGTCTGCTGGGGAATTTTGACTTTTCATGTGGGGGGGTAAGGGGGAAACTATCTTCTAGGTCCCTACCTGGTCGATGAGGCAGCTTTTTCTCCGGGCTGCCCCGTCGACCCATCCTTGCGGCCTACCTACGGGCCTGGAGCAGCGTATCCTGGCGGGGACTGCCCAGCACCTTCAGCTTTGGTGGCGGCACAGCGCTGGAGCGCTATCGCGGAGCGGAGCGGGTGATGCCTTGCCTGGGTCGCCACGCTGGATCGACGAGCTGGAGCTCCGGTGAGCTGTGACCGCCGAGCTCAACACCTCCGGGCTGCGGGACTGCGGAGCGGCCAGCCGCGGGCGGCGGCGCCGACTCTATCATCGACTTCAACATCGGAAGCCTGGGAGCTCCAAACCGGCGCGGCCTTTTCGGCTTCGGAAGCCGCGGCCTCCGGTCAGGAATGCGGCCGTTCCAGGTGGCCCAGCCGCTGAGAGGACTCTCCTGACGCCGGGGCAACAGCACCCGGTGGGAACGGCCAGGAACATCGGGCCACCATAGAGGCAATAGCGGAGGCCTCAATAGGCCTGACTTTGGGAGAACTGGGGATGGGGACTGGACATTGTGCCTCCCCCCACAGTGGTAACCATTGTGGGGGGATGATTTTTGTGTGTAGTGTTCATTTTAGTCTGTGTCCAAGATGGCGGTCGGAAGGGAGAGTGGACGCTGGCGCGGTTTAGCTGCCGCTGCTCTCTCTTCACATAGTGTATCTGATTTTTTGTCTTTGGATCGAATTCTGTCTTTAATTTGTGTATTGGTGATGACTTTATAATTTATTTCACTCCAATTATATGTTTCTTACTTGTTAAATTCTGTAAGGTATTGAGACTTTGGTATAAGGCGCCCTTAAATAAAATTTATTATTATTATTATTATTATTTGTGCCTTTCATAATTGTATTTACTTCTCACCAGTCTCCCTTTAAGCTCGTAGTTCCACTCGTGATAAACAATCCACGTTTGTCCAACCTCTCCATGTAGCTAATGCTCTCTAATCCGGGCTGCATCTTGTAAACCTCACCAACATCTTCACATCCTTCCTGTAATGGGGCAACCAGAATTGCACATTACACCCAAAATGTGGCCTCAAAGTCTTATAAAGTGACAACATGACTTCCTATCTGTTGTACTAATGCCCCGACCGATGAAGGCAATCAGGTCACACATCTTTTTTACCAGCCCATCTACTCATGTTGCCACTTTCAGGGAGTTATGGATCCCAAAATCTCTTTGGTCTCAACTGTATCACAGTAACAATATCCAGAGACCAAGACTCATAACTGTCTGAAGATATGAATTCAAATTCCATCTGAGCAGATAGACCTTTACAGGACAGAAAAAGGCCCTTTGGCCAACTTGTCCACAATGACCAAGTTGGCATGTTGGGACATGCCCATTTGTCTGCATTTGGCCCATATGCTTCTGAACGCTTCCTATTCATATACCTGTCCAAATGTCTTTTAAAAGTTGTAATTGTATCCACATCTATGGCTTCTTCTGGCAGCTTATTCTAGTGAGTGAAACGGTCTCTCCTGAAGTCTCTCTTAAATCACTTTTTTCTCACTTTAAATTTATGCCCTCCAGTATTTGAATACTCTATCCTAAGAAAAAGACTGTGGGCATTCACCTTATCCATGCTCCTCAGTTCCTCTATCTCCACCACACCTGTTCCCAAGTTGCAACTTTCCATTCTAGGACATCTGAGATATCCTCGTTCTGTATCCTCATGGTTTTCCCCCTTCTGTCATAGTTAGACTGCATCACTGTCACCTGTAGTTCCGCTCTTGCTCCCCCTCTCCCTAGATGGAACAAGTATAGAGTTCCCTTGGACCTCACATTTCACCTCACCATTCTCTGCATCCAACAGAACAACCTCCAAAATTTCCACCGTGATCCCACCACTAGGCAGATCTTCCCATCGACACCCTTTTCAGTCTTTTGCAGAGACTGTTCCCTTTGCAACTCCCTGGCTCACATCCCTTCCCACCCAAACTACCCTCTCCCCAAGGAATTTTCCTGCAACCGCAGGAGATGTAACACCTGTCCTTATACCTTCTCCTTCGCCTCCATCCAGGAACCCTGACAGTCCTTTCAGATGTGACGGAGATTTGCACGCACCTCCTCTATCCTCATCTACTACATCCAGTGTTCCCAATGTGGCCTCCTGTACATCAGTGAGATCAAGTATAGATTCAGCGACCATTTGGACCTTAAATGGGGGGCCACCATCGACTCCACAGTCAAAAAGGCAAAACGGAGGATGTACTTCCTGCAACAGCTGAGGAAACACAATCTGCCACAGGCAATGATGGTCCAATTCTACACGGCCATCGTAGAGTCTGTTCTCACCTTCTCCATCATGGTCTGGTTCGGCTCAGCCACCAAGCATGACACCCGGAGGCTGCAGCGCATCGTTCGATCAGCTGAGGAGGTTGTTGGCTGCAACCTTCCCTCCATTGATGAACTGTACACTGCAAGGGCCAGGAAGCGAGCGGGTAAGATCATCTCTGACCCCTCTCACCCTGGCCACAAACTCTTCGAATCACTTCGAGCGGAGCACCAAGGCAAATTCCTTGTATGTGAACAAACTTGGCCAATAAACTTATTCATTCATTCATTCATTCATTTCGTTGAACACACGCTCAGTCTATCAAGGCCTACTGGATCACCCTGTTGCTAACCATTTTAACTCCCCTCCCCATTCCCAAACGGACCTTTCTGTTCTGGGCTTCTGCCATTGCTAGAGTGAGGCCACATACAAACTAGAGGAACAGCATCTCGTATTCCGCTTGGGTAGCCTGCACCCAATGGTATGAATGTTGAATTCTCTAATTTGAGATATCATCTAACTAACTTCCCCCTCCCCCTTTCTCCCCCACCGCTCCCCTCTCTTACCCCATCCCTTCCCTCACCTGGATTCCCACCTAATGTCCCCCCCCCTCCCTACTTTCCTCCCTAGCTTTATAATCTGCAGCTCTTCAAACCTGTCTCACACATGTTGTTCTTATCTCTGGCCTTCGCTCCACCCACCTGCCTGTCAAAAAGTCACCCTTACCTGTGTCGACCAGTTAACTGCCACACCTTGTCGTGCCTCTCCCCTTTTCCAGCTTTCTTCTCCCTCCCTTCAATTTCTCTGAAGAAAGATCTTGATCTGAAACGCCACCTATCCATGTTCTCCGGTGATGCTGCCTGACCCGCTGAGTTACCTTATCACTTTGTTTCCTTTTGTGCCAGGCCACAACACTGATGTTATTGAGGTGTGTAAACTCATGAGGAGCACACATAAGATCGATTGTCAGTCTTTATTCCTTGCTAGTGGAATGTACAACCAGAGGGCATGGGTTGAAGGTGGGAGGGGTAAGATTTAGAGATGAGCCAAGAGGCAACTTTATCATCTTTATGGATATAAGGAACAAACTACAGAGGAAACTGTAGTCTGAAGAAGGGTCTCGACCCAAAACGTCGCCTATTCCTTCGCTCCATAGATGCTGCCTCACCCGCTGAGTTTTTCCAGCATTTTTGTCTACCTTCGATTTTTCCAGCATCTGCAGTTCCTTCTTAAACAAACTGTAGTGATGAGCACAATGTTCAAAAGACATTTGGACAGATACAAGGATGGGAAAGATTTCGGGGGATATTGGCCAAAAGCACGGAAATGGGACTATATCAGGTTGCCACCATGAATAGCATGGATGAGATGGGCCGAAGGATTTGTTTCCATGCTGTGTTCATCTGCAACGTTTGAGGTAGTGACTTTAGCAGAAAGTGCTTCTGTAAGAAGCCACTTGGGATGATGACAGCATTTTACTTCGGCCAAACAAAATAACGAGAATATTTGATTCTGAGCTGCTTTTGACAGCGTTTCAGCACCTGGGGCAAATTGAAGACAAATAAGAAAACTAGAAATATAACAGCCACTATTCTTTATACAAGTGTATGTGAAACAGATTACAACCAAAGGTAATGGAACAAGAAACCTTGATGGATTTTGTGATGATATTAAATAGACTTGCATCATCTTTTGGGATTCAGGATTACATTCAATAAATATCCAACATGGGTGGAGTCTTCTGTTTCAAACTAAGTTTCAAACGCTCAGTTTCCGTCCCCAAGGATTCTCCAGCTTTTTTGTCCCTACCATTATCATGGAGTTGAGATTGAAGATTTAGTCATATTTAATTGCTGGCCGGTGCTTTTAATTCGGATTTCTGATTATCTATTAGGAACATTCAATAAATCAATCATCAAAATTCACTTTGAGCATGGACTGCTTTCAAATGTATTATAAAACTGGCATTTTAATGTAACCTAGCAAAGACCAACAGTCACAAGTTAAACTCCTGGTAAACCAGAGAGTACATCACTGGGTGCTGCGTCCATCAGCAGCCTGCGTGTGTGGAGCAGACCAGCAAACAGCGCAGCACCGCATTTTCGACTGCGCTGTCCTCCGCCCCCATTGGTGGAGGGGTAGACCTCACGGCCCTCGTCAACAGCACATTGAACTGTGCTACAGCGCCTGGAGGGCGTTACATAACCTCTGCTGCTTCAAACGCAAGAAGAAGAAGACAGTTCACCATTCCATGATATGATGATGATGATGGGTGGCATAGTGGCACAGCTGGTAGAGCTGCTGCTTCACAGCACCAGAGACCTGGGTACGATCCTGACCTCGGGTACTGCCTGTGTGGAGCTTGCACGTTCTCTCTGTGACTGCATGGGTTTCTCTGGGAGGTCAGTTTTCCTCAAAAATCCCAAAGACGGGTGGGTTTGTTGGTTAATTGGCCTCTGTAAATTGCACCTAGTGTGTAGGGAGTGCATGCGAAAGTGGGATAACATAGAACTAGTGCGAACAGGTGATTGATGGTCGGTGTGGACTTGGTGGGTCGTAGGGCCTACCTCCATGCTGTATCTCTAAACTAAACTGCATTCCTTGAATTTAGATGAAATTTTCTTCATTATACAACAAATTAGTGTTCTTAATCTATGCCTACAAATTCATCCTTTGCCAGCAGGGAAAAATAGTAAGATTAAATGAGAACTTACCAGTTTGAAGTTTGATCTTTATTTAATGAGGAGTTACGATGAGCGATTACGTGAAGAACCCCGCCAGTCCGCATGCGCATCAATCTTCAAAGCAGCGGTGTGAAATCACAGATAACAGCAATTGAAGTAACATAGTATGATTAGAGAACTAGAACTACCAGATGACCTTTATGATATGAGGGCTGGGAGCGGTGGGCACGTAATCGCTCATCGTAACTCCTCATAAAATAAAGATCAAACTTCAATCTGGTAAGCTCGTTTAATCTTACTATTTTACTTCGGAGTCACGTGAGTGATTCCGTGAAGATTTCGAAGCTCTGTGATTTCATGCCGTAGATATGAATCCAGGCGTCACACGCTGCATCAGTTGCCCCAGGATGAGTGAGTAATAAACAATGCATTGAAATGGCATAGATTAAACATGTTGATGCTTTAATTAACAAAAGGAAAAAAACAATAGCAACCCCTCTCTCCAAGGGGGAAGCTATGAAACAGACCTCAAAATGGAATGGGCAAATACCCCCGGTGTGGCAAGCGGTCTATTATAGAATCTTTGAAAAGTCAGTTCATTTGACCATCCTGCGGCTGTGAGGATATGGTCGAGAGGGACGTCCAGTGCCCTTGCTGCTGACGTTGATGCCGCCCTGGTGGAGTGAGATTTAAAATTGTCAGTGTCTACTCCCGCACACACCAGAACCTGTTTCAGCCATCTTGAAATGGTCTGTGCCGGCACTTTCTTATGAGGCTGTTTGTGACTGATAAATAATGCTTGCTCGGAGCCTCTTGATGACCTTGACATCTTACTGTCAGTGCTTAACTACACACAACCTCAAGTCAGTGAGGTATGCCATAAAAATAAGCTTGAACACTGACACCCCTGGTCTGCTGTGCTGAAGTAAATCATAAATGTAAAACATTATGTTATTTACAGCCGACACCATCCTGTCCAATCGCAACTTCTGCAAAGCCTGGACCCTTTGCGCTGAAACCAGCGCCATGAGCATGACCACCTTGAGAGTGATTTTGGGCAAAGACAGGGCTGTGGCCGGAGCCCACTAGCGAAGCAGCGTGAGAACCACGCTCACATCCCAGATTTCTGAGTACCTGGGCCTGGGGGGATTAGAGTTAAAAATACCCTTAATGAACCGGGTTATTAAAGGATGAGATCCAATAGAATGTTGTTCTGACCCCTGCCATAAGTACGATGACAAAGCACTCCTGGCACTATTGATGGCACTATAGCTTAACCCCTCATCAAAATATAGGGTTGAAAGAAATTCCAACACGACTGAGATGCGTGTCGTGTGATATGACATGTTCCCCCGTAAGCAGAACACCTCCCATTTCTTGACATGAGAGATGTACTGTTTTTTGGTACTATCCCTCCAGGCCGCAGTGATCACATCCACAGTACGATCGGAAAGCCCGAGCCCCAGATATGGCCTCCTCAGAATCTGCAAATTAATAGATCAATACGGTCACGCAATGGATGTTTCTCCCCAGTCACAGGGTGCACCAGTAGGTCACTGCGTTTAGGGACAGTCATAAGAGGCTGTGTTATTATTCCCAAAACGATTGGGAACCATGGCTGTGTAGGCCAGTCAGGTACAACCAAAACACCTGAGGCGGATTCCTGCTTGATCTTGAGCAAGCACCGACTGATGAGGCAAAATGGGGGGAATGCATATAAAAACATTCCACCCCAGTGTAGCGAGAATGCATCTACCGCCACTGCCCCTGGGTCTGGTTCCCATGAAACATACTTCGGTAACTGGTGATTTAGTCTGGATGCAAACAAATCGATATCTGGTACTCCATACCGAGCGACAATATCATTAAACACTTCATGATTCAACATCCATTCTGTGTTGTCATTGAATTTCCGTGACCTGGTGTCCGCCACCATGTTGAATCTACCTGGTAAGTAGATAGCTGAAACCCAAATGTTTCTTGTAATACACCAGTGCCAAATAATGTTAGCCAATTTATCACAAGATACTGACTTGATTCCACCCATGTGATTGACATATGCCACTGCCGTAGTGTTGTCAATCTGAAGCTGAACATGAAAGTGATGCATACCAGTACAATAAGCCTTAAGGCCTTAGAATGCTCCCAACAGTTCTAAATCATTAATACCATGTGATTGGAGAATAAGTGCCTCATGCATATTCCATCTGCCTCCGCAGCTAGATATGGTATCAGTAGCACCCCATCCTAGAGCTCTAACATCAGTCTGTAAGACAACTGAAGGTGTTTCAATCAGAATTTTACTGCAGCAACGCCAAATGTTTGCTACCCACCACTGTAATTCAGCAATGGCTTCAACTGGTAACTGCATGGGCCTATCGAAGTGACCTGAATGTATTTTGAGTGCCTGCTCCTTTGCACACTGTAAATTTTGGTAATGCAAAGGTCCGAATTGTGCAGCTGAGAAAGCAGCTGCTAATTTGCCAAGTATGCTAGCCACATGTCGAATTGAAGGTTGTTGCTCAACCACGAGCTCATTACAGCCTGCAATTAGTTCTAATCTCTTGCCCCTGGGCAGTCACCGACATGTGAGTTGAGTTAATGGTGAATCCCAAATAATCAATAACTCTAATTGGAATCAATTTGGATTTAACTGGATGGATGAGAAACCCCAATCTCTCAAACATGAGTTTAGCAGCTGAAACAGATAATGCAGCTGCTTCCCGAGTCTTCCCTATGATTAAGATATCATCCAAATAAGCCATTACAATATGACCCTGAAACCGGAGTAGCCCCAACACTGGTTTTAACAGTTTTGTAAATAATCTAGGGGCCGAGGTTAACCCATTAGGCAACGCTTTAAATTGCCATAATTGACTCATCCAGCTAAACTTCAAATATTTCCGATGATCCCTATGAATGGGTACTGAATAATATGCATCTTTAAGATCTATACATGCCCATATAGCATCCTCTGGAAATCAGTTGTTTGGCAGTAACAAAAGTTTCCATTTTGAAATGTTTATATTGCACAAAGGGGTTTAGGCTCGTCAAGTCCAGGATGATTCGACATCCCCCATCCTTCTTTCGCCTAGGAAAAATATTAGACACAAATTGGTGAGATTGGTAAAACGACTTCTCAATTACCCCTTTTTTGTATAGCTTTTCAATTTCAGCTTGTACATCCAAATTTTCTTTGTGAAAAAAACAATGTCCGACTTGGTGTATGCTGTGTGGGTGGATGCAAATTGGGAAGGAATTCAATTTGGAACCCTTGTATACTGTGCAGTATAAACAAATCTGATGTTATCCAATACCATTCATTCAAAAAGAAGTGTAATCTCCCCCCAACTTGTAACTGATCCACACATAATATGTTTCGAACAGAACCAGACCCACCAACTCCAGGGTTACTTGTGGATATTTCTGCCCCCGAGTTTTGGGGGGTAAGGACATGTTCGCCCGTGCCACTGTTGGAATGTGCCAACTGTGCATATTTGTGAATGGCCGGCTTGGTCCTTGACCTGAGCCAGTTTCAGCGAACCATTTGTAGGGGTGCTGCCGCCGAAGCGAAGTCTTGCTAGTCCCCGGGACTTTGATGAGTCCGACCATTCTTGCCTCGTCGTCGAGCTCCTTAACTCTTTTTGCGAGATCTTCACCAAACAGCAGATTCGGTGGCTGAATATTGCTGGGTTTGCACAGCGCCGCGAACTTGGGATTGATAGTAGGTCGAATGGCACTCTTTCTCAGACAATTTATTTCAAAATGTGCATTACACATTAGGGCCAGGGCATCCTGCTGTACGTCAGACAAGGGCCCTTCATGCACTGACCTGGCAAAAGCTGTGATGCCCGAGGCGAGCAGCTTCAGTATCTTCTGGAGCCTCACCTCCTGAGCTCTGATACCTACGCCCATGTGACCCCAGATGGCGTGGTTAACAGTCGGCACTTTGAGCAAGGCACAGTTAGCAGGAGTCTCATATTTTTTGGCTGTTTCCTCCATTGTGTGCTCTTGAAGCTGGTGTGAGGCCAGGTAATTTATACTCGCGGCCAAATCTTCACCCAGCGGTTCCCCTGTTTCGTTCAGGATCGCAAATCTTGATGCCATTACCGGCACCTCTGGCTCACCTTCATGCCTTGGGGTATGCTCCATGGCTATACCTACGGACTCGGAGTCAGAATAAAACTGACCCCGAATGCTCTCCTCCTCCGAGAGGGAGACATTAAGCAGCCCTGACACAGGTGCTGCTGGCGCGGGCCCCCGAGGAGACCCGCGCTGATACAATTCTTCCTGTTGGAGAGTATCATGGTGGAACATCCTCTCCATCAGGAGCTCCATCCTGGACAAACGTCCAAAGACGCTGTCCTTTGTAGGAGGGGAACCCTCCTGACCCGACTCATCCGAGTCCACGGGTCTTGCAGACTTCTGTGTGGCTTTCTGCCCCAAAGGTGCAGCCACGGCGATCTCAGGAGGCACCAAGTCTGAAGTCACTGGCTGTACCGCCAGCGACTCTGCAGGTGAGATAGACGGCCACCCGATAACCGCACTTCCATAGCTGCTCTCCCGGCGGCTCGCCTTGCCTTCACCTTAGACGCTTTCTCCATCGACTCGAACTTGCTCCTGTAACAAGAATTACCGACTCAAGAAAACGACATCCGACTAAGTTTCAAACACTTACCTGAGGGTTTTTTAAACTTACCGCTGGAGAAGCAACGCGCCTGCCAACCAGTCATTGTGCCATGCGTCAGACGTAATGACGCGCATGCGGACTGGCGGGGTTCTTCACGGAATCACTCACGTGACTCCGAAGTAAAATATACTATTTAGCAGTGACAATTCATTGGGCTCTGCTTCCAAAATTAATTTCTTTTCAGTACACTGACGAACTTATACATTGCATTTAACATTACCAACAAGGCATCTGGTTCAATACATGAATCTCTTAAATATGTAGCCAAAAACATACTTAATATCAAAACAAAACAAAGTGCTAGAGTGGGGACCCTTTAGACAGAAGAAAGGTCCGAAGAAGAATCTCGACCCAAAACGTCACACATTTGGATCTCCAGAGATGATCCTGACCAGCAGAGTTACTCCAGGAATCTTAATTTTGTAAACCAGCATATGCTGTTCTTTGTATCTCCACATATTTCATTGATTATTATTTTTTTTTATTTGACTAAAACCTACTTGCAATGTGTTGTGATTGCTTGCCAGCTCGATGTCTTTTTTTTTACAGACGTGAAGAGTGGGATTTCTGACCCATTGCTTTCATTAAGTGATAATTCTTTCCATCAGTACATCAAGTTTTTGATGCCCCAAGTTTCGTAAGAAGGAAATAGCAATCACTCATCTGGAATCATTGCATCATAAAGATGCAAGGCACAGATGGAAACCATTTAGCTGTCCAATGCATCACAAATCTGTTCTGTCTTTGCAAAGGCTCAAATTAATCCCACTCCCTTGCTTTCATTCCAGAGCCATCGTTTCTTTACCTGTTTCAATTACTTCACAATTTTTCCCTTAAAAGATGCACTCTGCCTTAATTACTCCCTGCTTTACATTCCACCATTCCCCAGAAACTAATTCCTTACTCTCACTGATAATTTAAAATTGATGATCCCTCATTACTGTTCTCTCAACCAGAGAAATTAATCATTCTCCACTCTGCTAAATCTTATACTCTCTGCTCTGCTCTGCTCTGATACTACAATCCCAGTATTTTAAGTCTGGTCTATATAGCTTCTTATCTGCAAATAGACACAAAAAGCTGGAGTAACTCAGCGGGACAGGCAGCACCTCTGGAGAAAAGGGATGGGTGACGTTTCGGGTCAAGACCCTTCTTCAGAGTGAAAGTTACGGGGAAAGGGAAACGAGACATTATAGACGATGATGTAGAGAGATAAAGAACAATGAATGAAAGATATGCAAAAAAGTAACGATGATAAATGATAAATTGTTAGCTCTTTGTTGGGTGAAAATGAGAAGCTGGTGACTTGGGTGGGGGAGGGATAGAGAGAGAGGGAATGCCGGGGTTACTTGGAGTTAGAGAAATCAATATTCATATCACTGGGCTGTAGGCTGCCCAAGCAATCGTCACAACACATCATGGTTTTAAATCCCTTCTCTTACAGCACAATCCAATTTCTAGACAATATCTGATAATCTGAATATTATTTTATTTTCATTGATATCTTATTTATATATTCCAGCAAGAGAAATGTTTTCCACCATGAGTTTCCCTGCAATCTTTTTTCCCCGATAAATTATGTATTTGCACTTTGAGGTGCGCACATGTGTAAGATGCTAGTGTACATGCGTGTAAGATGCCAGCGCACATATGTATAAGATACCGGCATGCACACATGTAAGATGCCTGAGCACATGTGTGTAAGATGCCAGCGTGGACACGTGTAAGATGCCAGTGTGGACATGTGTAAGATGCCAGTGTGTACGTGTGTAAGATGCCAGTGTGTACGTGTGTAAGATGCCAGTGTACGTGTGTAAGATGCCAGCACATACATGTGTAAGATGCCAGCGTGCATGTGTGTAAGATTCCAGCGCACATGTGTGTAAGATGCCAGCACATACATGTGTACAATGCCAGTGTGTACATGTGTTAGATGCCAGTGCACACGTGTGTAAGATGCCAGTGTGCACGTATGTAAAATGCCAGCATGCACATGTGTAAGATGCCAGCACACACGTGTGTAAGATGCCAGTGTGTACATGTGTAAGATGCCAGCACACGTGTGTAAGATGCCAGTGTGTACATGTGTAAGATGCCAGCACACAGGTGTGTAAGGTGCCAGTGGGCACGTAAGATGCCAGCGTGCTCATGTGTGTAAGATGCCAGCACACATGTGTGTAAGATGCCAGCACACATGTGTATAAGATGCCAGCACACATGTGTGTAAGATGCCAGCACACACGTGTGTAAGATGCCAGTGCACATGTGTGTAAGATGCCTGTGCACACGTGTGTACAATGCCAACACACACATGTGTAAGATGCCAGCGTGTTTGTGTGTAAGATGCCAGCGCACACGCGTGTAAGATGCAAGTGCACATGTGTGCAATATGCCAGTGCACACGTGTGTAATATGCCAGCTCACATGTGTTTGAGATGTCAGCGCACATGTGTGTGAGATGTCAGCGCACATATATGTGAGATGCCAGCACACATGTGTGTGAGATGCCAGCACACATGTGTGTGAGATGCCGCTTTCATTCCTGAGCACTGGAATCACTCTACCTGGCCATGATGCAACCAGTCATGAATCACGGTTTAGCATGAATCATGGATTACTGGAACTAGAACGTTGAATAAAAAAATCAGAATCACGATTAACCACACGATTCAATAAAATAAATGTTAGGAGAAATAAAATCTTTGAAAAAGAACAGAAAAATGCAACTGTGTACATTTATTAAGCTAAGAACCTCTCATAATAGCAAGAAGCTGCTCTCAACATGCAAAGGCCAATAGAAACTAAAGGTCATTGTGAAACATTTTCTTTTTCCACTGATGCTGCCTCACCTGTTGAGTACTTCTTGTATTTTCTGTTTAGGTGGACTGTTAAGCAGGGCCACGTGATTTACCAGACACATCTTTTCACAGAAGCTAACGGCCAGGCTTACTTGAGGAGATAAAGACAAAAATAGGGTATGGGTGGTATATCTTGGCATCAAAATATCAGAAGAGCAGACTCAATTGTCATTCTGGAACCTAATTATATGCTCACAATAAGAGTAAAGGATAGGAAATATGAACATTTAGTACTACTGCGTTAGCAGAAGTTGATTTGATAAAGTAGACACAAAATGCTGGAGTAACTCAGTGGGACCGGCCGCATCTCTGGATAGGAGGAAGGGGTGATGTTTCGGGTCGAGACCCTTCTGCAGTTCCTTCCTACTGATTTGATAAAGTCTAAGGATGACTGAATGAGGAAATTTCAGTCTGTTTTTTTGTAAACTCAACTCTTCAAAGTCTAATCTTTTTTTCTTTCCAATAGTTAACAGATCAATGCATGTATCTTACATATAAATTTTACTTGTAAAATTAGACATGAAGTGATGATTAATTCTTAATGTAATAAGATGCATGGCTGGTATGCTAGAATGTCTGGACAGAAGTCCATTAATCCAATTTTGGGTAAAGTATGTTGAAACCAAGTCTTTGCTACTTCTTTGTTCCTTGCAGGGATTGACTTTGCAATTAACTAGACAGACATCCTTGTTTAAGAAGGAACTGCAGATGCTGGAAAATCGAAGGTAGACAAAAATGCTGGAGAAACTCAGCGGGTGAGGCAGCATCTATGGAGTGAAGGAAATGGGCAACATTTCAGGTCGAGACCCTTCTTCAGACTGATGTGAGGGTGGGGGGGAGCGGGAAGAAGAAAGGAAGAGGCGGAGACAGTGGGCTGAGGGAGAGCTGAGAAGGGGAGGAGAAAGCAGGGCTACCTGAAATTAGAGAAGTCAATGTTCATACCGCTGGGGTGTAAACTGCCCAAGCGAAATATGAGGCGCTGCTCCTCCAAGTTATGGTGGGCCTCACTCTGGCCATGGAGGAGGCCCAGGACAGAAAGGTCAGATTCGGAATGGGAGGGGGAGTTGAAGTGCTGAGCCACCGGGAGATCGGGTTGGTTATTGCGAACCAAGTGGAGGTGTTGGGCGAAGCGATCGACAAGCCTACACTTGGTCTCACCGATGTAGATCAGCTGACACCTAGAGCAGCGGATGCAATAGGTGAGGTTGGAGGAGGTGCAGGTGAACCTCTGTCGCACCTGGAAAGACTGCTTGGGTCCTTGAATGGAGTCAAGGGGGGAGGTAAAGTGACAAGTGTAGCATTTCCTGCGGTTGCAAGGGAAAGTACCCGGAGAGAGGGTGGTTTGGGTGGGAAGAGACAAATTGACCAGGGATTTACGGGGGGAGCGGTCTCTGTGGAAAGCAGACAGGGGAGGAGATGGGAAGATGTGGCCACCGGTGGGATCCCGTTGGAGGTGGCGAAAATGTCGGAGGATTATTTGTTGTATGTGACGGCTGGTGGGGTGGAAGGTGAGGACAAGGGGGACTCTGTCCTTGTTACGAGTGGGAGGATGAGGAGTGAGAGCAGAGTTACGGGGTATAGAGGAGACCCTAGTGAGAGCCACATCTATAGTAGAAGAGGGGAACTCCCGTTCCCTGAAGAATGAGGATATCTCTGATGCCCTGGTGTGGAACACCTCATCCTGAGTGCAGATGCGGCGTAGACGGAGGAATTGGGAGTAGGGGATGGAGTCCTTACAGGAAGCAGGGTGGGAAGAAGTGTAGTCCAGAGCTATGGGAGTCAGTGGGTTTATATTGGATGTCGGTCAGTAATCTGTCGCCTGTGATGGAGATAGTGAGGTCTAGAAATGGTAGGGAAATGTCGGAAATGGTCCAGGTATATTTGAGTGCCGGATGGAAGTTAGTGGTGAAATGGATGAAGCCAGTGAGTTGTGTGTGTGTGCAGGAGGTAGCACCAATGCAATCGTCGATGTAACGGAGGTAGAGTTTGGGGATAGGGCCTGGTACACCTTGAACAAAGCCTCACATCAGACAGACATCCTTAGTATCTTTAACGAGAAATTGTTATTACCAGATCTACACATTTTCTTTCATAGAAGTCATACATTAGAAGCATTACAAATCACTTCAATTATTTCTGAACCACAAAACTACTATGTACTCACAGACATCCAACTCAGGTAGTAATTACTGTGATAGTAATTACTGTGTTCAAATGTTGTTAACAGCTTGTACCTCCCATTCTTTACTCTCCCTGTCCATCATAAGGTCATAAAGAATAGGAACAGAATTAGGCTATTCGGCCCATCAAGTCTACTCCGCCATCCAATCATGGCTGATCTATCTCTCCCTCCTGACCCCTAATGCTGTGGCATGCCATCAGCTACCTGAATATTGGACACCGAGCCATTGCTCTTCTGATATTTTAACTCTTTTCTTCATTGTTATCTTCTCTTGTGGGCTTGGGGTATGAGCCACTGTGAAAAGTTGTGACTTTTATGGTATGGTAAGGCACTTTATTTGTCACATGTACCGAGGTACAGTGAAATTAATTTTTGTATGTTTAGTACAAGTATCACTCTACATACATCTTAGATAAGCATACATTTTTGAAATGTTATAAATACACGAGGCCCCCCATTATTAATTTCTACTGACTCTCCTTCACAAACTAGCAACATGTTTCTTGATACAACACGGAAATGCAATAATTCAAGCTTCTTACTCATTAACTTTTTAGTTTTCTGTACTTTTCTTCTGAATACTTCATTTCTCCCTCTGGTCATTTATTTCCCAGAAGTTAACTCTATGTGTTTCCTTGTGTGATTCATCTTGACTCTATTGGCCGTTTCTAAACACAGTAATCAATGATTCAACACAAAGTTAAGGAGCATGTTGGAATGCATGACTTACTATGTAAATAAAAGTCAAACAGAAACTTTTCAGAAGCTATGAGTTTGAAGTGTCTTCCAGCATGGGTTAATTGCCAGGAGCCATGAGTTCATGGTTCATGGACAATGCCCAGTCTAGATAGAAGTTGAAAATCGACTGTTCAAATGATTGGTGTTTTATACTCTCTGGACTGCCAGGCAAAATGTCTTTGTCTGAAATGGTCTGTTTCTCCCCCCACAGATGCTGCCTGTCCTGCTAAATATTTCTGCCACTTTACTTCAGTTTTACAGCATCTGAATGAAATCTCTTCCCTTCAGATGTGTTGTTCTTGTTGGGGAATTTTAACCCATTTCTCTCGGGTGTCTCAATCCTATCATTCTATTTATTTTATTTTCTGCAAGTCATCTAGCAATTAATAATTATAGAGGGGGTGCCTCAACAAGGACTCTTCAGTTGTAAATACTGATGTACAGGATAACAGCCTGGGTAGTTTTGGAAGTGGCCTTAAAGGGGGAGCATGGCAAGATTTGCAAGTTTTCTGATAATACAAAAGTGGGTGGTTTTGCAGATAGTGAAGATGGATGTGAATATTTGCAGCAGGATCTAGATCAATTGGCCAGGTGGGCTGAGGAATGGTTGATGGAATTTAATACAGAGAAGTGTGAGGTGTGAGGGCAGGACCTACACAGGGAATGGTAGGGCTCTGGGTAGTGTTGTAGAGCAGAGGGATCTAGAAGTACAGGTGCATGGTTCCTTAAAAGTGGAGTCGCAGGTAGATAAGGTGGTTAAAAGGTCTTTTGGCACATTGACCTTCATCAATCAGAGTATTGAGTAAAGAAGATGGGAGGTCATGTTGCAGTTGTTTAAGACGTTGGTGAGGCCGCATTTAGAATATTGCATTCAGTTCTGGCAACCATGTTAGAGGAAAGATGTTATCAAACTGGAAAGGGTACAGAGAAGATTTATGAGGATGTTGCTAGGACTTGAGGGTCTGAGCTATAGGGAGAGATTGAATAGGCTGGGTCTCTATTCCTTGGAGCACAGGAGGATGAGGGTTAATCTTATAGAGGTGTATAAAATCATGAGAGGAATAGATCGGGTAGATGCACAGAGTCTCTTGCCCAGAGCAGGGGAATCGAGGACCAAAGGACATAGGTTCAAGGTGAAGGCGAAAGATTTAATAGGAATCTGGGGGGTAACTTTTTCACATAAAGGTTGGTGGGTGTATGGAACAAGCTGCCAGAGGAGGTAGTTGAGGCAGGGACTATCCCAACGTTTAAGAAACAGTTAGACAGGCACATGGATAGGACAGGTTTGGAGGGATAGGGGCCAAATGCGGGCAGGTGGGACTAGTGTAGCTAGGACATGTTGGCCGGGTTGTGGGCAAGTTGGGCCGAAGGGCTTGTTTCCACACTGTATCACTCTATGACCAATACATTTGTCTGATAAAATGAGGCTAGGTAAAATTCAATATTTATTGTTTGTCTTTGTTCAGATTCATAGAAAATACTGGATTGGAAGGAGTAATAAAAACAGTGGAGGTAATAATGGGTGGATACAAAATATAGGCGGGAACAAAACTATTGAAGAAATTTAAAAAACCTAGATCATAATATTCCTCTTGTTCCCTTAATAACGTGATAGACGAGATAATAAGAATTATTATTATATTGAGCAATTATGTTACTAACTCAATTTTTGCTATTTGCTTTGACGAATGTCATATGATCAGAAGATGTAGAAGCCTTGTGGATAGAGTTGAGAAACAGCAAGGGTAAAAATACCCTGATGGGAGTTATTTACAGGCCTCCGAACAGTAGCCGGGAGTAGGGTACAAATTACACCAGGTGATACAATCCGGCTTGTAAAAAAGGCAATGTTACTTGCGGTGGCCATGGGGGATTCCAATAAGCAAGTAGACTGGAAAAATCAGGTTGGTTTAGGACTCCAAGAGAGGGAATTTGTAGTGTGTCTACAAGATAGTTTCTTAGAGCAGTTTGTAGTTGAGCCTACCAGAGAAAACGCAATTCTGGATTTGGTATTGTGTGTAATGAACCGGATTCGATTAGGGAAGGTAAAGCAACCACTGGGAGGTAGTGACCACAATACGATAAAATTCAACCTGCAATTTGAGAGGAAGAAGATGAAATTAGATGTGTCCATATTCCAGTTGAGTAAAGGCATGAGAGGGAAGCTGCCTAAAGTTGATTGGAAAGGGACCTTAGCAGGAATGATGAGCTAATTCTGCTGCTAGAATGTATGAATGTGCAAAGGCAGCCAGAGAGCCATCATAACAGTTGACATCAAATTAGTTGGCTGTGGAATCAGGTCCAGAAAGCAATGCATTTTTAAGCTGGTCTGAATGCAATTAAATTGGCCCACACAACTTGTGAGCATACGCACAATGGCCTGGAAATGTCCTCCTTGCCTCCCTGCTAACTGCATTCTTAAGTTGTATGGCTCCTCAAATGAGAACTTTCAAAGAGACTTCTGACTGTAAGTCCCACAGAAAGGCTTTGCCTGTCAGTTGAAACCCACGACTGTCAAACCTGAGTTGAAATGTGACGCAAAAAGCTGGAGTAACTCAGCGGGTCAGGCAGCAACTCTGGAGAAAAGGGTTCCTTCTCTCCAGAGATGCTGCCTGACCCGCTGAGTTACTCCAGCTTTTTGTGTCTATCTTCAGTGTAAACCTGTAAATCTGCAGTTCCTTCCCACACATACTTACAAAGATTATGCCATTCAGGAGCGAAAACAGAGACAATGTGCCTGACATTCAAAGAGTATTCTATATAAGCCAAATAACTCCATTTAAAGATGTAAATGAATACAAATAAAAAGAAAATTTTAAAAGAACTGGAAATTGCTTGAAAATAATTTATTGGACTTAAGTTAACTCAATTAAATCAAACATTATTACTCAGGGCGGCATGGTGGCGCAGCGGTAGAGTTGCTGCCAAAAGCCCCTGCCCCACTTAGGAGACCTAAACAGCAACCTCTGGTGACCTTGCCCGCCACTCAAGGTTTCCATGAGGTCACCAGAGGTTTTGGTCACTCTCCCTAATGGTCAAAAGTGGTTTCCACGTGGTCGAGGATTCATCTAGGTTGCTGCTATTTTTTCATCATGTTTAAAACCGGCCTCGACTAAAAATAGGTTGCTGTTTTAAAAATCGCTAATTTTTTAGTCGCAGGTCTAGTCAAAGCCGGTTTTCTTCATAGTCGAGGAAGGCTTTTAACATATGCGTTGGAGGTGGTAGGAGGTTGCAGGTCACCTCGACCTTGATTTTTTTTTGGGTGGCGGGCAAGGTCACCAGAGGTTGCTGCTTAGGTCTCCTAAGTGGGACAGGGGCTTACAGCGCTTGCAGCACCGGAGACCCGGGTTCGATCCCGACCATGGGTGCGGTCTGTACGGAGTGTGTTCTCCCCTTGACCGCTTGGGTTTGCTCCGAGATCTTCGGTTACCTCCCACACTCCAAAGACGTACAGGTATGTTGGTTGTGTATGAAGGAACTGCAGATGCTGGAGACACAAAATGCTGGAGTAACTCAGCGGGACAGGCAGCTTTTCTGTAGAGAAGGAGAGAAGCTTCTCCAGTGATGCTACCTGCCCCGCTGAGTTACTCCAGCATTTTGTGTCAATCTCGGGTATGTGGGTTCATTGGCTTGGTGTGTGTGTAGATTGTCCTTAGTATGTGTAGGATAGTGTTGATGTGATCACTGGTCAGTGCGGACTCGGTGGGCTGAAGGGCCTGTTTCTGCACTGTATCTCTAAACTAAACTAAACTAATAACGGAAATTTCCTGCAAACCTTTTCAGCTGCTGTTTTTCATTGAAATTAATGGAGCCTCCAGGAAAAACTACAGAATGTTTGCACTTCATTCTATGGGGAACAGTTGTAAGACTAGTTGTATTCAGCAGCGAGGAAGCTGGGACTTTTGTGATTGTGTACCTGTGTGCAGGGATTGCAAACTTCCTCGCAGTGAATGCTGAGGTTTCAGATTCCACTGTCAGCTGCTTTGCATAAAGATCCCACCATTAAGTTGCAAAGATTGCAACGGTGCTGTCTCAACCTGCAAACTCTAACTACGACACAGCACCTCAGGCATATGGTAACAGCACCACTTGTAATTCCCCCCAAGGTCAAAGATTATCCTGATTTAAAAATGCAATTCATTCATCACTGCTGGGCCCAAATTCTTTTGTTATAACGTCGTACAAGGTTCCACCAGTCACCCACCCTTCAAACGGGCAAGAAATGCTTTCTAGATGCACCCAGACATCTCAGTGGAGGGAGATCACTGAATATCACTTGCCATTCGCTGCTACAAGGTGATGAGGTTTACCTGCAGTGGGCAGGCCTCCTGGAGATGGTCAGGTGTGCATTCCATCTGCCATTCTGACCACATTCACAATGGATATCTCCATGACTACTGGCTGGAGGGTGGGAAAATCAACTCCACTCGGTTACGGTAACAAATATTTAGATGTTAAGCTAGCAGAGAGTTAAATAGTTGGAAACTCTAGAGTTTAGGATCGGCATTGTTACAGGCTTATTTGCTACTTGTAGGTTGAAGAAGTTGATACATATACATCAGGGCTCAGAGTGGTGCAGATGGTAGAGTTGCTGCCTCACAGCGCCACAGACCCCGTTTTTGATCCTGACCAGAGGTACAGTCTGTGTGGAGTTTGCACGTTCTCCCTCTGGCTGTGTGGGTTTCCTCCGGGTGCTCTGGTTTCCTACCACATCCAAAAGGTATGCGGATTTGTCGGGTAATCAACCTCTCTAAATTGCCTCTAGAATGTAGGGAGTGGATGCGATCGTGGGACAGCATTGAACTCATATGATCAGTGGTATGATCATGCATCCTAAAGGACTCATCTCATCCCGTACATCACTTGTTTGCCTTTCTGCCCTCAGGAAAGTGTTACAGGTCTATCAAATCACACACCACAAGATTAACAAACAGTTTCTACCCCAAGGCCATCATCACACTGAACTCTGCACTGAATACACACCCCCCATAGCCAATATTTTGTACTGCTATAACACTATACTGTGAAATATTCCACATTCTGACTTGACGGTGTTTTTCTTGCTGTTTTTGCTGTTTTGATTGTCGTTATTATTTTATCTGATACGTTGGAGCTCCGCTCGGGTAGTGCGTTTGAAATATGTATTTACAATGACAATAAGTGTATTATTATGATTATTTTAAAAAAGTGTGGACTTAGTATGCCAAAACACCTGTTTGCATGCTGTATCTTTAAGCTGTACTAAATATCAGGTGAATAGACCAGATTAAATAACTACTGAATGGTCTAAAGTATATTTGTATTGGGTTCACTTTAGCAGACATTCTCTGAGCAGCACCTAGAAATCAGCCCCATGGCACTAGTTTCAACAACATTATCACGTGAAAATGATATACAAAGTAATTATGCAGTTTCTCAATGCAAATCATCGCACTTTGCAAATTATACGAAAAGCAAATTTCCTGTTACATTCCCTGTGTGGATGAGCCAGTTTCCACACTGGAAATACAGGTATATGTAACATGTACCTTGTTTTTTACAGCTTGGCAGAGGGAATTTTGATCGCATTATTCTGTTTAGAACAGAACAGTACAGCACAGGAAAAGGCCCTTCTACCCATTGTCTGTGTCATACCTGCTCTCCGATTAAACTGATCCCTTTTGTCTACACAAACTCCATATATCTCCATTTCCTGCCTGGTAGTGTGCCTATCTGAAAGCCTCTAAAATGTTACAATTATATCTGCTTCCAGGGTCTGTTAAGGGTCCTGCTATTAACTGCTTCCTTTTCCCCTTGCATTTGACTGTCCAATGTGCAATACCTCACATTTGTCCAGATTAAACGCCATTTGCCATTTCTCTGCCCGTATCTGTACACAATTCCTCCAATTTTTGTGCAGAACAAGAAGTTATATATCAGACTGTTTAGACTTTAGAGATACAGTGCGGAAACAGGCCCTTTGCCCACTGAGTCTGCGCCGGCCAGTAATCACCCTGTACACCAGCACTATCCTACACACTAGGGACAATTTTTTTTTTTTTACCAAAGCCAATTGACCTACAAACCTGTACGTCTTTAGAGTGTGGAGGAAACTGGAGCATCCGCAGAAAACCCATGTGGTCACAGAGAGAACGTACAAACTCCGTACAGACATCACCCGTAGTCAGGATCGAATCTGGGTTTCTGGCGCTGTAAGGCAGCAACTCTACCGCTGCACCACCGTGCCGCCCTTGTTTGTCTACTTTAACGTTCAACACCATCATCCCCTCTAAACTTGTCATCAAACTCAGGGAACTGGATCTCTGCTCGTCCATACCTTCTCCTCACTGACCATCAGCACAAGGGCATCTCAAGGTCGTGTGTTCAATCCCCTGCTCTACTCTCCCTATACCCATGACTGTGTGACAAGAGGCAGCTCCAATGCCATCTTCACATTCAATGATGATAATATCATTATTGGATGAATGACGGGTAATGATGAGTCAGAGTACAGGTGGACGATCAATAATCTGATTGAATGGTACCAGAACAACATCCTTGCTCTTAACACTGACAGGACCAAGTTGTTGATAGTTGACTTCCCAAAGTGGAAGTCGAGGATCCAGGAACTTGTCTTCATAAACGGGATGGCAGTGGAGAGACTCAACAGCTTCAAGTACCTGGTTGTGCACATCTCTGCAGATCTGTCGTAGGCCCAGCACATTGATGCATCATGAAGAAAGCTCATCAACACCTCTACTTAGTGGTTTGAGGAGATTTGGTATACCACCAAAGACTCTAAGACACGATCACAGGTTCATACGTGATAGGGGCACAATTAGGCCATGAGGCCCATCAAATCTACTCCAACATTCAATCATGGCTGATCTATCTCTCCCTCCTAACCCCATTCTCCTGCCTTCTCTCCATAACCTCTAACACCCATACTAATCAAGAATCTATCTATCTCTGCCTTAAAAATATCCATTGGCCTTCACAGCCTTCTGTATACCGTAGAGAGCAGAATGATTGTTGCATCATGGCCTGGATTGGTAAGCTGAATGTTCAAGAATGAGTGAGGCTGCAGTTATGGAACTCCCCACGCTCAAACATACTGTATCTACAGGAATCGCTGCATCAAGTAGGCAGCTAACATCATTAAACACCTACACCACCCTGGCCATGCACTCATTTTGCTGCTACCATCGGAAAGAAGGTACAGGAGACCGAGACAATTACTTCCATGTTGAAGAACAGGTTCTTCTGATTAGATGCTGTTAATATTGACCAAATTAAAGACACCATAAAATGGAGGATACCTGCATTTGTCAGAATTGCTTAGCCCTTGTCAGCTGAAATTTACAGGCTTTGGATGGCGCCAGTCTGTCTAGGCTTAGATTGATGTGCAGGATGGTAAAAGATCCCCAAAATTGATAAAATGTATAGCAGTTTTGCAAACGAACCGTAAATGCATCACTTTGATTGGATCCCTGCAAGGGCATTAAATAGTATAAATAATGTTGCGAGACGGTTATCCTGTTAATTGTTGATTGGTTGAAATGATGAGCCTTGAAGGAACTGTTTGAATCCCAGGGCACATGTTGCACTATTCATTTGTGTTGGCTTCCTTCTGGAAGCTTCTTGCAAATACAATGTATTCAAGATAATGTTATTGGGCTGGGCAACTGTCAATTATGTACTGTTATAATTAATATGTTTGATTGGATTGTAAAGAGACCACCCCCATGAGGTTCGGCCCCTCAAGGTTCGGGGACCTATAAAAGGCAGCCCCCACGAGGTCCTTTGTCGATCTTCTGGAAGAGCACTTGGGACTGTGTGACCTTTTGCAGTGTCTCTGCTTGCACGAGGCTAAGGGGCTTGGCCAAGCAGATACAAGGATCGAACCCGCGGTGGTTAGGTATCGTATAGGGGAATTTGTGTGTTGTTATCCAAAATAAAGTTTAGTTGCTCAAGAGCTTGAATCAGCATTTTATTGTATAAACTAGCCTGGGGTGAAGCTTAGAAGAGCATAATTACAATGATATATATATTGACTGCCTTCTTTACTGTCCACAATTCCTCGACTATCAACCATCAGATTGTTGAACAACAAAAGTCCAGTCTGCATCTTGTGGAGTGGCACCTGGTCCAGGCTAGCCCCTAGATTGCCCAGTGTACCGATGTCACATGTTTCCCCCTTGCACTCAGCCCGTTACTGATACAAGTATATTAATAGTGCAAATCGTGGACAAAGTCACTTGACTATGGAGTTGAGTAGGAATTTCTTTAGTCAGAGGGTGGTGAATCTGAGGAACTCATTGCCACAGACGGCTGTGGAAGTCAATGGACACTTTTAAGGTGGAGATTGACAGATTCTTGATTGGTACGGGTGCCAGGGTTATGGGGAGAAGGCAGGAGAATGGGGTTGAGTGGGAAAGATATATCAGCCATGATGGAATGGCAGTGTAGACTTGATGGGCCGAATGGCCTAATTCTGCTCCAAGAACTTATGAATATACAACCCTAACCACAAATCCATCTCAGAAATGAACAACTATGGACTTTCTGTCGGATGGAATACATATTCTGGCTTGTGATATTATGGGTCTGATTATGATCGATACTTCATTATGTTATTATTTAATGCATATTTATTTGTTTTATTGTTGCATTAATGAGCCTGTAAAGCTGCAATAATAGGAATCTCATTATTTTGTTCCCATTGCATATGACTATTAAGCATTCTACACTCTTGAAATTACTAATTCACTGCAGATGCATCTTAATCGTCAGGATCAGCTTACCATGAGGAACGTTGTCAAATGCTTCACTAATCTCCTTCTATTTTCTTTTCTTCTCTTCTTTTCTTTTATTCTCTTTCTTCTATTTTCTATGTCTCAACTTTCTTTTTTCATTCTTTCTTTTTCTTTTTCACACACTATATATCTCACATTTTTCTATTTTTCATTATCTAACTTTTTTCTTTTTCTTCTTTATTTCAAATTTTTTTTAAAATAAGAAGCTGTACATAAAATGTATTATGAAAATATGATTGTATACAATTGTACTTACTTCTAATAAAATAAAAAAATTTAAAAAAATAATCTACAAGAGGACAACATCCACTGCCTACCCTCAACAATCACATTTTACCTCAGGTTAGGATTGAATCCAGGTGAGGGCATTGTGAGGCAGCAGCTCCAGGTACATGGTACAGGTATGGCAGGGTGGCGCAGCGGTAGAGTCGCTGCTTTACAGCTTACAGGTACATGGATAGGACAGGTTTGTTGGGATATGAACCAAACGCAGGCAGGTGGGACATGTTGACCGTTGCAAGTTGCAAGTGTGGGCAAGTTGGGCCGAAGGGTCTGTTTCCACATTGTATCACTCTATAACTCTATGACTATGACTCAATTCGACAGTTTAGTTACATTTAGTTTAGAGATACAATGCGGACACAGGCCCTTCGGCCCACTGAGTTTGTGCCGACCCACACACTAACACTATCCTACACACTAGGGACAATTTACAATTATACCAAGTCAATTAGCCTACAAACCTGTATGACTTTGGAGTGTGTGAAGAAACCGATCTCAGAGAAAACCCACGCAGGTCATGGGGAGAACGTACAAACTCCGTACAGACAGCACCTGTAGTCAGGATTGAACCTGGGTCTCTGGTGCTGTAAGGCAGCAACTCTACTGCTGCACCACCATGCCACTAGTGTACTGTGACACCTTGGCCACTACAGAATTTCAGTCAGTGGTTCCACTACCTGAACCATCACTGACAAACCTGGCCGAGGAAAGTCTGGGCAAGTGTACTTTAAAGGCCCAACATTTTGATGAAATATTGTCCACTGGGATCAGATGCATGAACCATGTTGCTCAGATTTTTTTCTTTGAAAAGAATGATTAATAGTTACTTTTGCCAATTATAAGGATAAATCATGCTATTGTGGCCAATACAGTAACTCTCGTGTGACTTTACCAATGTGGTCAAAGCAGCTTTTTCTCAAATGATTCAGTAAGAATGAGGGGATATTGTTCATTGTATTAAATTATCAAGTAAGCCATGACAGAATGATGGCTCAGATTTTGGCATCAGGCCTTGGCTTTGACCTGTTTCAGGGATGTTAACCCAGGCATGGGGATGGAGTCTAACATAAGTAGGCCGCTCGGGACTTTCAGTCAGTGAAAGGCAAGAAAGAAAATGACCTGAGATAGAACCATGATGAAATTAATAAATCCTTTCTGGAATTTTATACCTCCCTATACCAATCAGAATTTCTTACTGATTCCAATATAATGCATGAGTTTTTAAAGAAACTGAACTTGCCAAATTTATTACATATTGAGTCTCTGTTGTTAGACGAACCTACCACGGAGGAAGAAATACAGAAAGCAATCCTTTCGATGAATTCTGGTAAAGCTCCCGGTTTAGATGGGTTTACAGTAGAATTTTTAAAGTATTTCTCAAGTATACAGTCTCCCTGGCTATGCACGGTTTTTAAAGAAGCCGTTTTAATGAATAGATTACCTCAATCCTTTTATGAAGCATCTATTTCTTTAATTCTTAAAAAAGATAAAGACCCTACTGAAGTGACATCATATAGACCTATATCACTGTTAAATGTAGATTCCAAGATTCTTTCCAAAATATTAGCTATGAGATTGGAAAATATTTTACCGCAAATTATTTCTGAAGAACAGACAGGTTTTATTAAAAATCGTTACTCATACTTTAACGTTAGGAGATTAAAGAATATTGTATATACACCGGCAAATAAAACTCCAGAATGTGTCGTTTCACTTGATGCCGAGAAGGCGTTTGATAGAGTAGAATGGGAATACTTATTTAATACACTTGAAAAATTTAAGATTGATCCAAAATGTATTTCTTGGATCAAGCTGATATATCATATACCTCAGGCTTCTGTACTTACCAATAATCAGAGATCCCCTTTTTTCAGTCTCTTTTGAGGTACCAGACAGGGCTGTCCTTTAAGTCCTTTACTGTTTGATATCGCTTTGGAACCTTTGGCCACCGCTATTAGGGAATCCCCTAATATTTTTGGTATTGTCCGCGGGAATAAGACACATAAGCTATCTCTTTATGCAGATGATCTGTTCTAACCCTGAGAAATCTATTCCGGCAATAGTAGCACTACTTAATCAATTTAGTCATTTTTCTGGTTATAAACTAAATCTTAGTAAGAGTGAGCTTTTTCCATTAAACAATCTAGTTTCGAATTATGGACAGTTTCCATTTAGATTGACTACCGAATGTTTTACTTATTTAGGTATTAAGATTACCAAGAAACACAAAGATTTATTTAAAGCTAATTTTACGCCTCTAATTGACCATATCAAACAACAGTTTACTAAATGGTCACCAATGTCCTTATCTTTAATCGGCCGAATCAATGCTATTAAAATGTTTATCTTACCTAAATGTTTGTATTTATTTCAGACGATAACAATTTTTATTGCTAAATCTTTCTTTGATATTATTGACTCCAAAATTTATTCATATATATGGCAGAATAAAAATTCCAGACTAAGTAATAAATACTTACAGAAATACAAAAAAGACGGTGGTTTGGCACTGCCGAACCTTAGATTCTACTATTGGGCAGTTAATGTTCGTTATTTAACGTTTTGGACAAAAGATTTAGAAGATACCCAACGCCCAGGATGGATAAATCTTGAATGTGATTCTATGCAAGGGCTATCATTGGCTTCTATTCTAGGTGCCTCGTTACCTTTTACAATTACGAGATTGAATAAATATACGACTAATCCAATAATAAGACATACATTCTGAATATGGTTTCAATTTCGTAAGTTTTTTTGATTGAATGATTTTATCTAATCGAGTCCTATCATATCTAATTTTTTCTTCCAACCTTCTAGTACTGATCAAGCTTTTCTGTTATGGAAGAGGAAGGGATTAGTAGCTTTTCGTGATTTGTTTTTGGATGGTTGTTTTATGTCTTTTGAACAACTCTCCAATAAATATTATTTACCTGTTAGATATTTACAATTTAGACATTTTTTGAAGGCAGTAATACTCTACCCTTTCTTCCGTTACCACATCAAACCGAAATCTTAGAAACATTTTTACATTTGAACCCTTATCAGAAAGGCTTAATAACGACTATTTATGAGTTGATTTTGAAATTGCAAATAGATACATTTGATAAAATTAAGAATGACTGGGAAAGAGAACTCCAAAGTTCTCGTTTTTATGGTCATATAAATCCTACCTGTGACAGATGTAACTCTGAAGTGGTCTCACTGACTCATATGTTTTGGTCCTGCCCACTTTTGGAAAAATATTGGAAAGAAATCTTTGATACTATTTCTGTAGTTTTTGGTATTGATTTACAACCTCATCCTATTACTGCAATTTTTGGGCTACCAATGTTAGATTCTATTCATTTGTCCCGTTCCGCCCATCGGCTGATTACTTTTACCACATTAATTGCCAGAAGATTTATTTTATTTAAATGGAAAGACTCTAACCCTCCGACCACACTCCATTGGTACTCTGAAACGATATAATGTTTAAATTTAGAAAAAATTAGGAGTGACATTGTTGAACCCTTGGTTAAATTTGATAGGACTTGGGAAGATTTATTCAACATTTCCACACAACATAAATTGTCCCCTCTCCAACCATTATAATAATTATTTTACCTTTATACGGTGGAACGGACTTGACGACAAACAGGGACTTAAATTGTTGAAATTTTTTGTAGCCCAGATTCTGTTTTGCTTTTTTTTTTCTAGTTTATGGAGGTTTTTTTTTCCTTTTTTCTCTTTTTTTCCCTTTTTTTTCTTTTTCCCTTTTTGTTTTTTTAATATATGTTTTCTTTTAAACATTGAACTATCTTTACATAGAGACTGGGAGGTCTATATTCAATGTGTATTTTGACACTGGACTCATATTCAGGTTATACCTGTTATTAATGTAATCCTGATCCCTATGTATCAATATCATTGTTATGTTTATCGTTATTCTTTTTTTTTTTTTGTTTTGTTTTTTGTTGAAAAAAAACAAATAAAAAGATTTTAAAAGAAAGAAACAAAAAGCTGGAGTAACTCAGCAGGTCAGGCAGTATCTCTGGAGAGAAGGAATAGGAAAGGAAAATCACCTATTCCTTTTCACCGGAACTGCTGTCTGACCCGCTGAGTTACTCCAGCTTTTTGTGTCTATCTTCGGTTTAAACCGGCATCTGCAATTCCTTCCTACACAAGATGACCTGGGACTTGGAAACTGCCTTTGGAATGTTTCGTAGAGTCGTAGCACATATAGCACAGAAAAGCACATTCAGCACTGCGCATACACTGGTACTTCAGCCCAACTCGAGCATACTAACTATGATGACTGATCTAAACCAGTCCCATAAATGTGATTATTGTAACTGCCTCAACTTTGTCCTCTGGCAACTCATTCCATATATCCATCACCCTTTGTATGAAAATGTTGCCGCTCAGGTTCCTATTAAATCTTTTGACCACCCACCAGGGGCGGAAATCGCTATCAAAACATGGGGGGGGGACACAATTCATTGGTTGCCCCATGCATGCGCACACACGCGAGGCTTTGGCGGCTTCAGCCGTGGGCCCTATGACTGCAGATGCTGGAAAAATCCAAGGTAGACAAAAATGCTGGAGAAACTCAGCGGTTGAGGCAGCATCTATGGAGCGAAGGAATAGGTGATGTTTTGGGTCGAGACACTTCTTCAGACCCTTCTTCAGATCCTTCCTCAGACCAGATCTGAAGAAGGGTCTCGAACTGAAACGTCACCTATTAATCGCCCGACGCGGCTTAAAATCGTCCGGCGGGGCTTCAACATCAGGAGTCTCTATCGCCTCGATGCAGCAGTTTATTTTAAGCCACGCTGGGCGATGAAAGGCCCCGCGAACGGGCCGATTCAGCTCTTAGAAAGTGTCTGATACCCGCTTGAATCTTTCAAAAGCTACAATGTGATAAATAACACTTAAACAAATAAAACTGAAGCAAAAAAGGCAAACAGAACCAACCTTGGAAAGGGGAGAGAGAGAGATGGGGAAAAAATACTAAATAATGTGAGTGACCGAATGAGGGACATCTGCAAACCAGCCAGGAAACCCATTCGACCGGAGCCCTTAATGACCTGACCCGTTTAAATCCGATACCCGTTTAAATCTTTCCCATCCACCAATACATCCATTAGTTCAAATGGTAACTGTACCCGCATCAGACAGCTTTAAGAAATTCTCCGTGAATACCTTCAGTAATACATGAAGGTCAAAGCACAATTGGTGACACATCGTGTTAATACGATGTTAATAGAGAAATTTAACGTGCTTAACAATGACACCCCCACTGTCTCGCAGAAAGCGGAGATTTTAATAGATTTTTTTCACCTGTGTCCCCAGTCCCCCCCTGGGATTTCCGCACATGCCCCCCACTTCTTCTTCTTATCGAGTCCACACACAAGATTAGAAGTTGTTCAGCCAGAGCGGAACACACTTCTCGACATCTGCATACAATGGTGTCTGTCTTGTCACTTCTTGTGCTTCTTGTGCGTGGTGGTGGTGAAAAGATTGGTGGAAACAGGGTTGCAATGTGAACGCTCTTTCCTTGACCCCGACTTCCCACTTAAACCTATGCATTCTCGTTCTTTTCCCCAACTCTGGGAAATGACTCTATGCATTCTATTCCCCTCATGATTTTATACACCTCTATAAGATCACTCTTCAGCCTCCTGTGCTCCAAGGAATAAAGTCCTAGCCTGCCCAACCTCTCCCTATTGCACAGATACCCGAGTCTTGGTAACATCCTTGCAAATTTTCTCTGTATTGTTTTCAGCTTAATGGCATCTTTCCTGAGGCAGAACACAAGACTCTGAGTGCTGCCTCGCCATTGACTTGTCCAACTGTAACATAACATGCAAACTTCTATACTCAATTCCTTGACTAATGAAGGCCAACCTTCCAAAAAGCCTTCTTCACCAACCTATCTACCTGTAATACCATCTTCAGGGAATCATGTACAGGTACTTGTACTCTAGATCCCTCTGCTCTTTAACACTCAATAGTACCCTCCTGTTCACTGCCTTTGTTTGACCTCCTGAAACGCAACACCTCACACTTAATTAAGTTCCATTTGACGTTTCTCAACACCTTTGCTCAACTGGTGAAGACCACGCTGGAATTCTGGATAACTATCTTCACCGTTTACGATATCACCTAGTATATTCTCATCAAAATTGTTGATGGCACAGGCATCCAGTCTGAAAAACAACCTTTCATCACCACAGACTGCTTCCTACCATGAAGCCAGTTCTGTGTCCAGTGAGTTAGCTCACCCTGGATCAGGGTGACCACAGTTGGAGCACGATGTCACCCAGCTACAGGAAGGATATCATTAAGTTGAAAAGGGTGCAGAAGAAATTCATCAGGATATTACCTGGGCTTGTGGGTTTAGGTTGTAGGGTGAGTTTAGGTAGGCAGGTACTTTTTCCTTTTGAGCGTAGAAGGCTGAGGGGTGACATCATCAAGCCTCCTTGTGGCTTTAAACATCACTTTCCATGGAGGCACCAGTCACAACCGCACACTTTGTGTGGTGACGTTAACAAGATGCCAGGAACCAGTCCCTGGCCTTGCAGTGTTTCACTGACATTCACTAATGTGCAGAGCTGCAGAAACAACGTGGGACAGACCATGGAGTCAATGGAACTCCATTCCAGGAGTCTACATTGTGCTTTACTTCTCTCCATTAGCTAGTAGCCTACGTAGAGAATCACGTGACCTCTGCTGGTCCAGAAACATGGACAATCCAGTAAATGCACTGGAACCGAGGGTGCTGGAAAATCAATGTTCAATCTGCAACACTTTTAAAGCTGAAGAAAGCACAGCCAATTTTGCTGAACAGAAATGCAATCAGACACAAATGAATAGCAGTATGTCCAAATGGATATTGGTCCAAAGAAAATGACATCAAAAGATACTTAAAAAATATGAAATATTGATATCTGATCCAACTGGAAAAGCTGCCTTGGTGACGACTCTCGTCTCCATAAAAGAGACTGGTAGGCAAAGTTTTCATTGTCTTTCAAATTCTATGAAGGCTTGTTGGAGAAGATGAAGAGAAATTCACTTTACTGTTTAGAGCAGCTTTTGAATAAAAACATAAATATGACAAAGATAGACACAAAAAGCCTAAGTAACTCAGCGGGTCAGGCAGCATCTCTGGAGAAAAGGAATGGGTGACCTTTCGGGTTGAGACTGGTCTGAAATATAAGGCCGACCCATGAATCCAGTGAGGATTTCAAGAAAAAATGCCAGAATGTAGACAAAATGTCTGGTTGAATTAGAAATTAGTCTGCAATACAAGGGAGAAAGGAATCAGCTTTTGTCAACACGGGTGGTTTAGAAGAGGTGAGATGATGTGAGGAGCAGAAGAAACGGCATAGATTGAAGATAGGCACAAAATGCTGGAGTAACTCAGCGGGACAGGCAGCATCTGTGGAGAGAAGGAATGGGTAACATTTCAGGTCAAGACCCTTCTTCAGACTAAACAGCATAGATCACTTGGACTTTCATACTATCACATTTATGTAATTGACAGTGGGAAAACTGAAGGGTTTTCTTTGTTCTCAATGAAGTTTCTAGAATGAGGGTCAGGTCAGATATATATTCTGATACACTATTCAGATCAACCATTGTCAGGTTAGGTAGAAGAGCTGGGCAGAAATGTTCTGACGAGACACAATCAGGTTGGGATGGCATAGGGCCTGTCCCACTTGGTGATTTTTTGGGCGATTGCCTGCATAATTGACTGACGTATCAGATCACCGAAAAATTCGCGGCATGACGCGGCCTGATGACGTATTGGCGCGCGGTGATTTTTCAAGTGTTGCAACATTATTTTTGTCGCCGCTGGATTTTGAAATGTTCAAAATCTTTTGGCGATCCTGATATGACGCCGGCAGTCGCCGAAAAAAATCGCCAAGTGGGACAGGCCCCTTAGTCTGCAATGTTTGTATTTGTGTAAATGAAAATAGAAGTGAATGAAATACCAAGATTGCAAATAGTTACCAGTAATAAATACCTAGTTGCAAATAATTGACGAGATATTTATACTTGAAAATGACTGTCAAAATCAGAAATGTTTAGAGGCAGAATGAAATAGAGAGCTGAAGTGGTGCCTCTGGATAGAGACAGGGAATCTTCAAAGGAAGGAAAAAGGAGATTTAAAGGAGGAAATGAAGAGATTGAGGATGGACAATATTTTGTTGAAGCATAGAGAAGATGGATGGATAAAAAGAAGGGTAAAATGGCAACATCATAATCCAAAGTCTACCTGCATAACTCGGCCATCAGCGGTTCCCAGATTGGCAATCGTTACCCTTCCTTGTGTGAAAACAGCGATGGATGTTAACAAGATATTTTGGAATTGCCCAAGAAACAGGTCCAATCGTTGTACAGGAACTGCACTCTCCATCTGAAACTTGTTACTGTTCCCTCCACAGGCCCTCTCCTTGGCTGAAGAACTCTACGGGGGGAAAACAAAAATTAGAAAGGAATAGTTCAATTAATTTTACAATGCCATTCCAGATGCGATGTGCAAAATAGCTGAAGAGAATTATTTATTATGGAAAGATGATTTTAAATGGATGTTAGTAAATCAAAAATTTTCAAAATAATTTTCAAAATAGCTTTCAGTTAATTATTTTCTGTTTTTATATATATGGATGCTGCGATAGGGATCAATCTACTGCTGCTCATATATGTTTCAGCAATAAGACATGTTGTTCAACAAAGAGGCAAACATTCAGATTTTAGCTTTCACGAATAAAGTGAGAATCTCAGCGAACAACTCAAAAACAGGAACAAAAATGGAAAATACTGAAACACACAACAGGCCAGGTAGCAGCTGTGGAAAAAGAAACAGTTTACTTTTCAGACTGAAGAACTCATCATCAGAAGGAAGGTAACGAAAACAAGGTAATTTTTTTAAATGACACAAAGTGCTGGAGTAATCCAGCGGATCAGGTAGCATGAGCAGGTGACATTTCAGGTAAGAACCCTTCTTCAGACTGATTCTAGCAGTGGGGGAGAAAAGCTGGTGGGGGCAGGACAAAGCCAGGCGAGTGATAGGTGGAGAGGGTCTGAAGAGAGGTCTCGACCCGAAACGTCACCAATTCCTTTTCTCCAGAGACGCTGCCCGACCCGTGGAGTTACTCCAGCTTTTTCTGTCTATCTTAAGTGAAGGTGGATACAGGGGGGCTTGGTTGGCAAGTTGCAGAGAGAGTTATACGAGAATTTGTTATGATAAAGGGAGCAAATGGTGGAGATGGGGGAGCGTATCAGGGAGTTGCAATGGGAAGGGTCCTTTCAGAATGCTGAAGGAGGATGAGAGGGCGCGATGCACTGAAATATGGAGACGTGAGGAAAAACAGGAGCAGGGAACATTAACATTGTCAGCGAACATCACCTAAACATAGCAGAACAACTAAGCATATGAGCATACATACAATAAATTGATGAGGTATGATCAGTTCAAAAACCAGACTGGAAAAAATGCATCTGACTATTAGGCATTTAAAATCTGTTAAATTCAATGACTCCTTTAAAAAAAGCAGTGTCTCGACACTGAAAGGTCACCCATTCCTCTCCAGTCTGAAGAAGGGTCTCGACCTGAATTGTCATCTCTTCCTTCTCTCCAGAGATGCTGCCTGTTGCTAAGTTACTCCAGCATTTTGTGTCTATCTTATTTTAAAGTTTAGCCCTCAACTTCTGAATAAGGTTTATGGGTGTGTTGTGAAGGGGTGTCTCCACTCTCTGAAGTACAACGTTTAGCCTTGCCAGTGTACTGGAGGGTGCTGAGAGCCAGTGAGACCAGCCCATGTAGCGAAGTGGTAGCGATGTGTGGGGCAATGCAGATGGTGAATCCATGCAACAATGGGTCCACTCCAGCAATGTCAGGTCATCTTTACACAGATTCCAGTCTCAACGGGATTTTCTTGTAGCAGCTTTCATTAACCGCTGTCTGACATTTAATCACATTATATACAGGGGCATGGAAATCCCCTTGGACATCAAGTATTACTTTCTACCTTCTTAATACCATATTGAATCACATTTGGCCATATAGCCAGCAATTTGCTATAGTGTTAGCAATACACTTAAGGCTTCATCGGCGGTGAAGCGCGGCTTCGCCTGTAGAGTGGACCGCACGGCAACGGCGGAGAGCGCCGAGCCTATGCCACGGGAGCGCCGCAACGGATGCTGCGCGGGGGGAGTGATTTAATACGGCTGGTCCCACGTGCTTGCGGTAAGTTAAAAAAAGGGCGGGCCGACTGCGATGACGTCGGCTCGCCGCACGTGACTCACTAGTGGCGGCTGTGGTGGCAGCCGTCCTGATCGCGGCGCTGTAGCGGTGGCTGTGCCAGTGGCCGTGCCGCACACGTGCCTCACTGGCGGAGGCTGTGACGGTGCAAGTTCGACGCACGGCGCTCAAGCCACACTGGCGGCGGCTGTGGCGGCGGCTGTGCCGCACTCGTGCATCACTGGTGGAGGCTGTGCGGTAGGAAAATATTTTTGAACAGTGTAGGTTTTATTTTAGCACCGTGCGGTGTTGGGAACAACGCCGCACGGCCCCGGAATTGTGCGTTCTCACGAGTGCGCGGTCTATGGCGGCAGATTCTTCCCGTTTCGCCGCCAATGACCGCAGACTCGTGAGACAGGCCTTTTAATCTCTTTCACTTTTTCTTTCATCTACACAAAGTTTTTTGAGAAAGTGACCAAGAAGGGGTGGTACGGTGGCGCAGCGGTAGAGTTGCTGCCTTACAGCGCCAGAGACCCGGGTTCGATCCTGACCAAGGGTCCTGTCTGTACGGAGTTTGTACGTTCTCTCCGTGACCTGCGCCGGGTTTTCTCTGGGATCTTCAGTTTCCCCCCACACTCCAAAGACGTACAGGTTTGTAGGTTGATTGCTTGGTATAAATGTAAAATTGTGCGAGTGTGTGTAGGATAGTGTTAATGTGCGGGGATTGCTGGTCAGTGCGGACTCGATGGGCTGAAGGGCCTGTTTCCATGCTGTATCTCTAAACTAAACTAAACTAATAGATTGACGCGGGCAGGGTGGTGGACCTTTGCAAGGCTTTGACAAGGTCCCGTGAGGTAGGCTTGTCCAAAATGGTAGAGTAC